>CM058233.1:91784338-92259823 GCA_030180135.1 Orychophragmus violaceus
AGAAGACCACATTTATTGTTTTTAGTAAACATATCTTCAACGAAGAAATGAGTGGGTGAGAGAGAGAGAGACTCACCTGTTGAGTTGGCAAAAGAGAATCGAATCCATCATCTGTATAATATCCAAACCAAGAAGTTTCTTTAGGGACCAGTGTTGTGTCGTTCTGGAACTGTTTAGGAATTAAGAAGAAAACAGAGCAATGAGCTTACAAAAACATGTTTAATTCAATCTCTGAATTTTTTTTTTTTTTAAAAAAGAAGCAAAATACCATGACAAGAACCAAGTTATGTAAGCTAGTGAAACGGTCTTTGAAAGTAGAGTTTCTTTCGTCAGGTCTCTCATTGTTAAGCTTTGGTAGATACTTAGAGTGTTCCAAATATTTTGTAATATGCTGAGAAAACGAAAGCCATTTTGTTTGATAACCCGAATCGGTTTTGAACTAAATTGATTTGGTTTATAACTAAATAACTTACACCAGGGATCTTGACATAACCACTAGGAGCAATATGATCCTGCATAGTAAAAAAAAATAATCAAATCATGATTAAAGAATTTAATATTGAACAAATAGATATAGATAAGAGTGTTTACATACTTGAACGAAGTCGTTGTAGACCTCTAACTTCATTATAGCTTCTCCGAAAGAGCATAATGGGCCAGACTTCACACACAACAAACACACACATGATTAATACCATTGGTGTTAAACCAATAGAAATAAAAAAAATTTAAGATTATACAAAGCACTTGGGGATTATGGCGATGCCAGCGTGAGGTCCTCCTAAGGAAACATAGTTGATGACAGGAGGACCATCGTCGCAAAACTCGATTAGACCTCTAGCCACCATATTTCCTTGAGACTGTGCAACAATGTTGTAACCTTGACTCAGTTCTTTCATCATCTTCACTTTTTCACACGCAAATCTCGCTTGGTGCATTAGTGGCATGAACCATGTGTCTATTTCTCCCTTTCCTATTTCTCTGCAAATCAAATTAAAGATGAAAACATAAAGTCAAAGAAGTTAAGTGTTGATGGGTTGATTACAACTTACAAACAAGAGCCAGGAGATCCGGAGAGGTTGCTTAGGAGTTGCGTGAAGTTACTAACTCCACCAGAGCATTTATCTCCAATTCCTTTATTTTTTTAGTTTATTAATTAGTAATTAATTTACTTGTTTCTACTCATAATCAGTCGGAAAAGGACAGCATAATAGATTGAAGAAGAATAAGGATCCGTTAGTTACCGTGAAACAATATAAATGGAATAGAGTATGAAACCGGAACGGTTGAAAATAGCAGGGCGGCCACCGTTAAAAGGAGAATTGATCGCTGGAGAATTTTGGCCATGAGTGATTGAGATCTATCTAATTTGATTTCCCGGAATATTTTTTTTTTTTTTTCTCTGTCTACAATATATGAGATTGCTTGTGTATATATGATATTGGCATATGCTAGTCAAAAAGGGTTGTTAGATATTTCTAGCCTAATTATAATCAGTATTAAATGAGATATGCATCCGTTTCAAAAACTAGCAGATTTTATAACATCTAAAGAGGTAGGATAACCAAATCCTTATAGAAAGGCAAAGTCACATAATCCTCGTAAAAAGGTAAAGTATCAATATCTTCATAAAGAGGCAAATCTTTACGGAGTAATGAATTTTCATAAAGAGGTAAGAAATCCTCATGAAGAGTTAAATGATCCTCATAAATAGGTAAAACTAACGGACTAATAGAACTTGATGTTAAGACCAAATAAACAGTCTTCAAAGATGAGACGGGAATTGTGGAGATGAAAGGATTTATCAACACCAAGACCAAAGTTGCAAGGTTGAGATGGTGAAATTGGACGACGGAGATGGCAGAATCAGACGGCAGAGTGTTACGGTCAAACAAAAGCCATACAAAAATCCTTAAAACCAATTGAAGTAACATCATGTAGATATAGAATGATTTGTGGAAACAAGAAGATTCTCCTAGTAATATAGAAAGTTTTTCATTCCAGCATAAGAAGCTGGCATGGTGAATTCGAAGCCCTAGCCACACTTTTCAACTCCTCAAGCAACTTAAGTCTCTCGTCCGAGTTAAGGCCTTTTATGGAGAAAGTTGCTCTCTTTAAACGATTTGCATTTCTTAAGATGTATTTCGCCACCTCTTTCTCATCTTCTAGTTGCTCTTTGTACCCATTCCACACAAATGTCTCGAGATGGAGCAACAAACGCTTACAAACTTTCTTTTGTTGATTCCATTTCTCACAACCCGCCAGACAATTTTTAGCACAAAGCCATACCTGAGACCACCGAGGATTAAACACAATTAATGTACATTACAACGGATTTGAAAAAAACAGCTGGTGTATGAACTTGCAATGCTTACACCGATGAGCTTGAGGACTTGTAATTTAGGAGAACGATCAAGCATGAGCAGGAGTAGGTTCCACCACTCATCTTTATGTGTATATAGCTTCAAATATACCAACTGATTGAAGATACAACCGGTGGGGAATCTAATCTATATATACATGAGGCAATATTAATGTATAAACAATGTAACAACAACAATAAATTGCAAGAAACTCTTACCTTTAAGGGTGACAAAGCCAAGGAAATACGTTTAACTGAAGTGAGAGCTACCGGTACCAAAGGCTTCTCGTCGATTATTTTAGAGACATTAGAAATATTTGCCTCCACCAACTCTGGTGCATTCTCAATCAGACAAAAATTAAGAGCCTTAAACCCTGAAATCTCCAAGTATTTCAACGAAGGAGCGTTTATTACATAGCCCTGTTCAAACTCTTGTACATCACTGTCATCATTAATTTCTAGTCTCTGTAAGGATGGAACTGCAATGGTGAAAATCTTCACATCGGATATAAGTCGATACACCATCAGATTTTCAAGATTAGGACAACCAGATAAAAGGTTAAAAACCGATGCGTCGTCTTTGTAGTCCACACCATGAAGATGCAGAGTCCTAAGGGACCTCATACAAACCTTAGAAGGGAGGTCTACAAGGACCCAACCGATGAGTTTTAAGGTCACTAGTGTATCGCAGTTATACAAGCTTCTAGGAAATTTGATCGGCTCTTTTTTAGATTTAACATTGAGTACCAACTTGCGCACACGGCGTGCATATGCAGCTCCAACCCACATTCCAATATCCATAGCATCACAACGGTCTGAACTAAAATAAACATGCAAACTCTCTAGAACAGGAGCTGTATTAGAAACCAAAAGCTTGGAAACAATCTCTGTGAATGTCTCGTGTTTTCGTTTATTGAAAACATAATCAAACTTGAGTTTAGGCACCATCTTCCAGAGAGACCTCCATTGTTTAGACAAAACACTAGTGGCTACCACATCGTTTATTGGAATCAAAGACAATATATGCAGAAGCAGAGCTTCAGGCAAGTGACTGATCCTGTCTTCATTTCTCAAACTAAAACAAAAAAAAACAAAGAACATACGATGAGTTGGTTTTTAGAGCTTACCCGTTTAAGAAGAAACCCTAAAGCTGTTCATAACTAAAAGGGATAAATACTACACCATCGTTTCATTGTCTTTTGAGAGAGAACAATTGGGCAAGAATTGAAGTGCAAAAAATCTGAGTTATGCCTCTCCCGAGTTAAAATCTCTGTTTCAATCCCCCTCAAGACAGACGCGACCAACCGCTAGCTCTTGGGTGGAGAAATATCTGATTTGTCAAACAACCACCGGTCGAATCCGGCGGCTGTAGGCAGAATTGTTCGGGTTTTCGGAAGAGGAGGAAAGTGTAAGGGGGTGTTATTGGTTTGTGTATTTAATGTACTAGGTGATTGCCCCACACCTTGTGTGGGGTGCTAATATAAGTTTAAATTATGTTTTAAAATTTAATATTTAATATTATTTATTTAAACTTAAATTAAATATTTTTGTGTTGGGTTGATTTATATGTTTTCCAATTGTTGATCTAAAGAAAATACAAAATGTAAAATCATTTGAATCTATATATAAGTCAAACATATAATCTAATTGTGTGAGAATCGGTTGCATGGGGTTAACAAAGTGTAAGTCGGTTCTATAAAATATTTCCAGAACGATATATAATATTAGATAAAGTGAAATATTCATATAATATATTTGTTAAAATACTTAAAATTTTAATTATATATATATATTTCTTAAAAGTGAAAATCATAAATTTTCGTATATATCTACATACATAGTTAATTTATCTATAAATAGGTAAATTAACTAAAACATATTTTATAATCTAAAGAAATTTACTTTTTATTTAAATTATCAACAAAATAGGTATATTTATTAACTAAAAGGTATTTATTTTATTTTTTATAAGCTAAGTAGATTTAACAATTTTCATCAAAATTGTGTTTCCGTCAAAATCACGTTTTCCATCAAAACCGCAAAATTACGTTTTCCGTTAAAACCATGTTTTTTTTAAATCTTGTTTTCCGTCAAACCGTGTTTTCTGACAAAATCAAATTTTCAGTCACAATCACATAATCATGTTTTTTGGCAAAATCATGTTTTCCGTCAAAATCATAATTTCCTCGAAATTGTATTTCTGTTAAAATCATGTTTTCTATCAAAATCATATTTTCTGTCAAAATCATGTTTTTTGTCAAAATTGCGTTTTTCGTCAATCGCAAATCGTGTTTTCTGTCAAAATCACGTCAAAATGACTCAAAATCGCATTTTCCGCCAAAATCATGTTTTCTGTCAAATCGTATTTTTCATCAAAATTGCAATTTTCTGCAAAACTGTGTTTTATGTCAAAACCGTATTTATCACAATTTCTTTAAAATAACACATGATTTTCGGTTTTGTCTTAAGAATATGTAAATATCTATACTTTTTATCTTTAAATTGTTTAATTTATTGAACACGTGATTTTGAATTTCTTTAATTTTGTTAAAAGGATCACATATCTCGACATTGTTGTTAAAACATATGCGATTTTGCATTTTTTTTAAAAGTAATTCATTAAGGGCAATTAAGAAATTTTAATATGAAAAATTGATGATGAATAAGAGAGGGTAATTAAGGGTTATTGAAAGTTTTTTTGAAATTGTAAAAAGTAAGTAAATCATAAAAAGAAAACTAACCACTTGATCAACTAAAATCATTTCAACTGAATTAATTTTGTTGTTTTTGATTCCATTCCATAATTTTATAATTTGGACCTTTATTTTATATCTATCATGAGTAGGATTAATTTCACTAATGAGAACAGTAGAAATTGTTTTTTTTCTAAAATAAAACATGATTTTCAATTAAAAAATTGAAAGCTGATAATATTAGAAAATTGGTGGTGGTCGTCATGGTGCTTGTGCTGCTAATAATAATGAAAGAGGCAAGGATATGAAGTAGTTATATATAGAATTTTTGTCGGCTGTAAAATCTAATTACTATTAGATAAACCTAAATCACCATATACGATAGATATAATATATATGTGAGTCAGTTGCAAAATATATCTTATATATATTTTGTATAGATGTGATAATGTTATGACATCATCTAATATATCTAAGATAAAATAAAATAACGTTAAAAGATATTATATTAAAAATAATTATTAATAATTAAATTTGAGAGTTAATGAGAGAGCTCCATTCCCTCAAAATCACTTCCCAAATAATAGTATAGATTTGAGAATCCAAGTTAAATTAGGTGTTATTGGTTTTACGATTTTGAAATCCATTTATAAATTCAGTGTTATTGGTTCTATAATTTTGAAATTTATATTTAAATCTAGTGTTATTGATTCTATGATTTAAAAATAGATTTTAAAATCATGTGTTATTCAATAGCAAGAATTTATGTAGGGATTTGATTTGTAATTGGATTTTTGTAGATTTGGATGTGTTTTAAAGACCAAAATTCAAAAGAACAAATATTGAGTTAAAACCTAGTATTTTGGTTGGATTTGTAATAGCCTATATAAATTCTTATATCTCACTGGTTTACACACGGTCATGATGGTTGAATAGACATCACTCTTAAAAAGTTATACCATAAACACATGAACGAAAGTTTACTAACGTAAAAAATTGAATAGCCGCGTTCATTGGTCTTTGATTCCATGAGCACATGAATGAATAAAATCAAATGCAAAAAAATTTCATAGAAATAAATAAAACTCTAACATAAAAATAATAGATAACTCAAAGTTTCATAACATTATGCTTAATCTAACCATAACATTCATTAGTGGTCATGCTAATGAATACATATTTCATCCCTAATTGATGAATCATTTTAATTGCGTCGTACCAAATAGGTTTCTCCAAATTAAAAACTTCTTTAGTAGCATCCCATAAATTATTCTTCTTTTTGTCTGCTTCTCTTTGTTCAGCCTCTTGTTTTTGTCTTGCTTCTCTTCCTTCTATCAGATTGAAAAGTTTGTGTGTGATTGTTGTCAAAGCGTTCATCTCGTTACAAGCTTTTCTGCACTTTTCATTTTGAATAACTGGATCATCAACAATGTTAGGATGATTAGTTTTCCTTCTTTTTCTTAAAGGGAGTTTTTCCAAAGTGTCCTTTGAACTGCTGCAAATAAAAAATGATTGGGTTTCATAATTTTCATGAACAAAAAACTCTTCACCACAATTTGTTTGTGCCTTTTATGTTTATGCAGTTCTAATTGTTCGAGCATCAGTAGTGTAAGATTTCAACTCGGTCTATCTGAAGATAGAAAGAGTTTTAGGGTTTGTGAATTAGGGATTCTAAAAGAAGAATTTAGGAACGCGGTGAGATTTGGGGATTTAGGGTTAAAAGCCGGCGTTTCCGAGGTGGAAGCCGGTAAAGAACGTTATGGAAGTCGCCGGAGAGATTTTTAGGTTAAAGTCGCTCTAAAAGTCTCTCTTAGCGAAAAATATTAAGAAAAGCGTAAAATATTATTGATCAATAAGGTCCCTTTTATAAAGTTACAAGTCGGTTTACAAATAAGGAAAATAGAAAATAAATGTTAAGATTTCCTAATATCCCGACTTTATCGAGATATGGAATATTTCCATATCATCGATGTGGTCAAGCGCCGCCTTAATCTTCTTGATTTTACACCTTCCAAAACCCTAATGTAAGCCGGTTGCCCTAAGTCCGGTTTAACCTAAGTTTTACCGTCTTGGGCCCTTTCACCGACTTTCCATTCTGGGCCGACCTATAATCATAAATAGGCCTTTTCAGGAAAGTGCTAAACTTGACTCCAACAATAAGCCCCCCCCAGTGTGGCGACTTTGAATTCAAGTCGTCATTACGAGGAGTTAACCTATGGTTTAAGAAATGATTTATTGTAGGCCCGTTTTTGTCGTTCAGCGAGCTCTTCTTCCGTTCAGGCCCATATTCTTATTGGGTTGATCCGGCCTAATGCTGACCGGTGGCGAATCTTTCAATTGATTCCAAACCGATGATGATTCACTGAAACCGGAATTGATTCTTGGTTCAATTGCCGGGTAGACACGAAACACGAAGCGTCGTCTAGGTAATGATGCGCCTCGATAACTGCGCCGTCATTTTCACTATAAGTAGTCTTTCCCTACTTCTTACTTCTTCATTTCGCTTGAGTGAAGAAATTCTGAAAGGTAACTTCTCTCTCTCTCGTTATTTATTTTCCGGTCATCCTTCCGCCGCTGCTCCACCTTAGGTTTTATAGATTTTTAGATCAAATCTTCATTTTTCTCTCGCGTTCTTCGCTTGTTCTTCGACTAGCAATGTCTTTGATCCGTTGTTCATCAAGCAAAGATAAGGAAGTTGTTTCTGTTTCATCTGCGGAGGATTCTTCAAGTCGTCAATCTGCCTCGAGTACTTCTTCCGGCTTGAGGGATCATTCTGCTTGTTTCGAAATCGAAGATCTCCAACGTCGTGGTGAGACATCCCGTCAGACCGGTGCTACCGAGAGTTCTGGCCGGGAAGAGTTAATCATACCTCAGTTGCGAGATTCTGATGACGGTGAGGACGACATTGACGCGAATCAAGTCGGTTCTGAGGACAACGTTCCTCCTTCATTGCCGGTCGTTTCTTATGAAGATTTTAATAATATTTTAAGTACCAAGTCGACTGTATCTTCGGTGAGATCCATGCTTCAAGACTGCGGAGCAGATCCGAGGATTAAAGTAATTATTCCCTTTCCTCTTGACCGTCCTTGGAGTCCTCCTCCGGGATATATGACTCTTTACGAGTCATACTTCATCAACACCGATACTGGGGGTAGCCGTTGTCTGTTTCCTCTACCCGACCTGCTGATTTCGTACTGTCATCGTCGCGAAATCGCCATCTCCCAACTCTCAGCCGTTGCAGTTGGCCTTCTAGTGTTGGGGACCGAAGCCGGTATTACGATAACTGCGCAAATTTTCGAGGAAATGACGTCGGTCAATCGCATGAAAGCCACTAATCCAGGGTGTTTCGCGGTTCGGTTCAAGAGCGGAAACCGTGTTTTGACAGACGCGCCCAACAAAATTAATAATTGGCAGCGGTCCTATTTCTTTGCTGAAATGTCCTCGTTAGTCATTCCTGATGAACACAAGAAACTTTTCAGGACGTCTTGGAATACAGATTATGGTAGATGTCGTCCCAAATTTGCTATCTTCTGATCGTGATAATTTACTTAATTCTTTTTCGTCTTTGCAGTGCAACATCCTTTCCTGAAGCCGTACCACGACAACTACTTTCCAATTCTCGAGCAGATCCAAGCTCTCGGCTTACGCAAGTGGTCGGATCTTACTCGCGAGCGTATCAAAAAGTTCCTTCCGAAGATCTCCGAAGGTTCGTATATGGTTATTACGACATCCTTTTCTTTGTTTCATTCTGATTCTTTGTACGTTAATGCAGTCAAGTGGGATACCAGGACGAAAGTTACCGCTGAAGAACTCTTCAAGCCCAAAAGGATGGGTAAAGTCAAGAGAATCGACTCCGTAGACTATTCCAAGGAGATTTCCTCCAGACCATCATCTTCCTCTAAGTCGTCAAAAGATAAGGACAAACTTCTTTCTTCTCAAGGCGGCAAGCATTCCGATGCTGGTGTGAAGTCGACTGCCCCAGTGGCAGATTCCTCTAATCTCCCGCCCAAGGTCCCTACGAAGAAAAGGCCTGCAGAGGACAAGCCGGCTCAGGAGAGGTCGGCAAAGAAAACATCTCAGACGAGCAAGCCGGCTGAGGATGCTTCTGCTGTGGCGGTAGCTTCTGGAGAGCCCGTTAAGCAAAAGGATCCGTGGAAGCGTTTCTACAAGTTTAAGGGGACCATCTCCGACTCGTCTGGCGGCTCAAAACCCTTTGAATCCAACAAGGAGCTCGTCCTGGCGCGACCGAGGCGCGAAGTGAAGAAGGGGAAGTCCGCCCTTCTATTCATAATTTCGCTTATCAGTACGAGAGCGAGGTCCCTTTCATTAATAATCCTCGGGCCTGTTTCGACATGCTAACGTGTGTGAGGGGGAATGAATCTGACTGGCCGGTCTTGGAGGAGTTGCCTCAATCGGATGCCATCGTTCGGTTGAAGCATGCTGAAGCTACAGTAAGTTCCATGCTCTTTTCTTTGTATTGATTTTCGCATTGCTTTCTAAGATGACATTCTTTTTTGTTATTTTCAGATGATCGCGGCCTCTAACCGTGTGGCCTTGGAGAGTTCCTGGGCCCAAAAGAAGATGGCTGATGCAGTCACAAAGCGGGACGATCTTCTCAAGAAGATCAAAGAGGAGAAGAAGACGCTGCAGGAGAACAACCTTGTTCTCGAAGGTAAGCTTAAGCAGGCCGAGGAGAAATCGAAAGCCGACTTTCTTAAGTTTAAGTCGGAGAAACAGAAGCTGCAGAAATCCTGCCTTGACTTGGTTTGCAAAGAGAGGGAGAGGGTAGAAGCCGCCGTCCGGACAAAAGCGCAGACCCATTTCGATCTCATCCAGCGCTTTATTAAAGATCAAGAAGATGCTGTCGCCATTCAAGTCAAGCAGGCTCAGATTTCTGGTCTCAAGAAATGCCTGATAAAACTTAGTGAACAAGGTGTGCTGATTCCTCAGGCCGTCTTGGATAAGGTCGCTGCAGACGAGGTTGCAGTTGACGCGGAATTGGACGACATGAGTGTCGTGACGAAGTAGGAGCTCACGTTTGTCCTTTCTCCAGTAAACCACCCTCTTCTCAACCGTTCTCATGACTCGCCTCCTCCTGTTCCATCGAACGTTGATCAGTTTGGGACAAATCATGGGATAATTCCGGAGGCGGTTCCAGCTGGTCTCATCAAGTCCGTCCGTTCAGAGGTTGCATCTTTGGAAGGTGCTTCTAACGTGAAGGATCAGATCATTGAGAAGAGCAGACCTGGAGAGGTTGACGAAGCTGGGGGGTCGTTGGCCGGCTGAGTCTCTCTTATTTTATTTGTACTTTTTTTTAAGTTTATTTCGGCGTTGTAAACCTACTCTTTGTTTAATCAATTTATCTTTAAGTTTTGTTTCAAGCCTCTGATAGTGATTTGAATCAATCTATCCTTTAAAGCTTTCTTGTTAAAACTTAATCGGATTAAATTTTGCCGTACCAAACGTAGATTTTCATTGTGTGACCAAGTCTTGCTATCGCATTTAAGCTTATAGCGACTTTTATCATGAGATCTTGCCGCCATGTGTAGCGACTTGCGAATTTAACTGAGTCGGACTATTCTTGTTTTAAACTTGTCTTTTGATAGTTTAATCAGATAGCGGCTTCAGTTAATGTTGGGTCATACTAATCTTGTATTTGAGCTGTCTTTGGCGAGTCTAGCCGGTTTCGTGACTCGGAATACGTGTTCATGACCGTGTCGAAACTTTTTCGTGTCTAAACTCGTTGTCAAAGCTTAATCGATTTAGTGACTTGCCGTAAGGCGGGTTGCGAGACTTATAGATGCTCGGCTTTTATTTTAAGGGTAGGAAAATGTGCGAGTCTTTTTTGCTCGATTTATTTGTTATCTCCTACCACGAAAAATTTGCGGGACGGATCCCGGCTTTCCCTTACCGCGATGTGAACCTCGCGTGCAAGGAAGACCATGCCCCTGGCCAGGAGGCATGATGCTAACGGTGCGAGTCGTTGCTCGTCTTTCTGCGAGTCGTTGCTCGTTCTTCTGCGAGTCATTGCTCGTCTTTTGCGAGTTAGAACTCGTCCTTCTGAGAGTCATTGCTCGTCTTTTGCGAGTTAGAACTCGGCTTTTGCGAGTTAGAACTCGGCTTTTGCGAGTTAGAACTCGGCTTTTGCGAGTTAGAACTCGGCTTTTGCGAGTTAGAACTCGGCTTTTGCGAGTTAGAACTCGGCTTTGTTAGTATCATTAAATATATTCAAATATTAATGAAGGGACTTACCTGTTTTGGCTTTGCATAGCTTTCAAGACGGTAACCTATCTGAGAAAATGAGGATTTTATTAGATTTGTGACTGTGCCGGTAAAGGCTGCCTACGTATCCCCGAGGGAGAATCAAGTCACTCGTAGTTCAATACATTTTTTTTTTTAATTATTGAGAAAGGAATCAGCCTTGCCGTCTTAGTGGTACTCCTTCAGGCTTGCCGAGTTCCAGGAACGAGGTAAAGCCTTGCCTTTCATTGACTCAAGCTCGTAGACTCCCGGTTTGACGACTTTTGTGACTTTGTAGGGTCCTTCCCATTTCGCCCCGAGTTTCCCTGCTCTCCACTCCTTGGTGTTTTCGTAAACTTTGCGGAGGACGAAGTCACCGACTTGAAAATGGCGTTCCTTGACTTTCTGGTTGTAATACCGAGTTGCGAGCTGCTGGTAGTTTTGAATCCTGAGTAGGGCTCGATCCCGCTCTTCCTCTAGGGTGTCAAGAGCTTGGATTAGCATCGTTTCATTGACCTCGGTATGGTGCGGCATGAGAGACCGGCGGAGAGTGTGAATGTTAGCTTCTGCTGGTACTATTGCTTCTACGCCAAAGGCTAACGAGAATGGCGTGGCCCCTGTTGCGCTGCGGGGTGTCGTTCTATGCGACCAGAGCACTCCGTCTAATTCATCTGCCCAAACTCCTTTTCTTTCAAGGCGTTTTTTGATGCCGGCAATGATAGTTTTATTAGTAGCTTCGGCTTGGCCATTCCCCTGAGGATACCTCGGCGTCGACTTGCTAAGGCGTATATCCCACTTTTTGCAGAACCCTTCGAATACTTTCGAGATGAATTGTGATCCGTTATCTGTGACGATTTCATAAGGTAGCCCGAAACGACATATTATGTATTTCCAAACGAAATTTTGAACCTGGACATCGTGGATGGCGACGTAAGCCTTGGCCTCTACCCAATTTGTGAAGTAGTCGGTCATAATGAGCAGGAAACGTCTTTGATTGGATAATGGTAACGGTCCAACGATGTCCATTGCCCATCTCATGAACAGGTAAGCCGCGGTTGACGTCGTGAGTAGCTCTGTAGGTCGATGTATGAATGGCGCATGTCGCTGACACTTTCACACTTGTTAGAATAGGTCTCGCAATCGGTTATCATAGTCGGCCAATAGTGACCGTTCAACTTGATTTTGAGGGCGAGAGACCTGCCTCCGGAGTGGTTTCCGCATGCTCCAGAGTGCGTTTCTTCGAGAACCCGACTTAATTCATCTCCGTTTATGCATCTGAGGAGGATCTTGTTAGCAGAATACTTGTAGAGGAAACCTTCATGTATAGTGTATCGCGCGCTCTTGACTTTAAGTCGTCGTGCTTCCCATTTATCTCCTGGGAGCTTTCCTTCTGTCAGGTATGCTCTTATCGGAAGTCGCCAGTCTTTATTGTCGCCGGTTAGGACAGCGATGAGGTCTGCGCCCTTTGCTTGAATATTGTAGCATATGTCATTTTCACCACTCGGGATTATTTCTTCAGGTTCTTCTTGATTGCTCTCAGGGGGCGGGATGCTTGGTTCATGGATCGTTTCTACCGGGATCCGTCGACAGAGATTGGGATTAGATGCCAGCGACGCGAGTGCATCTGCCGGGGCATTCTCCTTCCTTGGTATTTGGACAATATCGAAGAATTCGAAGGAACTGGTGAGTTCCAATGCCGTCTTTCGGTAAGCCTCCATTCGTTCGTTTTTAGCTTCGTAGTCTCCGTTGATTTGGTTGGCTACAAGCATGGAGTCACAATGGGCCAAGAGATGTCGTACTCTGATTTCCCTGGCTAGTCTGAGACCGGCTAGCAAAGCTTCGTACTCGGCTGTGTTGTTAGACGCCGTGAAACCCAGTTTGAATGACTGCTCTAGAATCTCGCCGGTTGGTGATATGAGACGTATCCCTATCCCGGCTCCTTTTTTGGATGAGGCCCCGTCAACGAACAATTTCCAATTTTTATCTTCTATCACCGACGTCCAATTCAGGCGATAATTCGACAAGGAAATCAGCTATCACCTGCGACTTGGCGGTTTTTCTGTTCCTGTACTCGATGTCGTATTCACTTAACTCTATTGCCCACTTGGCTAGGCGGCCAGACTGTCCCGGGCTATGAAGGATCGTTCGAAGAGGTTGACTGCTTAATACGGCAATCGGATGTGACTGAAAATATGGTCGCAGCTTTCGTGCCGAGATGACGACTGCGAAAGCCAGTTTTTCCATTGCAGGATACCTGGTTTTGGCTCCGTTCATCGTTTTGCTGACGTAGAAGATCGGCTTTTGTTCTCCTCGATCTTCCCGAACTAGTACGCCGCTCACTGCTGTCGTTGAAACGGCGATGTAAAGCAACAATGTCTCACCATTCTCGGGTTTAGACAGTATTGGCGGGTTCGACAAGTAGTCCTTGAGTTGGATGAATGCTTCTTGACACTTATCGTCCCACACGAATATTTTGTTTCCTCGTAGGAGCTCGTAAAAAGGCAGACATTTATCCGTTGACCGGGATATAAACCTGTTCAAGGCGGCTATGCGGCCAGTGAGGCGTTGTACCTCTCGAGTGTTCTTGGGAGATGGCAAGTCGATTATGGCTGTGATCTGCTTTGGATTAGCTTCTATTCCTCTCTGAGTTACCACGTATCCTAGGAACTCTCCCGATGTCACTCCGAACGTACACTTGGTTGGATTAAGCTTCATGCCGTACCGGTTAAGAATGTTGAAACATTCCTTTAAATGGCCGACATGCTGAGAGGCAATCAGAGATTTGACTAGCATGTCGTCGATGTAAACCTCCATTCTTGCGCCGAGTTGTCCTGCAAACATCCGGTTTACCAGCCGCTGGTAGGTGGCGCCGGCGTTTTTGAGGCCGAAAGGCATGACTTTATAGCAATATGTGCCGCGTTCAGTGATGAAGGCCGTCTTTTCTCTGTCGTCTGGGTTCATGAGGATTTGATTATACCCTGAGAACGCATCCATGAATGATAGCAATTCGTTCCCGGCCGTTGCCTCAACAAGTCGGTTGATATGCGGCAGCGGGAAACTATCCTTGGGGCAAGCTTTGTTGAGATCCGTGAAATCGACACATACTCTCCACTTCCCGTTTTTCTTCTTCACGACCACTGGATTGGCCAACCAATCGGGATATTTGACTTCTTGGATTGAACCGGCTTCAAGTAGCTTCTCTACTTCATCGTTGACTGCTTTAGCTCTTTCAGGGCCGAGTTTTCGCCTCTTTTGCTTGTCTGGCTTGTAAGTCGGATCGACATTCAGCTCGTGAGTTGTAATGGTCGGATTGATACCCTTCATGTCCTTCATTGTCCACGCAAACGTTGTAACGTTTTGCTGTAGGAAGGCGATCAGTTCCCTTTTGATGTCGTCTGGCAATTCTGCGCCAATGCCTACACACTTGCTAACATCTGATTCGTCGATGATGACTTGCTGGATCAGTTCTTTCTCCGGTCCTTTTCTTCTGTGTTCTGTGTTGATCATGCAAGAAGGCACTCTGATCTTATGTTCTCTCGCGAAACACGACCGGCTTGCACTCTGGCATCCTTTGACTGTCTGGATTCCTTTAGGTGTCGGGAATTTCAGACATTGATGGTATGTCGAGGATACCGCCTTCATGCTATACATCCATGGAGTTCCGAGGATTACGTTATAGATGGTTGGTTTGTCAATGACATGAAACCTCACCAATCTGTTAAATCCTCCTGCGAAAACAGGCAACTTGATCGTTCCAATTATGTATGTCGTCTCACTTGTGAACCCGGTGAGCGGCTTGGCCTTCTGCTTGATATCCTCCTCCTTAATATCCATCTTTTTGAGTGTATCTAGGAAAATTAAATCTATCGAGCTCCCGGTGTCCACCAGTATTCGAGATACTTGGCAACTTCCGATCAGAAGCTCAACCACTAGCGGGTCGTTATGAGGGTAGTGAGTTCCATAGAGGTCCTGGTCGGTAAAGATGACGGGCGGATCATCTGACAGGATTGGTTGAGGCGCCTTTTGCGCGGCTAATGCTAGGCGTTCATAGACCTTGATTGACCGGACCGAATCATTTACGGAGATTAGACCTCCCATGATCATGTTGATTCTTCGGATGGTCTTGGGGGTTTCTTCTTCGTCCTCCTCTTCTTCTTCACGGTTACGTTTCAAAGCTATGCTTTTGATACGCCATGGTGGTTTATCCTGCTTAGGAGCCTGCTCATCGGCTTTGTCTTCCTTCTTTTATCCTGATTCTTCCTTTTTTAACCTTTCGATGGCCGCCTTGATCTCTTCATCGGAAAGTCGGGAGTAGAGTGCGTTTCTGAGATTTCGACATTCAGCCGTGTCGTGCGACGTAGCTTGATGGTATTCGCAGTACTTATCCCCTGTATCGGAGGCTGCTTGCGCTTTCTTTGCCTCTTTCCCTCTTTTATTCCACGGTTTTGATGACCGGGACTTTTCGGTGCCGTCCACAACCATTGTTTTGGCGCTCTTACTGTCGTAGTGCTATCTGGGTTCTCTTTCTTCCTTCTTATCTGCTTGTTTGCCGGAACCGAATCTCTTTGCTAATGCGACCTTCTTCTCTTCCAATTCCACGAACTTGTTTGCCCGGTGGAGTGCGTCTTCGATGGTTAGTGGCGGGTTGATGACTAGATCTTGGTAAAAAGGTGATTCGTGCCAGACGGCGTTTGTCAGGGCCGCGATAGTGAACTTATCTGGTGCCTCAGCTCGTGTCATCACCGCCCTGAACCTTTCTACGAAATCTTTCAATGTTTCCTTCTTCTCTTGCGTCATCGACATCAACGCACTCAGCGAAGTGTCCTTACGAATGTAGGCAAAGTGATGCCTTACGAATGCCCATGTGAGGTCGGAGAAACTATCGATTGATTTGGATGGGAGTCGGGAGAACCAGTTTAGCGCGTCCCCTTCCAGGGTTTCGGTGAACAGTTGGCAGAAACCGATGTCACGCTCTTCGCTTGATGAGAACCGTGCCTTTGCCGCCATGATTTTGAATGTTGTGAGGTGGGTCGCTGGGTCTTTTGTGCCGTCGTACATCGGTAGCCTGAGCTTCTCTCTTTTCCTGATATACGTGTTTGTGATGCGCGAGGTGAAAGGTGTCCTACGAGTTTCTTCGATGACCAATCGATCTCGGGTGCGGACCCCTTCACGCCATGGACCTCCCCTTTTAATTCTTTTAGGGTGTCTTTGAGCTCAATCAGTTGTTTCTCGACGTGGTTGCGACTTGCTCAGCGAATAGACGCTCCATGAGTTTTCTCGTACGACACACCTCGCTCGCGGCGATAGTTGTCTCGGTGCGAGCCATTCTCATGTCGCGAATTTCGTCTGTGGTGCACGTCCCGTGTCTGGTGACTGGTATGTTCCTCCCTATCGGGTGAATACCTTGAGGGATTATAGTGTTTGTTCAAGGTTCAATTCCCAAATTACAACCTAACACATAATCTTAAACAGATCTAGGTTCTTGCAAAACGAATCATAAAACCAACCAAACCTGGATCATTACCTTTCAGATTGCAGCGGATAATTGATGGTAATGATGAGATCAGTTAGAACAGATGAACAACCTGCTCCTCCTTCGGTATCCACACTCTTACAAGCAAGGGATGGCTGCTAGACCAAAGAGATGGATGATCAGAGAGAGAGGTTAGAGAGAGAGATGAAGCTCGCGGCTACACTCAGAAAATCGCAGGGGTTAGCCTCTTCCTTAGGGTTTCGAATTCTTTTATCTCTCATTAATGGGCCCAAGTCATTTGACTAATGGCTCATTAATCATTTGGGCCCAAGACACAAATCAGGCAAAAACCTGCATTTTGTCTGGCCCAATTCTCTGATCCAATACAGTAAATGCCACTGCATCTTACCGTATTAATTCCATTTAACTTTCCCGTTAGCTATGGTGTGTGACCCTTAGGGATCATACAATACTGGTAATAAGTCCTAAACTTATAGATCAAGAGCGGACTCTAGCAAGCCATCATGATCACCCAATATTTATGACTTATGTCTGATCTCGACACTTATCATACTTTCTAGAGATAGTACGGTAGATTTCAGGACATTCCCAACAATCTCCCACTTGTACTGGAATCCTACACAGGACATTCCCAACAATCTCCCGATTGTACTAGAATCCTACATTCCCTAGTCCTTTTGTCTTAATATCTCGATCTGGCATAAGGCAAGATGCGTGTCATCCTTATATAGCCAGACCATGTTTATCGGAACAGATTTGATACTGACAATTCAAACGACTTGGGCAAGTCCGTTTGGGAATGGTCATTCTCTTACCAGCTATCAAATCTCCGATTGGCCTAGAGATATTACCTCCGTTAAACGGCAGGGACAAATCCCATCTTGTTCCATCACTATGAACTACACAATTCATAATACACCCAACCAAGGTCCGTATAGCTCCCAGTTACGAAACAGCGTTAGACAATGATCAAAGCGCATTACTCCATGTGCAGCCACATGCATGCTAACTCAGGTCTAAGGACTATACTCTATAGTCGTATATGAGAACCTCTTATGACACAGATATTAATATCTTGTAGAGTTCTCATCAGCGGGCCATGTCCGGTCATATGTTCCCCTACATATACCTATGTGTCGACTTTGATGCCGCGCATCTATGACCCCTCGAAACTTGGTCATAAGTCTCAACACAATCTAGTCTCAAGTGGTTGTTGGTGTTCCAATTCAACAACCTTCGACTATGGACACTATGATTTATGTCATTTCGTTAAATATGGGGTTTCAGGATCAAGTCAACTCATGTACTTCGATGACCCATATATAATGACATGAATCATTTTGGAACGATTATTTTATATCACAGTTAAAAATAATCCAGAAATCATAGATTTCATAAACATAAAATATTATGTTTACATGAACCTTTCAAAACAACTAAGTAAAGCCCTTTACAAACTCCCACTGAAATTAAGACTACATCTTAATTTCACTCATCCTACAGCTACAGTCCGCGACTCGTGCTTAGGCCTAAGGAGTGGCTTCGTTAATAGATTAGCAACGTTCTCATTCGATGAAACTTGCTTATCTACTTAACACCTCTTTCATTTATCTCACGGAATAGGTTATACCTACCCTCAAGGTGTTTGGACCTCTGATGTGCAGCTAGTCTCAACTACGCTGGGAATCACATCAAGTTCAGTGATGAACTTTTCCTTTCCAAACATCCTCTTTCGCTGCTTTACAAGCTGCGAAATGTTCAGCTTAAGTCATGGAGTCAGCAACAGTGCCTTGCACCGCCAGACAGACACAAGATATAGCCGGACTGTGACCAGGAATTATCTTTGTCTATTGGAAACAATCTATCAGACTCTATCGACTTGTAGCATCTCACTTTCTCCGTAAACCAAGAACTTATCCTTAGTATTCCTCAAATACTTTAGGATATTCTTTACGGCAATCCAGTGATTCTTTGCTGGATTTGACTGGTCTTTACTTGTCTTGCTTAACATTAAAGCAACATCAAAACAAGTACGTGTCATGGCATACATGATAGATCCAATTCCTGACGCATATGGAATCCTATCCATGCATTCAAGCTCAGCAGATATCGTAGGATACTGTTTCTTGCTTAACGTATTGCCATGTGGCATTGGCATAAAACCCTTCTTGGATTGCTGATTACGTGTAGGACTTTGTCAATTTAAGAATCCTGACTTTGTCCTACCAGCTCTTTTGGATCTCTATCTTTAGATCCAAAATCCAAGAACATACGTGGCTTTACCCGTGTCAATCACAGAACCAACTCCCAAGCCAGTCCTTTACCGACTGCAACATTGGGACGTTATTTCCGAGGATCAGTATGTCATCGACATACACTATGAGAAATGCAACATTGCTCCCACTTATCTATTAGTAAACGCACAGTTCCATTTCGTTCCTGTTCAAGGCAAAACCTTGACTACTTCAACAGAACAAAGATTCCAACTCCGATATGTTTGCTTCCATCCATGAATGGATTAATGAAGCTAACTTACACATAGTGTAATTTTTCGGAGTCCGGGCTCACTTTCGCTTCTTTGAATTTCGCAGGTTCGTCGCTTTCAATGATCATCAGATCATGCGAACTTTCAATGATCATCAGGTTCAACTAATGACGAGAAATCACTCTCGGATTAGTAACTGATTCATTCAGATCTGCGAACTTCAGGCTGTACAGGTGTAGATTCTACAGAAATCTGTAAATCCTCCTGTATTTCTTGAATTTCTTCGAGTTACACTTTTACTCCCACTGTTCTTCTTGGAAAGTAACTTCCCTTCTTAGAAAACAGAATGGACGTAAAAGGGTAACAAGCCTCGGTTTCCTTAGGACAACCAGCGAAGTAGCACAACTACAAATACTCAGTAAAGACGAATTTGGATCGATTCTAATCCACATTTACGTGGTGTCTTTCAACTGATATTGGTGGAACTATTTCAGCGTAAACTTAGATATTTCTAGAGCGTTATTCTTAAAGAATATCATGGAAGATTCGTGTGACTCATCTTTAATCATTTCTAATAAGACCTGATTCTTTCTCACAGAAATACCTTAAGGTTTTTCAGGAGAATTGAGCTGTGAAACGACTTCACACTCATTCAGATGATCACACCATTAATGACTCAAGTATTCTCACTCGTGATCTAATCCAGAGTCTTAATACTTCTGTCACTCATATTCTATACCTCATTCTGGAACTCTTTCGACCATGTCAAAGAATTCCGACTTGTGTCTCATCAAATGAACACAGTCTTACTCACTGAAGTAATCAGTAGAGACAATGAAGTACATGAAATTTTCTCTGGCATTACTGCTCATCGGACCACATACATGAGTATGTTCAATCTCCAATAAGCCTTTGGGCCGTTCTCTAGCTCGGCTAAGATGGGCCCTTTGTCTTTTGGTCCAGTAAGCAGAATTCAAGTCTCATAAGATATCCATTCAAATGAGCCCAAAAGTCCATAACTATGGGGTTTCTGAATCCGACTTACTCTTTGACCAAAACATTTATGCCAAGAAAAATCAGGTTTAATTCATCAGATTTAAACCAATTCGGTATTTATGTTACATTTAGGCACTCTTTGGTTTAATATATAAAACCCATTCCTTGAATAGGGTGCTACAATTAACATTTCATTAAGATCAAAAGAACAAAACTTGTCTTTATCAAAATGAAAACATTCAAATTCTTTACAAGAAAATGAAAGACAACTCTGCTTAAACAGGTACATTGTAGCAATTATTAATACAAAACCAAGCCTCAAAGGCATCTACAAGTGAAAACCCTACGGCTGAGGCAGCATCCCAAGCTCCTTCCAGACTCGCAGTTCCACTTGCCCTTCCTTCAACGTTCTACTGTTGTTCAGGCTCTGCATATTATAACAAATATCAGTGCCACAATCAGTATCCAATACCTACAAGGTATAACTTGAAGTAATAACATGAATACCTGAGGAAGTAGTCTCATACATCAACTTTAACTCTTCATAATCTTCCATGAATTTAATGCAATCTCTTTTCCAATGCCCAGTCTCTTTACAGTAGCAGCACTTACCAACGTAAGAGGTATCTGACTCGGGCTCAGAAGACACACGCTTGCCATGATTCAAAATCTGGACAACTTTGTCTTCACCCTTGTCAGCATTAGGTTTAGTAAACCTACCCTTCTCATTCATGAGATTGTACAGGGTACTCTTCACGTTTGGCTCAACTATCTTGAGCATATCATGCAGTTCAGTCAACGTCTTCGTTAAGCCTTTCTTGATATAGTTCCTTACGAACTTATCATAGCTTGACGGCAGTGACTGCAGAATGATCTCAGTTGCCAATTCCTGGCTAACTGGATAATCCAGTTTCCTCAGGTTATCAATGTAACCCATCATTTTACTGACATGAGGACTTACTGGATGATCATTTGGTAGCTTGCAGCTAGTGAGAGATTTAACCAACTGGTATCTCTCCACTCTTACCTGCACCTGAAATTTCAATTTCAGGCTGCTGATCATCTCTATTGGCGACTCCATGTTCTCATATTGCTTCAGCAAATCTGAGTCCATGGTAGCCAATATCAGACCACACACATCTACCGCATCATTATAATGCTTATTCCAAGCATCATATACTGCATGAGAGGCATTGGACCCGATCCTCACGGGGAGAGCTTTCTCAAGGACATAGTCCTTTCTCTCCTGCCTGAGGACTAGCCTCAGGTTCCGCGACCAAGTCAAGAAATTTGATCCGTTCAGTTTGTCCATCTCAAGGACAGACCGGATCGAGAAAGTGTTTTGATTGTTTGTGCTCGTCATAGCTGAAAATTAGAGATAAATGGAGTTTTAGTTATTTAGTTCATAAAAGAGTAATCTTAATAACTTATAAGAAAACTCGCATTGTATTCAAAATTTCTTTGTTTAACCTCATAAGAATACAATGATTCCGAGACCCATGTTCAGCTAAATCCAAAGTGGGCCACTGGCCGTCACCCGGAATTAGCTTTACTTGGTAAGCATACTCACAGCTAGTTATATCTCATATAACTCTCGGTTGTGAATTGGACCCGAGGCCCAAATTCACCAGATGTCTCAAGGCCCGGGACTCCCGATGGCCCAGTCAAGGAAACCAATCTCTTACAGCCAAATAATCACTAAAATCTGGGACTCCCAATGAAATTAGTGACTATATACTACTTTACTTATGCGAAAACAGACACCTCACACTGTAAGCCATATCTGTAATCGAATAAGCGTTAAGTAGCTGACAAGATTGGAAAGACATCCAAGCTTGATATTGTTTTTGAGGATTTTTAAGTTTTATTTCCAAAAATAGAAGATTACTATTTTGGGAAACTTACTTATTTTAGAAACTTTCTAAATTTAGTAACTTACTAAAAATAGAAATTTCTAATTTAATATTTTATTAAATATTTTGGGATTGGGTCACAAATTATAGACCCAATTCTTGGCCCAAGACCATAGAATTCCAGCTGGTCCAATAATTTGACATAACCGATCCGGTTTATTAATTCTGGTCCAAGACCAAATTAACTATCAAAACCATCGGTTATTTACTAAACCAGACCAACTCTAAATTATTTGGTCCAACCAAATCAAACTTAGACCAGCCTTCGGTTTAGGTTAAAATTCAATTTTTTTTGAATTTCAATCCGGTTTAACCAGAAATTAAATAATACCATGTATTAAATAATTTCCAGCAAACCGCGATTCGGGTTAACCGCTTGAACCACCAATTAAATTGGATCGGTTCAGTTAAATCCAAAACCGGGAAGAAACACCTAGTGTTTTAGCCAATTTGATTTAACTTGCGGTTTAAGGCTTTAAACACACAATCAACCGCCAATTAAATGGACCGGTTAAATCGGTGTGGTTTTGGGCAACGAACCGCGAAGCTCGGTTTAACCGATTGACTATTCGCGGGACGTAAAATTTTAACGGGCCAAGCAATCGGATCCAAGATCCAACTCGGCCCATTAACGCAATTTGTGGGCCCATGATCATCCGAGGCCCATGATCATCACGGCGCAACTTGCGCATGCTCACGATCGCAAGATCGATCATCGCATCGGATCACGCTCGGCTCGGTTACACGGCACACGCATCGCAGCTTACACACGATCCCTTGCCTGCCTCACAATCGGATGATCAATCTCGGCTTTAGGGCATCACATGCGATCGTACGGCATGATCACATCACCCTCGGCCCAATCAAACAACATGATCGATACACCCAATTAAAGCGATCGCATCATGTGTTAATATCGGCCAACGATCGCATGGTTTCAGCTTGATCGATCACACGATCATATAACATTATGATCGATCGATCCTTTAGCTATCAAGCGATCGATTATTAATCGGCTCACACATGATCGATTATTAATTGGCTCACACATTATCACACGCACACACGCAAACCGTGAGCCAATTAGGGTTTAATAATCGGCACATTAAACTAGCCGAGACCAAATCATGACCACAATTAAGGTTTAAAGATTTCTTTAATCAATTTTCATTCAAAATTAATTCTAAACCATTAAACATTCATAAGATCCAGATTTACAAGAAACCTAAAACCTGGCTCTGATACCACTGAGGGATTATAGTGTTTGTTCAAGGTTCAATTCCCAAATTACAACCTAACACATAATCTTAAACAGATCTAGGTTCTTGCAAAACGAATCATAAAACCAACCAAACCTGGATCATTACCTTTCAGATTGCAGCGGATAATTGATGGTAATGATGAGATCAGTTAGAACAGATGAACAACCTGCTCCTCCTTCGGTATCCACACTCTTACAAGCAAGGGATGGCTGCTAGACCAAAGAGATGGATGATCAGAGAGAGAGGTTAGAGAGAGAGATGAAGCTCGCGGCTACACTCAGAAAATCGCAAGGGTTAGCCTCTTCCTTAGGGTTTCGAATTCTTTTATCTCTCATTAATGGGCCCAAGTCATTTGACTAATGGCTCATTAATCATTTGGGCCCAAGACACAAATCAGGCAAAAACCTGCATTTTGTCTGGCCCAATTCTCTGATCCAATACAGTAAATGCCACTGCATCTTACCGTATTAATTCCATTTAACTTTCCCGTTAGCTATGGTGTGTGACCCTTAGGGATCATACAATACTGGTAATAAGTCCTAAACTTATAGATCAAGAGCGGACTCTAGCAAGCCATCATGATCACCCAGTATTTATGACTTATGTCTGATCTCGACACTTATCATACTTTCTAGAGATAGTACGGTAGATTTCAGGACATTCCCAACATACCTCTCATCACTCCGGTCGTTATGTCTCCGACTTTCGCTCCGTTTGGATTTTTCAGACCCTTCCTTCCGATGTGGGCTCTGCTCGCGAGTATCTTTCTTGTTGCTCTCCTTACGCGGGTTGATCCTGGACTCGCTGCTACGGCTCTGTTCATGGTGGCTTTCCTCAGATGTGCTATAGACCAGCCGTCTGGCGACTTTGTCTTTCACCTTCGGTGGCACCTCTCTCCTGGGTTTTCTTGACTGTTGTCCTGAAAGGATCTTTGCTTGCTTTGTCTGCAACAGGTCGATTTTCTCCGAGAACGTTTTGATCAGGTCGTTCTGTGACTCGATCTTGGCCATTAGAGTGGCTAAGACCTTGTCTTGCTCGATTTGAGCTTCTGTTTCGCTGAGTGACGGGGCATGTTTGCCGCCATCTCGAGCTTTGTTTGTCTTGGCGGCGTCTCGCGGCTGCTTGCCGCCTTTGGCCGCGTCGTCTTCGTGATCACTCTGGTTGTAATCACTTTCATCTTGAACGCTTAACTCAACCCTAGGGTTTTCTTGATCGATCTCCTTATGATTCCCTGACATCTCGTTTCAGAAATTTCTCTTAGAAATCCCCACAGTCGGCGCCAATTGTAAGATCTCAACTCGGTCTATCTGAAGATAGAAAGAGTTTTAGGGTTTGTGAATTAGGGATTCTAAAAGAAGAATTTAGGAACGCGGTGAGATTTGGGGATTTAGGGTTAAAAGCCGGCGTTTCCGAGGTGGAAGCCGGTAAAGAACGTTATGGAAGTCGCCGGAGAGATTTTTAGGTTAAAGTCGCTCTAAAAGTCTCTCTTAGCGAAAAATATTAAGAAAAGCGTAAAATATTATTGATCAATGAGGTCCCTTTTATAAGGTTACAAGTCGGTTTACAAATAAGAAAAATAGAAAATAAATGTTAAGATTTCCTAATATCCCGACTTTATCGAGATATGAAATATTTCCATATCATCGATGTGGTCAAGCGCCGCCTTAATCTTCTTGATTTTACACCTTCCAAAACCCTAATGTAAGCCGGTTGCCCTAAGTCCGGTTTAACCTAAGTTTTACCGTCTTGGGCCCTTTCACCGACTTTCCATTCTGGGCCGACCTATAATCATGAATAGGCCTTTTCAGGAAAGTGCTAAACTTGACTCCAACAAGTAGTACCACCTAATCCAATCGCACAACCACCTGTCGCTACATTCTTTTCAAATATCAATTTGAGATCATCAAATTCTTCAAAAGTTTCATCTCGGATTTTTTTTTTAATACTCGGATGTGCCTGAAATAAAAATAAAAAAATTAGTATGATGACAAATTTGTAATGATATAGTTTTGTGAAATAAATTTTACTTTTATGTATTCATTCCACACCTCATCTAGAGCCACGAATTGTTTCCTGGTTGAATCCCATCCAGACCCAAAACTGAAGCGAAGAAGTTCAGCACCACTTAGATATTTTGCTTTCAAAATCTTCATTAGTAGCATCCCATCCGATGTATTTCTAAATAAAATCTTCAGATTTTGGATCCGATTGACATGTAAACTTTTTGGTGAGAAATTCCCGATTTGAACGTTTTAAAAGAAAATTATGATAATTTGATTTTATGATTTAAGCTTTAATTATATCACATTTCTGGTATTCTTACGCAAACAAAACAACTATTATTTAGTTATTCTTATCTTTTCCAACATCAAAATTTCATTAGAATTTAAGGTTTTGAATGGTAACTGCGGTCAGGGTGGATTAGTCTGCAAGCAGTTAAGACCGCTTTTTCACAATTCACAATTTTTTATTAAGTCCGCTGCGGACAGAAAATAATCAAAGCAGTCTGCTGCGGATTAAATGCGGACCATTTTTACAAAGAAATAAATTTAGTTGCAGCGGATTGTGTCCGCCCCAAAAATAAAGTTTTCTAGTCCGCAGTTAGTTTTGTCCGCCCTGACCGCAGTTACCATTCAAATCCTAAGAGTTGTGCGGCAACAATATTACAAAGAAAGAGTTTAGCTAAAGCATCAGCCCGGAAGTTAGACCAACGAGAAGTAAAAGGAAAGGATATGTTTTCGAACTGAATCAAGAGGGATTTGATATCATGCAGGAGACCAAAGATCTCCTTAATTTGTTCCCCGGTTTTAATAGCTCAGAGCAGGTCGTGAGCGTCTAATTTGAGATTGATTCTGTGATTCCCATCTCTAAAACATGATTTAGTGCATCCTTTATTACTAACAATCTCAAATTAGACGAATTCCATATCAATCCGTGCCAGATGAATTCAATGATTGGTTCCATGTTCGCCTCACAACGTTCGGATAAGGCGACATGGTAGCTTGTCTTTACTGAATAAGTACCCAAATTGTTTGGGAGCCATACATATTCGTCATCAAAACCATTTACACTTGGTCGGATGCATTGGATTTTTGGAGCGTGAGCCGGGACTAGTTATATATGGTATTTATGGTTTGCTTCATGAGTTATGATTTTCCACATAACCATCTTTAGTGGTTCACCGCCAACCGTCTTCTCCAAGACTATCATGATTCATCACTATCACGGAACTTCCCATGTGGTCACTCATAAACTAACTTTATTCCAACTTCCGCAGATGCTCACTTTCTTGAGCTCTATCGAATTTAGTCAAGCCTTCCCATTTCCCATCTTATAATTCAGATCCATTGACTAGATTCATTACCCTTGGTCATTTTCAATGACTCAGTCTAGTTAGTACCAACTAACTTAGTATGTTTCCAATATTCAGCTCGGCCGTATATCCCTCGAACCCAGGGTTCAACATATCTTGGCCCGCGGCCTTTCGATCTTAACGACTTATACTCCAAATTTCCATTCCAACCTTTGACTTTCTATCCCCATGACATTTAAGATCCAAAGATCTTTTATCGGCACATAGCCATTTATTCTCGAGGATGTCTAATCCAAGGTTCTTTTACCGTCTCATGGCCTTCGATCTTAAGGATCTGCGATCCATAGATTTCATACCGGCCCTTGGCCTTTCGATCCAAACGATTTGTGTTCCGAAGATCACAATCCGACCCATGGCCATTCGATCCGAAGATCACAGTCCGGCCCATGGCCATTTGATCCGAAGATCAAAATCCAGCCCAAGGCCATTCGATACAAATATCTCTTATCCAAAGATCACAATCCGGACCAAAGTCATTCGATCTCTAGGACCTTTTATCCTTTGAAGCCATCTCAGTAAAACATTCGGGTCCACCCTTTGATTCAACAATCTCAATGATCATTCAGGTTTCCACCCCTTAAAAGTGGAGACCAGTTACTCCAGGTCTCAACTCTTAAACAATTTAGAATCTTAAGTCTTAATAATTCGGGTATCAATCCTTAGATTCGAAAGTCTCAGTAATCCGGATCGCAACTCTTAACAGTTTAGACTATAAAGTTTCAGTAAAACTTAGTGGATTATTAGCCAATCTCTCTTATTCCTTTCCGGATCGAAGTTTAGGTTCCAACACTTAGTTATGTGCAATGAGTTCAATTCCGCTAGTCGTCTTCACCTTCCGTGCACGTGAGGGTTGTATATTTTACTGTTAGTTGGACTGTAGTTGTCGTGAGGGCCGTGAGGCCCAATTTAGATGTTTCGTTTGTCGTGTATATTATGTGGAGGTTTGATTGTAGGCCTATTAAATGATTTTATTGTCGCTCAGCTTCATTCATATGTATATCTGTGCACATCTTCTCAACTGTGTTTTTCAAGAAAATATTTTGGGAAGCAAAAAAACATTTTATCTACATCTGAGCATTCAAATTAAAAATTCAAAAAAGAAAAGAGAAAAACTTACAAAATTCCTTTCTATGTTTTATCTCTGGAAAGTCAAAACTTTTCAACCGTTAGTTAAATAGTTATAGATGTACTTTCCATCTTCCTCCATCATTTGCTTCATAGACAAAACAGAACAAAATGTAACGTCGAATAAGTCATTAGTAACATTAAGTAGACATTATACCCGAGATCAACTAGTAATTAATAGTAATAAATTATAATGATATGCATATCCAATAATATATACTATGCGTTCGACCCGCATGCATGTGCGGACATTATTCGGTTGTTGATTAATTTATGTGTATTTCTCGATTAGTGTCAAGATAAAACGTGATATAACTTTTTCTATATCGAAATGGTATAAGATTTAAATCATAATTTTATATGCATATCTGAATTATTACGTTCGGATTGGATGCATAAAATAATAAGTATATGCTGATACGAAAATATTATATCATTGTATGTATGGAAAAACTAAAAGCCGTATATAAACATTCGGTTTTTGTTGGATTTTTTGTTTAATATTTTTATATTTAAGAATGTAAAGCTTATTTAAACCACATTTTCTTGAACCAATGAATGTGCTCCGCGTACACAGAATGTCGTGTCACTTTAAATCAAGATTTACATGTGTGAGGGTCTCTTCGATAACCATCATTTCTTCTGCTTAAAATATAGTCTATATTATCATCAATCTTCACCATACTCACTTCTTCCCTTTCCCTCGATTATACCAAAATTTCCATTTGTTTTCTTGCTTTTATCTTTATTCCTAAATTAAACATGCAAACATTTTTATCGTTTTTCTTGTGTTCGAATCTGTGTCGACCTCTGGAGTGATGCATGATCGAGTTTGTCGATGAACTTATGATATTTTTGCTAAGGGGTAACTCGTCATTAAATAGATTTGTCCTGATGGTTCTTTCCGTTTGTCACCTTTCCCAACTTAAGGGCGACACTCATATCCTTCATTTGGATCGATATGATGCGTCCTTAATTTCAGTAACATGTTGTGGTCCGCTATTCCGAGATCGGTTGTTTTCCGCGTAAGTTACTCCCTGCTTTTATATTTTTGTTTTGGATCTTCGAATATATATATATATATATATATATATATATATATATATATATATATATATATATATATATATATATATATATATATATATATATATATATATATATTTATTTATTTAGAGTAACCGACTGTACCAAATCGGAGTGGACCCGTCCCAGAAGACGTGGAACAAATTGGTCTTTTGGCAAGCTGTTCAGCGGAGATCGGTTGCTCGCAAGATGGCCGTTTTGGAATCGTTGTCACGCCGTTTCAGAATTCTTTTTACCCCATGAAGATCCTCTGACCGGTGTTGATTTCATCACGGTTCCCATCTGTGCATCTTACTATCAGGGAAAAGTCTTGCGAAGACGACATACGAAATTTTCTTTTAGGAAAGGCCAGCCGGCGGCGAGATGATTGTTTGAGATCGATTCCTCTGAGTTCCTTAATTTTAAGGAGAACGTTGGTTTCAGTGTTGATCTCATAACAATTTCTATCTCATCGACGTCTGACTGGAAAAGACTACAAATCGTCTGTCGAGAAAGAGGTTCGGTTTCTGGCGGAAAGAAACTGATATCACAAGTCAAGCTTCGGTTTGCTCGAACTTGTTTGAAGAAATTATTTTATTTTTAGAATATTGATTAGTCCAACTTGTAATATCAATTTTTAGGATAAATAAAACGCAGGAAAATAGCTAAGCAATTTCTAAACGAAGGATAATAGCTAATAAATTTTATTTATTCGACTTGTAATATCAATTTTTGCGGATGAATAAAACAAATGACAATAGCTAAGAATAATCTTAAATAAAATCGAACAACAGTTTGGTCCAAACAACAGATGACAATAGCTAATAATATTCTTAACAAAACCACTTAACTTACTTACCAATAATTTGAACTATAGAAAAGAATTTTTTATCTGTAGATATATATTTTAGAATACTAAATATTTTTGTTAATAATTGCTATCTTCATTCCTTGAACATGGACATCTTGAGGATCTATAAATATTCTGGACCAATGAGCTTGTTCACAAATGTACTCGCCTATACACAAATGTCAACATATATAAACCGAGTTATGGAGGCTTCTATAATTGTTATTTTAAAAGATTTGTTATAATAATTCATCTAGTAATTACCTTTATGCAAGCTAAGAAACTCAAATTGTATGACACACATTATTGGAGATTCATGGTTGCACTAAGACCAATTGATCGAAAATCCGGTAGCAAAATCACGTGCATACGTATCGGTCAGTTTGCACGATAAAATATCACTTCTGCAATCAAGGTCATGATATAGACATTAGAATATAATATCTGCAACACAGCATTAAAATGTTGTATACCCTATTAATATATAAAATAAGCACTTATGTATCTAACCTGCTATCCATCAAATCAAAATGAATATTTTCCAAGAAAAAACTGATGGAAGGTACCATCGTTGCAGAGCACCAACATTAATAACTCTTCCGAAGACATTTAATCCAAAAAATTACAAAATTTATAATTCGGTATAAATTAGTAAAAGAATGATATTTGTAAAAATAAACATTGAAAACAAACTTACCAAGACTTGCATTAATTTTGTGTTCGCCCATGAAAATTTTAGTGAATGGAACATAATGAAAGAAAAAGCTACCAACCCCACCGGCAACCCTCGCTAGGGATATTTCCTCAGTAAACAAATTTTTTCGATGATGAGGTGTTTCGCGAAGATAATTCGTACAAAAACGAACCTTAAACATTTGAATGATAACTGTAGTATCCTCAATAATAATTCTCGCCCAAGATGGTTGTCGTAATTTCTTAGAAATTATTGCATGAATTTTAGAACCATTCGAGGAAATTTTATAAGAATAAAGATACGTTACACAAAGCAATGTCCACTGAGTTCTAAGAGCTGAATATAGATTAGTAAGGAAATTTGAACACTAACCCGTTCGTCTACCAATATGAGATCGACGTTTGGAAAGGATGGGAAAATAAATTTATTCCACTTTCTAAGAATTCGAGCTTTGATTCGCCATTTATCTAAAACACATAGTAAATCAGAAATATTTGTTAATTCTCCGTTATTAAAAACATCCAGACCTTTTGAATCCATCATATCATAGTTGTGATTTGCAAGTTACAAATTATATTTATATATTTATATATATATATAGATTTGCCATTGATTTAGATCTAAGTTAGTAAGGTACAATATTAATATATTATGCAATATTTCTTCATCTTAAGAAACGATTTTTTAAAGGTTATAAATGAATATATAACAAAATATCTGATATAGGAAAGTCTGTTGAGAAATTTAAGAAATATGTATTTTTAGTAAATATTAATGTATCTAAATGAATATCTAGATTCATAACTATACATATATTCTAGGCGATTTTAATGGATATAGATGTTTTACATATATTTTTATATTTCTAGAAATTGATTAATACATAAATTTATACGTTACATTATTCGATTACATATAATTATATGTACTATAACAAATGAATATGTGAATGTTATCTATACATATATCGTTATACAGTGATCGTTAAGAACATGTAATATTGACATTTGATTTCTTCAATGGCCCCAATTATGAATAAATTTGCATTGCGATATTTTATTGTATAGTTTTGTTTGAGAAAATTTAAAACCAAATAAAATAGTAAAAACACTTAATGATAAAAATCAAATCAAATATTCGTTACAGCCAATCAAAATATAAATCAAAGAAATAACCATCGTAAATTATTCCAATAATGATCTTAATCATGGTTTTAAGTTCTTTAGAGATTCCACTTGTATCTGCAATTGATTGGGAAAAAAATTAGTTAGAAATTTATACCCTTATATTATGTAAGGTTGATACAATTTAAAACTTACATATAATAGTCACACTTCTTAATATTCACAATATCATTGTCAATAAGCAGTTCAGTTATTGCGTCAACAGTCAACAGAGGTGACAAACTTTTTACCTATTGTTAAAGTATATAATTAAATATAATTAGTGGTGAGTTGCAAGTAATTGATACATAGAGTACATAATAACAACAGAGATTAGGTAAAAGAAACTGGGATGCCGTCAATCTTACATAAACGTGTAACACAACACTGGATAGAATCGGGTCCAGATTTGATTGCCCTGTACAATTGCTTTGCATAGTTACTAAATAGAACGCATGAAATGATATTGCCACTGCACAAAAAAACAATCAAAACATTTGTCTAATCCATACATTCATAAAAAGGGTAACTTACATGCTTAAAGATTAATAAACACCTTTAATCAATAAGTTGAAATTTAATCTTAAATGGATTAGGACCGGTTTTATGAATGACTTTCAAATCTTCAACTCCTCGGATTAAGCCAATTAATTCTATGTGATATTAAATATTATTTTTTATAGAAAATCATATTGTATCAAATATACATTCGTAAAATGCTATGAATGACTCACCAATTAAGTATGTGTTATCCTTTGATTGAATGTCATCAAATTTTGTGAATTCACAAAATAATCTTTTGGTCAAACTATCAGTCGGGGTCATCAAATTTTCATGTTTGAACACAACTTTAAGTGGATGTTTAGTTGTACGATTAATACACATTTGAGGCTGGAGCAAAAACTTTGTAAGGCAGAATAATGCGATGCTTTTGGTGAACAACATTCATACTGTTGTTTGGTTGGGTATTCAATCTTAGCTTCCATCTTACAACCCTGAGAAAGAAAAATTGAATCGAAAGTTAACACAATGATAACAATAACATATATTAATTGTTTGGCTTAACCCTTGTAATATAGTATGTACCAAAAGAGTATTATAACTATTATCAAATACTCTTATCAGGTTGAAATAACTTACAGATTCATCTGCCAAAATCAAGAAATAGGTTTGCTTTCCAGCAACGTATGTAATCCATTTATGCACAATAGTGACACAAATAATAGGGTTAACCTTTTGAAATGATAATTCTCTTAATGGAACGAAATTCGCCATTAAGAAGATATCTCACAAATCGAAAAATAATAGGTTTGGGTTTTTTTTTTTTGGATTAAAAATGCACATTAGGGTATTCTACAATTGTGTATATAAGGATTATAGAGGACATTATGGGTTTCAGCAAATTTATTTTATAGCAATTGCCTAATAAAATTAGAAAGTGACAAAATACTAGTGTATATATTACTTATTTTAATTTCTTATGTGTGAACTTAACAAAAGATCCGTAACAACTTTGTTATGAATAAATATCGTATCTAATAGTTGTGATCCGGGATATTTAATTTGAATCAGTTTAAATAATCGATTTAATATCTAACTGATTTAAACATTTTCGTTTAATTCAAATGATATAAAATAATTTTATTTTTAGGTACATAACTATGAATAATTACCAAAAAGTTACTATAATAATGTTACAAATAAACAATGTACATGGGTTCAAATTTTTTTTATTTGTAGACATCGTAAATAAGTTAACTTAATTTTAAAAATCATATTTCATTTTTTATTGTTTCGCAAAAACGTTGATACACTTTATTGGAAGTTGCGGCTATTATTGTAAGTAATGATCACCTATGCAATTGAGAATCTAAAACATCTACTATATAAATCAAAGAAACATGTTCAAATTGAAGACACACAATTCGTTGACAAAAACATAAAAAGATTCCTAACGTACTTAAGAATATGTAAATAAATAGCTCTTCTTAACATAGAGGAGGATTATGGTACATGTATGCAAAAAATCATACCAACAATCAAAACATAAGATTATTGAAAAACATAAACATCTATACAATCAAATTAAAAGGTGTTTTATTAATACCTCTGGACTAAGTCACAGAATTCTTCAACTTCATACGCTTCAAAGCGTATCTTAGAAACCCATTGAATAGCCTCCAGTCGTATCAATCCTAATCGAGAAATACACCTTAATTATTTGTCATTTTGCATAAACTGGAACAAATTTATAAACAGTCTGAAAATACTTCATACCACCATTATCTTTGACAATGTTAAAGCATTGGAATAAGCAGAACAATATGCCATTCGTACTTTTCGCACATGCCGTCACCAACCTAAGAGCTAGATCGTCATTCACTACACAATCCAATGCATTGTTTCTGCGAGCAATATGTACAAATAAGTTTTAATATATTCTATAAATATTATACATCAAAATAAATGGAAGTTCTACTTACTCCAAATCGTTTATTGGGAATTTTATTTGAAGACGCTTCCAGAAATAAGTTTCCCGATTATTTGTTTGAGAAACTGAATTTCATTCAAAGCCATCAATTCCAAGAACAACACCAATCAAATATATACCTCAAATAAACACAAAACAAATCAAAACCTACTCCAATAAATAATAGTATCCCGTAACAATATTATAACATGTTCCATAAAAATATACCGATTGGATAGATGCAAGTTCTAGTACCGTTTGAAACGCCACTTATAGGCTTCAAGTCTAAGTAGTGCTCGCCAATAAGGAATGGAATTCTTCATATTATACTCGAACAGATTCGACATAAAAAGAATAAAATATCTGTCAAGCGCCATGTCATTGGCCTATCATTGATAAGAACGTTATCCCATTGAATCCAGAGGCCTTCAGATTCCAAACCCCACTCGGAACATTTCAACAAAATCACCCCATAGTTGTCCTTCTATCCTTTGACCCTATTTGTTATAAAGTGAATCATACAGAAAATTGAATACATCGTATTAAAATGAAAATATGTACACATGCAACTATAATACTAAAAGAGACATGTTCATCGACCAAAAGTAGTTTGATGATTTTGGCTGTTATGACATCTTCAAACATCCAAGACCGTAAGACCTTCAACCTCAAACTCCATTTGGTCGTAGACTTGTTGATCTCTTAAGTAACTGGTATTGCCTTTGGGACATAGTTTTTTCCAATAAATTTTTGAATAGAGAACAAACAGAAGACGGAAAGTAAGTATATATCGGAAATGTTTTGTATCTGCCTAGAGTTTGAAATAAATATTCACCACGATTCCAGGAAGTCACGATTGGGTATATACTTAATTTTACAGTAAATAAGAAAAATTAGATAATAACTTAAAAGTAGATACTGATTTACGGTAAATAAGGAATGTCTTATATATATAAATTACAAAAATAATTTTTATAAGATATAAATTAATATTTGTTATTAGTTATATGATAGGATAAAATGGTGATAACTACAACAGAGAACATGATCATATATTTGTTGACTTTTGTCTAAATAATGTTATGATGAAATTATCAAGAAGGTAATTGGATTAGTCAAAAAATCTTAATGCGATTTCTAGCTTCAAAAATATTTACAATTAAAAAAACTCGAAAAGTAATTTAAACCACAATAAAAAATACAAACATAGAATTCGATAGTAATTTAAGTATTTGCCATTGAAAAATGTCCTAACCAAAACAAAAACATAGTACCAATTCAACAAACATACAAAACAAAGCACTAAACATATGTTTTTTACAAAAAAAAGAGAATTAAAACATAAAAACAATAGTGAGTTAGACCAAGTCAGAATTCTTGGAGGAGAGTCTGAAGACAGGAGCAGTTGGATTTTCTCACAAAAGTTGAAGCATGATTGTTTGGTTGGCCTTGACATTGTTTGCTGTAAAAAAATTCTTAAGCCGTCAGCCAAACGAATACGTTGCCTATTAGTTCAGAATGGAATGCGAGCTCAACAGACCATTTTTGTTCAGCATCACTGACCATCGATACGGTGTTGCCCGCAACCTTCTCTAAATTGTTTGCATCAACAAATGACTTAGGAAGATACTGCAAAATGAACAAATATGGATCATGTAAAACCAAAATACAAAGGAATAACTTACGATTCTGCTTCGTTTGATGTCGTCACTCGTGACGTTTAAGGTAACAAACTTCTCCTCAATTTCTTCAAATATAATTTCCTTATTAGTCAAAATATTAGAAAGAGAGGAAAAAATGTCTCGAAAATAAGTGAAAAACACTTACTCGTGCTACCTTCTCTAGTCTCCATATGAGGGGTCTTTTCATATGTGATCTCAGAACAGTTTGGTCTGTACTGTTGTACCATATGGAAATCAGCACCTCCATGACACTCATAAGTTAAAAAGATATAAGTCATCTAATGCATCAGTCTTAAAAAATCGTCTCCAGCCTTCTGTAAGCCTATCAGCAACTCGTTTGATAGGGAACTCTTCTGGCCTCACATCAGACGTGAGTTTACTGATTGTAACATTGGTTTTTCCAAGTATATGCCTCTTATAGAACCTGTCCGGGATAGTCTGCAACACAAAGTTTAAACAATGATTGCCAGAAATAAAATCACTATAAAAATTAAACCTTAATGAGATAAAGAACTAAGATTACATACCAGACTCTTTCTACATTTGCCTAGAAGCATGGCTTGAAAAATCGTGCGTTTGTCATCTTCCAATTTGTTTGAGAAGCTAATATGTCTTCATAAAAATCAAATATCATTACATGCATGTACCCAAAATAATATGAATTAATTAAACCGCATCAAAAAATTAGAATTATTTTAAAAAGCGCCATATAAACCCTAAAGTCTACTTATCTATCCAATCGATATATTTTGTGTTGCAGAATCGATGAACGTATCCGTCATTGGTCTTCCACAATCAGTTTATCTCAATATAAATCGGAAAATTTGATGAATAAAAAACCTAACTTTAAATATCGTTCTACTGAAAACTTCAAGGTTACCTTGTTGACTGAGTTGTTCATTAACCACAATTCTCCAACTAAATCCTCAATATATTTCGCAGCGTCAAAATTGAACTGATATTCCTCTTCGATCGGCTGTGCACTTTACCGATTTTTGTAACGATTAAAATGACTAAAATAAATTGGAATCGTTTCATCTTCATTAATCTTACAATGACCTTACTTATTTGGGATTTAATAGTGTATAATATAAGATAACATTATGTTATTAGTAAATTAGCCCAAATGGAATCTTCGATTGAAAATAAGGCTTCTATACTTAGACGTTCTACTATTTGAAATATTCCAAATTATTAGGCTAAATTTCATTAGACAATCGATACCTTTAAACCAAAACCATAAATATGAATTTGTCTGCATCTAAAAATAGAAAATCAATTTCCATAAATTGACTAAACCATGAAGTCTAGTTACAATTTTATTAAAATAATGCTAATAATAGAATATGGTCTAGATAAAAAAACTCAACAAATAATAAACTCAAGAATCCAATAGATCATCATAAGATTCTGGGAGAAGAACAACAAAAAACCAAAAAAAAAAACAAATGAGAAGAAGGATTGCATGTAAACGATTTTTGGTAATGTAATCATTCACTATCCTCCTCGTCAAAAATGACTCTCGATCTATTTGTTCTGGAACACTTGTCTTCTTCTTTTTTGATTAAAACATCTCTTTTCTGAGACATCGGGGTAATCGAGTTACAAATTGAAGAATCTGAACTCTCAGATGAATTAGTAACCATACGGGGATGAGATCCAGAATTGTCAGTTGAGCTCGCAAGCATGAACTGAGTAAGATAAAATCACGAAAGATAACAACAATAACAACTATCATTTAGATCATATAAATAAACAATTAGTCAAATTAATACCTGATCAGTTTCAGACAAATACTGATTAACCCTCTCTTGATCATCCCATGCATGTGTCACAACAATTGTTAGTTCTTGTTCTTTCTATTGTCTTCAGAAATTGTGATTTTGAATAAACTTTTTTACCGATCAAAACGGTAAGGCACTGAGGTAAAGTTGCTGAATCTGTAGACTACAATCATTATTTAAAAAAACAAATGATTATGTATACATATAAAACCAAATCGATACATAAAATTCAAAACAAAATATGTAAACATATACCTCATGAAATTCTTTTACCACAACATTTGTAGTGATATAGAGAAGTTTTTCAAGGGGCCGATCAAACATTTGAAACTTAGTTTCTGTTTCAGAATTATCTTTAACTCGAAGAAGAACAAAGAACTTACACAATTTGAATCGAAAAAAGTTTATATTAATAGTCAATATAAGTCTATACATATATACCAATAAAAAAATTAAATGTATGTACTATATCTTGCATTAACGTTTGTAATAATTTTTGTACATGTTGTACAATCAAACTCAACTGGTTTTCCATCATCAACATCATTACTTGCATCATACACTTTCTTTTTGCATTTAGCACATGCAGGGTAATACCAACTTTGACTCAAATCAATTGATTCAATGGTGGCACATGTAATGCATTTTTCATGCTTCATCAATTAGAACGCATTGACATATCAATAAATCATACGGTTTAAAATTTTCCAAATAAGCCGACTTAGAAATAACATGTTTACCTCATAATCAACTACAATCTCAGATATTGTAAGTTTCTTGTTCCTTTTTGATGCAATATCAAAAAGTGAATCAAGGTCTTCAATACATGGTTTATTATGAGAATCTCAGCCTCATAACTTCATAAAAAGTCAAGGATTCTCATTCAATGACAATGGCTAAATTGGTGGCAAGAATACTAATATTTGAATTTAGCTAATTTTCCTCTTTTTGTATAAATGTAAATCATTTCTTTTAATGTATTTTATTGTAAAGATCATCTTGTAAGAGCTATAAAAAGCTCAATTGTTCTATTGTAAATAATATAGAAATTTTGGAAAATAAAAGAGTTCTCTCTTCTAAAGCTTTTATGCTTTGTTCTTTGTTTTTCTAAGTTGTGCGGATTCCCCTTCTTAGAAAATATTATGAATTTATGTCTTATGTGTGGATTCACTAAGGCTTAGATTCTTGATCTTATCACAAAGGCTTTCACACCTTTGAGTGGCGATCTTCGATTCACCATCAACTCCATCTAACCATCCAATAAAAAGCCTTGAGAGCGCCTTCGGCCAGCAAGCTTTTTCCATTCGACCACCGACCATTCGACCATCGACCACATATCAACCAGAGAGCGTCTCCGACCAGCTGGGCGACCCAAACAACTATCCACATCGGATCTTACATCACTTTTGCAAAAAACTCATCATACATGGTCGTACTCGAACCAAGTGAAAGTTGACTGTATTCATCATTGGTAATCATAAGCTTATCCGACAGTAATCTTAAAAAAAAACATTTTTAGTTAGAAAAAACATTAATAAAAACCAAAATATTTTAAAGATAAAACTCTTACCTCTTACGAAACTTGTTGACGTAAGAACTGTTTGGATTTAGAAGAACTTTGGTTGAATTAAGTCTAGTGGATATGGACCATTCATCTTTGTTTTAAAAGAGGACATGATTAGTATACCAAATTATTTAGATCTAAATTAAATAAACAAAAAAATATAAATGTTAAACAGCGGATAATTGACCTTGATAAGATTTGTAACTTGCAAACCTCATGACAAAGATGATTTCACCTCCTTCATTATTTGCATTGAAATCGAACACTTGTTGAGCATATTCACCCCACAGTGTACACTTTAAACGCAAATCTCTGCAAATCAATGAGATACATTATATGAATAAAAAGTTTAAAAATAATATAAAACATAATATATATACACTTACGAATCGTTTCTCAGTTCAAGGTTTAATCTTTTTGTGCTCATTCCATTTTGTTTCTTGACATTATCTAGCGACCCTAAAACAACGATTTGACCAATCATGTCTGCAAACAATTGTTAAAATAATGTATAAATAGAGAACAAACTTTTTTAAAGCAGTTTAAAGTTAACAAACCGATCAAGACATTTTTCTTAAAATCCCCAGCAAGAATCTCATCAAAACCAACAAAATACTTCTCTTCCACCTCTTCCGGAAAGTCCTCACATAATGTGATTTTGATCTGATTTGTAAACGTCATTTTAAAAGGCAGAGGATTAGTCTTATATTCATTTGAATATGTGACACATCCAAATCTTTCAATACAAATTGCCTCATCTTCAAACAATGTTTGCCCAAATTTCCTTGCCATGTCCTGACTGAGAGTTGCATGTATTCTTGTACCCTGATTATCGAGGTTTAAAAAACTAAAGTTAGTATATCATATATACGAATATAAATGTGTAACAATTTCAAAATGTTCAATCGTTACAAAAAAAACTTGATGTTTAAAATAAGATTTTAGTAACTAAGAATAATACCTCAGAGTCAACTAAAACCATCTCAATCGCTTTCAAAACATTGGAAAAAACAACCCTCCATTAAGAAAGTATCTTCACATTAGTCTTGTATTTCTCCGAAGAAGCATGGACAATTTCTTTGATAATAACATGTTTTGTTTTCTTTTTGAAAACAATCGTATCAAATGTTTCAGTAGTAATCTTTTCTACTGATTAAAACAATCCCGTATATATAGAAGGTTAAAAGTATGTTTAATAGAAGCTCTATATTATATTTGGAAATTGTCATATATTTAATATTTTTAAGATATATTATTGATTAAGTTTGTAAACTCAATCGTTACATTTAGTTAGGATATGTACAACCAAAAGATTTATATGAATGTAAAATATTCTCTTACTTTGTGAACAATAATCATATCTTAAACATGGAAACAAAATAATTCATGTTCAGGTTTTTGTAAGACATTTATAAGTATTTATGTTTTTGGTTAAAATGTTAAAGTTATACTAATATATGGAATAATCCGATATTTAAGATTGTCAATCTAAATTATTGCTAAATCTGAAAACTAAAATTATTATCTCATTATTAATCTAACGAACAATATTTTGTTAGATTTGATTATGATATTTTTTTTTAACAATAGACTTACTCGCAAGGTAAAATATTTTCGCACTTTTTTCAAATTTATTTATTTTATAGACATCTATCGAAATACACAATATATTTTACTTTTTCAATTTATTCTTTTTATACGTTGACATACCAATAATTTGTTTACATAATACGAAATTTGTTAAGATAATCAGTTTCTCCATATATTTTATAGTTTAATCTCAAACCGATATAGAAAGATGTTTAACTTGCAATATTGTCAAAATCTGGAGCGTCTACATCAAATGTTGTGTAATAGGTATTGTAAACCATATTTCGAACCAGAACCATAAATACGTTTTAATAGTTCAAATAAGATAATAATAGGATTTAAACCGTATCATTTTATCAAACTTATATTGATTCGGAAGAATACTACCATTATTATCTCATTATTAATCTAACGAACAATATTTTGTTAGATTTAATTAGGATATTTTGTTTAACAATAGACTTATTCGGAATGTAAAATATTGTCGCACTTTTTCAAATTTATTCATTTTATAGACATCTATTGAAATAAACAATATTTTTACTTTTTTCAATTTATTCCTTTTTATACGTTGACATATCAATAATTTGTTTACATAATACAAAATTTGTTAAGATATTCAGTTTCTCCATATATTTTCTAGTTTATTCTCAAACCGATATAGAAAGATGTTTAACTTGCAATATTGTCAAAATCTGGAGCGTCTACATCAACGATTGTGTACAAATTATTGTAAACCATATTTCAAACCAAAACCATAAATACATTTTCATAGTCCAAATAAGATAATAATAGGATTTATATTGTATCATTTGATTAAACTTATATTGATTCAGAAGAATACTATCATGGACTGGAAAAATAAGAGAGTATTTACCAAAAGAGAATTTGATCGGGCCTTAATCGAACTATTGGGACTGAACCTCATATGATACTCAAAAGAATATTTACCAAATCAATTGTTTACCACCAAATTAATGTCTATAGTAATAGAAAAACAATATTCTAAGCTATAGACACATTAGGTCAACCAGGACATGTGATGTGAACTTACAACCTCTTGACAAAAACCATCAATCGGACTTTTAGATCTCACGCTCCTTTTTATACAAAATCTCAAACGTTTGTTAGTTCACATTACATCATTTCACCTTAGCTTTGTCATTACCGAGCTTCTTTTTTCATGGGACCAAACGAACAAAACATAATTAAAAAAAAAAAAATCTAAATCCTTTTAAAATCGATAAGAAGAAAAATGTAAAGAGTATTTACAAAAAGAGTATTTGATCGGGCTTTATTCGGACTATCGGGACTGAACCTCATATAATACTCAAAAGAGTATTTAGCAAATTCATTCTTTACCACCAAATTCATGTCTATAGTAATAGACAACAATTATTCGGACTATACGCTCATTGGGACAAACGGGACATGTGATGTGAACTAAGAACGTCTTGGCAACAACATTCAATCGGATTTTTAGAACTCACGCTCCTTTTTTATACAAAATCTCAAACGTCTGTTAGTTCACATCACATCATTATAACTTAGCTTTGTGCTAACCGAGCTTCTTCTTTGATGGGACCAAACGAACAAAACAGAATAAAAAACCAAAAACATAGAAATCCATTCAAAACCGAAAAGAAGAAGAAGAAAGCAATAGAAATGACAACGGATCATTTGACCAAACTTATGATGATCCGGAAGAAAACTTTCATGGCCAATGAGAAAAAAAAAAGTTTCTTGAAAATTTGGAAGATGCAGACGATTGTGTTTCTAAGCCACCCCAAGCTCACCTTATATATGATTTCACAAACTTCTCTAGAAAGCTATGTATATGCCATAGAATATTTTTTTCAAACTCGAACTAATAAGATATTCAGAAAGATATTATGTTTTTTTAAGGAAATGAATTAATTAATTGACTTAAAATCGATTTGATGGCATTCTTGTAAATAAAATCGAACTTGAGACCCTTTAAATTATTTTGGGCCTTGCCACGCCACATTTCCACGTCATCATTATCCTCCTCTGGAACTCCCTCGTGACGACACGTCAGCAATCGCCCAAAATTACTTCTCATTTAAAGGTATATATTGCCTTTGAAAGCATCTTGTGGCTAAGACCATGTACATCAAAGGTTCTTAAGGGTTTCTTGGCTCGAGTTCTTAGGTAGAAAGATTAAAAAAAATATTACTTTTAAGAACTTGTTTAGGAACCGATCCTTATTTAAGAACCGATCCTACACTGTTCATGCTGACGTGTCGATTTCTTATTGGTTCCTAATTTTTTTTTTTTTTTTTCATTTGTCAAAAAAATAATAATAAAAAAAAATAGTTAAGAACCTCCAAAAGGGAGGTTCATGGATGTACATGCTCTAAGTATGAGTTCAAGGTGGCTTATGTTACACTATTATGGCTCATCAAGATCGTCGAATTCCCAATTTCATTTTCCAAGAATTCTTCTCCATCGTCCGGTTCCAACTCGACATGTTTCTTTGCCGAGTCTTCTTTCACTAAAGACCCTTGGGAATGTACAGAAACCAAGTTGCAGTTTAGATTCTCCATCCATAGATGAATATGACTGTAACATCGAAAAATGAATGGACATGTTTTGTAACTTTACCTGGAGATACCTTCCGTTTGTGAATAGATTGTCTTTTTCATCGCATCCACCACACTTAATGTTGTTACAAACTGGTAAAGTTAATAAAGAATAATTATAAGATAGTTTATGAAAACATGAAGCGGAGAGTAGGAACTTGTACGCCATTTTCTAGTCTCTGCAGTTGGAATCAAGCTTAGCTATGTTCTGTTTTTGTTATTAAAACTGGGAGAAGTGGCCTAGATATCTATTTGATGAAGCCACTTACCTTAGCTTCGAGGTCCATATAGACTATAAACGATTGTGGATGACAGAGTTCTGTAAAGGATTGTGGTTGGATCTATTAGCGAGAGAGTAGAAACGGATTCTGAAAATTAGCTAGGAACTCAAGTTTTCTCATACTTGTTTTACGCCATAGATGTTATCAAGCAACAAAGACCTGAAATTGTTTAATTTCCTCAGTTTCACCTTATAGTATGTAGCAAACTCATAAATATCATCAAAAGAAATAGTGAAAACAACTCAAGTAATAATATTCCAATCACACAAATGCTTAAAATAACTAAGAACAATCACTGAGAAAACATAGTCAACTCCAGATTAACTTCAGTGAAACAGCAAGTAAGCAGGGTAAAGCCAAAGATCAAACCCAAATGAGGCTAGACTACAGACTACAAAAGATAAAACTCTGACCCATCAACATAAGCAATTGCCAAATCAGAAATGAAGAGGAACAAAACTGGTAAATCGAAATAAAATGACTGTGCATGTGGGGTGAAGGTTTGTGGCCTCGGTGGTCGACAATTTATATGACCAAATAAAGAAATATATGAAACGGATGGACTGAGAATTAGAGGAATTTATTGATTTAGTAATAACTAGAATTGAAGCATAATAATTAGAACTAAAGCAGGATGGAATATATTGGAGAATTGAAAGGTTGTATGTTACAATGGTTGGCGCTATGAATGAGGAATAAGTTAGCGGTCAATGTAACGAGATGCACGCGCTAGGGCAAACCCTCCCAGGCACGGTCTCCAATGCACCCACCGTCGGCCTCTTCTAGGGACGTTTCGACTCTGCCTCGCCGTCGACGCTCGTCCTTCGGCTAGCCTGCGTCTCCCCCGTCCCGGTCTCACTATGTACGGCGGTGTACCGCCAGTCTCGGAGCCTACAGAACCGCCTGACCCTCTGCTTCTGCTTTTCCCACCTCCCCCAATCCACCAGTCGTCGTCGTCGTCACCGCTCCTCTCTCCGCTGATGCTGCTCTCGAAACCTCCGATGTTGCTGCTCACGTCGTTTCCTGCCGTCAATCGTTGTTGTTCATGAGTTCTTCGCTCGATGTTTCCGCAGAACCTCACTTCGTCTCCGCCTCCCATGCTGCGCTATACTTTGTCTCCTCTGCTTACACTTCAACCTCTGTTGCATCCGGATCCCTCTCCACAGTCACCTTTGCTGACCGTCCTACCACCTCCGTCGTCTCCTCATGGCGTGTCGCTGCAGGTGTTGGTGTATTTATCTACGTCGTCGACTACCGGATCTACTCTACTCACGGCCGCTCCTCCGTTCCTGCACACTTTCCAGGCGAAGAAACTCACCTTTGCTCTGGCAATTTGGTATCTCCGAGCTCCTCTGATGTCTCAGGCCACTACTCAGCCTGCCTTGCTCGAGTCTCCGCCATCGAGGAGGGCTCCTCAGTGTATGGTTCGAGATTTTTGTGAGCTCCTGTTTCTGGAATGTTATCTTGGTCAACATATGGAGATGAATTTGTGATCCTTTGCTATTAGGTGTTTTGTTGATGCTTTGTGTAGATTATTACCTTGGCTTGGACTATTACAGCCATTGAATTTTCAATCTCTATGTTGGACTACCGAATTTTCTTGGGATTTAAATCGCAATCTCATTTTGGTAAAGAAGAACTCAGCTCTCATTGTTTCGACCCTGGAGTCGGAGAGTGTGGTTGGCTATCTCCAGAGTTGGTGCTGTCTATCTGTTTCTTTTCCTCCAACACCACCGTTTCCTCCCGACCCACCGGATTTTATCATTTTCTGCGTCATCTGTTTGTTTCTTGGATCTCTCGTTCTGCAATATTGACCTTCTCCAAATTTGGAGACATGTCCATGATGACTGCTCGCACCCCTACTGCCTCCACTCCTCTATCCAATCAAGGTTCTTTCCTTTTGGCTCTTTGGAATGTTTGGCCTTTGACTGGTACTTGTTCTAGTGTAAGAATGAATCTTCATAGGATTAAATTATTGTCATCCATTTTACCTCTTTATGAGGATGCTAGACTTGGTCTTAGCTCTCCTTTACCTCTGTATGAGGACCATTTATCTCCTTATAAGGATGTTACCTGATCTCAGTTTGAGGTCTCTATGCCTCTTTATGAGGATGTTACCCGACTTCAATTTGAGGTCTCTTTGCCTCTTTATGAGGATGTTACCCGATCTCAATTTGAGGTCTCTTTACCTCCTTATGAGGATGTTACTATATCTTGGACTTGGAAGTTATTGGACTCTTGTAGTCTCCTTATCTCCGTCACGAAGTTCATTTCTCCTTTGGATTCATCATTTGTTCTAAATGGTTGGTATACAAGGAGTGTCATCAAAGGCTCATTTAATAGGTGTTTAATCGCCTCTGCAGCCATTCTGGAGATAAAAAATTTGCACTTGATGTTGTTCTATTCTTGGGTGTTCGATCAGTACCCAAGACTTCATTTTACTTAACAACTCCATCGTCGATGAGATCCGAGGACTTCTAAATAATTTTACTTAAAAACAGAGCAATGAGCTTACAAAAACATGTTTAATTCAATCTCTGAATATTTTTTTTTGAAAAAAAAGCAAAATACCATGACAAGAACCAAGTTATGTAAGCTAGTGAAACGGTCTTTGAAAGTAGAGTTTCTTTCGTCAGGTCTCTCATTGTTAAGCTTTGGTAGATACTTAGAGTGTTCCAAATATTTTGTAATATGCTGAGAAAACGAAAGCCATTTTGTTTGATAACCCGAATCGGTTTTGAACTAAATTGATTTGGTTTATAACTAAATAACTTACACCAGGGATCTTGACATAACCACTAGGAGCAATATGATCCTGCATAGTAAAAAAAAATAATCAAATCATGATTAAAGAATTTAATATTGAACAAATAGATATAGATAAGAGTGTTTACATACTTGAACGAAGTCGTTGTAGACCTCTAACTTCATTATAGCTTCTCCGAAAGAGCATAATGGGCCAGACTTCACACACAACAAACACACACATGATTAATACCATTGGTGTTAAACCAATAGAAATAAAAAAAATTTAAGATTATACAAAGCACTTGGGGATTATGGCGATGCCAGCATGAGGTCCTCCTAAGGAAACATAGTTGATGACAGGAGGACCATCGTCGCAAAACTCGATTAGACCTCTAGCCACCATATTTCCTTGAGACTGTGCAACAATGTTGTAACCTTGACTCAGTTCTTTCATCATCTTCACTTTTTCACACGCAAATCTCGCTTGGTGCATTAGTGGCATGAACCATGTGTCTATTTCTCCCTTTCCTATTTCTCTGCAAATCAAATTAAAGATGAAAACATAAAGTCAAAGAAGTTAAGTGTTGATGGGTTGATTACAACTTACAAACAAGAGCCAGGAGATCCGGAGAGGTTGCTTAGGAGTTGCGTGAAGTTACTAACTCCACCAGAGCATTTATCTCCAATTCCTTTATTTTTTTAGTTTATTAATTAGTAATTAATTTACTTGTTTCTACTCATAATCAGTCGGAAAAGGACAGCATAATAGATTGAAGAAGAATAAGGATCCGTTAGTTACCGTGAAACAATATAAATGGAATAGAGTATGAAACCGGAACGGTTGAGAATAGCAGGGCGGCCACCGTTAAAAGGAGAATTGATCGCTGGAGAATTTTGGCCATGAGTGATTGAGATCTATCTAATTTGATTCCCTGTAATATTCTTTTTTCTTTTTTCTCTGTCTACAATATATGAGATTGCTTGTGTATATATGATATTGACATATGCTAGTCAAAAAGGGTTGTTAGATATTTCTAGCCTAATTATAATCAGTATTAAATGAGATATGCATCCGTTTCAAAAACTAGCAGATTTTATAACATCTAAAGAGGTAGGATAACCAAATCCTTATAGAAAGGCAAAGTCACATAATCCTCATAGGTAAAGTATCAATATCTTAATAAAGAGGCAAGTCTTCATGAAAAAGTAATGAATCTTATATATAATGAGAGAAGAGAGACTCTCTCAAGCGAACACTTCAGCCTACTCTTGATTGATCAATTTAAATTAAAAAATTTACATCATCATCTAAACTAAAAAAATATATACTATTTAATGTAAAATCATTTAATTTAAATGTAATTAGTTAAAAGTGGAACATAAATCTAAATTTAAATTTAATTTAGAATCTCATAAATATATAAATATTATAAATTTTAAATAAAATTTATAAATTTTTATGCAATAAATAAATAAAAATAAATAAATCTTAATATAAGTGAAATATCATATTATAAGAATAAAAGTAAAGATAACATTTTTAAAAAAATTATAAAAATTGAAATTTAGAAGAAAAAAACCATAGAACAAAATAATATAAATAATAAAATAATAATTATTAAGAATAGAAAGAAAATATTATAAAATAAGATACAATGTAAGAACATAAGAAATAAAATAAAATCAATTATAATATTATTCAAAAGTTTACAATAATTAAAATTTAGAAGAAAAGAACCATAGAACAAATAATATAAATAATAATTATTAAGAATAGAAAAAATATTATAAAAATGAGATACAATGACAATAAAAATAAGAACATAAGAAATAAAATAAAATAAATGAAATATATATATATATATATATAAATTAAAGAAATCTAAAATGACAACTAAAAAATATTAAAATATGAGATAATTATTATCAACAATAGATCGAAAATATTACAAAATGAGATAAAATGATAATAAAAAAATAAATTATATAAAATATTTAATAACATAGAAAAGAAAACAAAATCAATGAAATCTATACTCCTTCCGTTTCATAATAAGTGTCGTTCTCACATTTTTCATACAAATTAAGAAACATATTAAAATTTCTGTTGTACCCTTACCAACTATATTTGACTATTTGTATCATTGTTTTTCATTGGTTAATACTAAGGTTAAAGTTGGTAATTTATTTCAAAGATGCATTGAAAATCTAAAACGACACTTATTTTGAAACGAAAAACCATCTCTAAAACGACACTTATTGTGAAACGGAGGGAGATAAAATAAAAAAATTTAAAATGATAACTAAAACTATTAAAATATTATGAATGAAAACTAAACATTTAAGAGTTTGATGGAAAAAAATATAAATATATATATATATATATAAATATATATATATATATATATATATATTTTAAATATTTTATAAAAATAAAAGGATGATAAAAAGGTTGGAGAAAATAAAAGTTTATAAAAACTTATTTCAATCTTGATAATTAAAAACATTTATTTATAAAACAAATTAGATAAATAAATGTATGTTAGCGCATATTCTATCCTAAAAATTACTATAATCATAAAAAGAAGAAAATGCAAATTTATAAATTAAAACATATAAAATATTAATATTCAAAATAAATATTAAAATATATTAAATATCTACAAATTTAAGCAATATCCGCGCATTTGCGCGGGTTCTCTCCTAGTCCTCATAAAGAGGTAAGAAATCCTCATGAAGAGTTAAATGATCCTCATAAATAGGTAAAACTAACGGACTAATCGAACTTGATGTTAAGACCAAATAAACCGTAGATAGCACGTAGATAGCTGTGACTGTTGATTTTGTAAGAGATTGATAAGAGCTGAGATCTGATCAGCTGACACAGAGTTGGATGAAACCGTGGTTTCATGAAGATTAGTGGAAGCCGAACGCGGTTGGATAGACCTTCCACGACCACGACTTCCTGAGTTTCCACGGCCGCGACCACGCTGAGAAGAAGCACCAGTGTTGTTACGTTGCTGTTCTAAGTACCAATCCGGGTACCCATGTAAGGCGAAACATTCAGAAGCTTCATGACCCTTGCGATTACAATGAGTACAGAATCGATTTGGGTCACGACTTTTCTGAGCTTGAGCAGCAGTAACAGTAGATAACGTATCCGTTCGAACTGAGAATCCAATCGCTTCCGAAGGAGCATCCTTTGCACGCATGGTGAGACGATGTTGTTCCGCACGTATTACTCGAGAATAAACAGTGTTCAAATCCGGCAAAGGATCTTCATCAATGATTTGTGATCTAATAGTAGAGAAACGACTTTCATCTAAGCCAAATAAAAATTTGTGAATGCGACCATCTTCTCTTTCTTTTTCCAGAGCTGCGGCAGCATCACATGTACAAGAAGCGATTGTCTTGAAATTTGATAATTCTTCCCAAAGTTTGGAAAGCTTCCCAAAATACTCCAAGACAGATTTCCCATCCTGTTTGCAGTTGGTTATCTCATCTTCAAGCATATGTTTGCGGACTGCGTTGTTAACAGAGAAACGTCTGCGTAAGGATTCCCAAAGCTTCAAAGCATCAGGAACATGACCGACTGTTGAGCGAACTGTTGGATCGATAGAAGTCCGTATCCAACCAACAATCATAGAATTAGCTGCAGTCCAGCGAGCTAGATCAGGATTGGAAGTGGGTTTGACAATAGTTCCATCGAGAAACCCAATTTTCTGCTTAGCTTGGAGTGAATTCCATATCTCCGTAGCCCAGTCAGAGTAGTTATCTCCTTGAAGCAAAACCGGTGTAATCAAAGTTCCGGGATTGTCCGAGGGATGTAAGTAGTATGGTGAATTCGAATTTGAATTCTCTGTAGTAGTTTGAGAACCTGATGTAGATTCCGTAGACATGATTGAATATCAATGTCGTATTTAGTAAAAGAAAGAAGAGAAAAGAAAATCGGAAACTAGGCGCCGCCGATAGCTTTGTAACAGAGAAATAATCGAGATTTTTAGGTTATCGATTAGGCTCTGATACCATAAAATAATATTGAATAGAAAGTGATGATCTTATTCATGTATCGAGTAATGTATATATACAAGGGGAGCAAACCTAATCGTAAGAGATAAGAGGAGATATGTTTGTTTAGATATACATCATATAATGTCCTAAGATATATCACATAAAATATGTCCTTATCTCTATAAACCTTAAATATGATTATCTTTATAAATAGAGCCTCTACCAGACTCGTAACATCCACATCTCGAAACATTTTTTTGTTTGCAAATTAATATTGTTCTAATTTTGTTGTGTGGTTTTGATGATTTTGCAGGTATGTAACATACCAAGCCAAACGATAGGTAACTATATCAATTACAATTAACATGCTTATAACCATTTGTTGTATGGTTTTGATAATTTTGCATATATGTAACATGCCAAACCAAACGATAGGTAACTATATCAATTACAATTAACATGGTTATAATTTTGTTATCTGGTTTTGATCATTTTGCAGGTATGTAACATGACGAGAAGAGCTTACATGGTTTTTTTTGTTAAAAATGTATCTTTTACTTTGTTTTTGTTTAATTGTATCGCAGAAAGGTTGTGATCATTTCGTCTAAATATAATTAGATAGAGTTAATGGATTTTGTGTTTTTTTTTCTTTGCAGGAAAAGTAAACAAGTGAAAGAGCATCATGTACTAAACGAAGCCTTCTCTTCAGAGCATATCCAAAGCTACAAGCTGAATGTTTCAAGGGACAAGAAACATTATTTGGATATGGAGAACATTGATCCGAAACTTTACTGAATAAATATTGGATATGTTCCTTTTTTTCCTTTTCTTCTCTGATTATAACAGAAGAGGAAGTCTGGATCAAGATAAGAGATAAGTAGTGGAAATCTTTCTTATACAAAGAAGCAGCTCAAGAAAGTCACGAAGAACATAACTTCCTTTTCTTTGTATCTTACTTATTTTCGCATATGGAGAAATCCATCGAAGTGAGGTTTTTGTTGATGTAAATTCGATTTAGAATAAACAGAGCTTTTAAAAACTAAGAACAATAACATATATTTTATTATTGTTTGGAAAAGTTTACACCAAAAAGTTTAGGATCAAACATTAACAGGCTTCACAACATAGTAACCTTGAAACAACAACAACAAAAAAAGCTAACAGATCTTTAGTACTTTTTTTTTTTTGACAAAGACAGATCTTTAGTACTTAGGGATCTTATTTGATGTATTGTCAGAATCTATTCAACCATCACTACTTAACTAAATAACTAGACATATGATTTGAGGTTCAGTGTTACTAATCAGTACCGGTCCATTCAGAACAGTACGACCGTGATCATCTACAAGCAATTACTTTGGTCTCAACCCCCTACGTGACATAACCACATAAGTATTTGGTGAAAATAATGTTCACAAAAAATCCTGAAGGTTCTCAGTCCATAATCCGACTCATAAGCCTCATTTGTGAAGATGGAACACTAAACTGCCTTGGAACGTTAAGATAACAAACATGGGAAATTATCAAACACTACTAAAAGTATAATAAGAAAACATACGGTATCTGATACAAAATTACGATATTATTCATATGCTGTTGACACAAATCCACCAGAACATCTAATTCGTTTAGAAGGCCATGTAATATATTAGTTGGAAACATGACATATCTACTATTGTGATAATTAAGTATGGAATCCAGGCAGCATCTAAGAAGATTAAAATTTGATTCACAGAATAACAATTACAACTTCCTAAATAATGACCCTAACATAATAAACATTAGTACATGTGTTTAGATCACGATCCAAAAATATAAAAACCTGTATAGATAATCCTCAGTAAAAAAATTGCCCCTCAAAACTTAAGTTCAAACCTACTCTTTGCATATCTTTAAGTAACTTCTCATTTGGTCACTTGAATATTTTTCCTCTTAATATAATTAAGAGTATAAGCTTTCATATTTTATTGAACTTCTTAAGTAAAATATTCAACTATATTTTCATGCGTTTTAAAAGGAATCTATTTTACACACAAAAAATAAAAATATTAAAAGTATATATATATATATATAATTTATTATTAATAAACTAATTATAGTGTAAATAGTTTTCAAGTAAATAGTATAAATAGTTTTCTTGTAAAACACATTAATTCCAATATATTTGTTTGCGAAGAGTATTTTAAGAATTTTCAATATCAAATTATGAGAGAGTTGTAACTAAAATATTGTATATGCAGATTGAATACGTGGTCGTTACAGAGTATGATGTGGATTCGCTGACCGTTAGCTGATTTGGCTTTGGTCCATTTTTGAAGAATTTTAACGCGTACTCTCCAGTTATCACGCGATGTGTCGAGTGTGCTTACATTTGTGCTCTATTTTATAACGTTTTAAATAGAATCTACCGGCACAAATCCATTTACTGACGAGTTACCCTTTAGAAAAAGAGCATAAGTTCATCGAAGAGCTCGATCAGGCATGACTCCGGAGGTCGACACAAATCCGAACACAAGAAAAACAAAGAACATGTCTGCATGTATAAGGAAGGAATGAAGATAAAAGACAAAAAAAAATGAAGTGAAGTTTTGGTAGAAACAAAGGAAAGGGAAGAAGTGAGGATAGTGAAGAATGATGAAAAGAGGCTATATTTTAAGCTGTAGAAACGAAGGTTATCGAAGCGATGCGACGGATACCAATCATGATTTAAAGCGATACAATATTATTGGCATGCGGAGCACATTCATTGGTGGACGAAGAGACACCTAAATGGTCCAAGCGAAAATAGCATTGGATCTATTACTCAGATGTGTGATAATACCAATATTCTTCCTCGAAAACACATGTTTCTACGATTTTATTGGAGTGGAATCAATATTAGGTCAGAAAATATCATCAAAGCACACTATTAATATGTTTGAGCGTTTACATCTTTTAATTTCTATAACTATAGTATTGATATATTCAAATCTTTACAGGTTTTAATATTCATACAAGTTTTTCTTCTAAATAAAGTAAAACAATCATTGATAAAATCATTCATCCCGCACAAAGTGCAGGGGAGTCATCTAGTACTTAATTATCGCAATAGTAGATATGCCATGTTTCCAACTAATATATTACATGGCCTACTAAATGTATTAGCTGTTCTGGTGGATTTGTGTCAATAGTATTTGAATAATATCGTAATTTTGTATCAGATACCGTATGTTTTCTTATTATTCTTTCAGTAGTGTTTGATAATTTTCCATGTTTATTATCTTAACGTTCCGAGGCAGTTTAGTGTTACCATCTTCACAAATGAGGCTTATGAGTCGGATTATGGACTGAGAACCTTCGGGATTTTTTGTGAACATTATTTTCACCAAATACTTATGTGGTTATGTCACGTAGGGGGTTGAGACCAAAGTAATTGCTTGTAGATGATCACGGTCGTACTGTTCTGAATGGACTGGTACTGATTAGTAACACTGAACCTCAAATCATCATATATATAGTCTGTCTAGTTATTTAGTTAAGTAGTGATAGTTGAATAGATTCTGACAATACATCAAATAAGATCCCAAAGTACTAAAGATCTGTTAGCTTTTTTTTTTTTTTTTTTTCAAGGTTACCATCTGTCAACAACCTTCTTGGTCTTCTTTTTCTCTGTTGTAAGTAAGAAGAACATGAACTCTAAGCCAACTATCCTTTCACATCTAGCTATTCGCTGATTCTGATCAAGATATTTATCTGAATCTGATCAAGACAATTCTAAGAACAGGCAAAGAGAGTGAAATATCCCTGGCCATCAAGTAAATCCTAGACAATTCTAAGAACCAACTATCGATGGAGTATTCAGCTGCCCTTTTGCCTCAGTAAATCCACCTATAAGATAGTAGAGGCAAATCAATTTTGTACATACAAAATTAGAACTATGTTAAATATGTAAACCCATAAATAGCAAAATAAAAAAATTATAACTAACTAATTGTAAGAAATAAATACCTTTTTGTTTGGCTTGGTATATCTGCAAATTTATCAAAACCATATAAAAAATTAAAATCATGTTAATTTCAATAGAGTATAAATAAATATCTCTATATATGGATGTTCTATGAGCGTTGCAGAGACTCTATTTATAAGGATCAAATTATTTAGGGTTAGACTAAGTTTTCGAAATCTTCTATAAGAAGATTGGAATATTCTATAAGATCTTTTTAATTTTAATTTTCGAAATCTTATTTTAACTAATATGTTATATATGATCCGTCGTATTTGCTATAATTTAAAATTTGCTCATTATTATCATTAGTTATTAGTTCCTAAATTTTTGGTGAAGTGTTATTTTGAATTTGAAAAATAAAGAAATATATTATGTATTAAATATTAATGATAATCTAAAATTTAGGGAAGAAGTTAAGATTACCACTGAATTTTTAGGAAACCACATTTACTTGAATTAGAATAATTGTCGATTTAAAAAAAAAAATAATATTTCCAAAACGAATTATGATTTATTTTTAATATGGAAAAAGCTCTCAACCAATCAAAACATTTTATTAACATTTTATTAAAGTCATGTCATCAATGACATCATAGTTTTGATTAGTCAAGATTCATCCACAACATCGATTTCAATAATTCGAATTCGCAAATAATATATAGTATATATATATATATATATATATATATATTTAGTGGTAATCCAAATCATGTAGAGAGCAAGCAAGGCTGAGATGGTGAAATTGGACGACGGAGATGGCAGAATCAGACGGCAGAGTGTTACGGTCAAACAAAAGCCATACAAAAATCCTTAAAACCAATTGAAGTAACATCATGTGGATATAGAATGATTTGTGGAAACAAGAAGATTCTCCTAGTAATATAGAAAGTTTTTCATTCCAGCATAAGAAGCTGGCATGGTGAATTCGAAGCCCTAGCCACACTTTTCAACTCCTCAAGCAACTTAAGTCTCTCGTCCGAGTTAAGGCCTTTTATGGAGAAAGTTGCTCTCTTTAAACGATTTGCATTTCTTAAGATGTATTTCGCCACCTCTTTCTCATCTTCTAGTTGTTCTTTGTACCCATTCCACACAAATGTCTCGAGATGGAGCAACAAACGTTTACAAACTTTATTTTGTTGATTCCATTTCTCACAACCCGCCAGACAATTTTTAGCACAAAGCCATACCTGAGACCAACGAGGATTAAACACAATTAATGTACATTACAACGGATTTGAAAAAAACAGCTGGTGTATGAACTTGCAATGCTTACACCGATGAGCTTGAGGACTTGTAATTTAGGAGAACGATCGAGCATGAGCAGGAGTAGGTTCCACCACTCATCTTTATGTGTATATAGCTTCAAATATACCAACTGATTGAAGATACAACCGGTGGGGAATCTAATCTATATATACATGAGGCAATATTAATGTATAAACAATGTAACAACAACAATAAATTGCAAGAAACTCTTACCTTTAAGGGTGACAAAGCCAAGGAAAGACGTTTAACTGAAGTGAGAGCTACCGGTACCAAAGGCTTCTCGTCGATTATTTTAGAGACATTAGAAATATTTGCCTCCACCAACTCTGGTGCATTCTCAATCAGACAAAAATTAAGAGCCTTAAACCCTGAAATCTCCAAGTATTTCAACGAAGGAGCGTTTATTACATAGCCCTGATCAAACTCTTGTACATCACTGTCATCATTAATTTCTAGTCTCTGTAAGGATGGAACTGCAATGGTGAAAATCTTCACATCGGATATAAGTCGATACACCATCAGATTTTCAAGATTAGGACAACCAGATAAAAGGTTAAGAACCGATGCGTCGTCTTTGTAGTCCACACCATGAAGATGCAGAGTCCTAAGGGACCTCATACAAACCTTAGAAGGGAGGTCTACAAGGACCCAACCGATGAGTTTTAAGGTCACTAGTGTTTCGCAGTTATACAAGCTTCTAGGAAATTTGATCGGCTCTTTTTTAGATTTAACATTGAGTACCAACTTGCGCACACGGCGTGCATATGCAGCTCCAACCCACATTCCAATATCCATAGCATCACAACGGTCTGAACTAAAATAAACATGCAGACTCTCTAGAACAGGAGCTGTATTAGAAACCAAAAGCTTGGAAACAATCTCTGTGAATGTCTCGTGTTTTCTTTTATTGAAACCATAATCAAACTTGAGTTTAGGCACCCTCTTCCAAAGAGACCTCCATTGTTTAGACAAAACACTAGTGGCTACCACATCGTTTATTGGAATCAAAGACAATATATGCAGAAGAAGAGCTTCAGGCAAGTGACTGATCCTGTCTTCATTTCTCAAACTAAAACAAAAAAAAAACAAAGAACATACGATGAGTTGGTTTTTAGAGCTTATTAAGAAGAAACCCTAAAACTGTTCATAACTAAAAGGGATAAATACTACACCATCGTTTCATTGTCTTTTGAGAGAGAACAATTGGGCAAGAATTGAAGTGCAAAAAATCTGAGTTATGCCTCTCCCGAGTTAAAATCGCTGTTTCAATCCCCTCAAGAGAGACGCGACCAACCGCTAGCTCTTGGGTGGAGAAATATCTGATTTGTCAAACAACCACCGGTCGAATCCGGCTGCTGTAGGCAGAATTGTTCGGTTGATGTTAGGTTTTCGGAAGAGGAGGAAAGTGTAAGGAGGTCTTATTGGTTTGTGTATTTTAAGCTATTTGAGAATCCAAGCTAAATCAGGTGTTATTGGTTCTACGATTTTGAAATCCATTTATAAATCCAGTGTTATTGGTTCTATAATTTTGAAATTTATATTTAAATTTAGTGTTATTGGTTCTATGATTTAAAAATAGATTTTAAAATCATGTGTTATTCAATAGCAAGAATTTGTGTAAGAATTTGATTTGTAATTGGATTTTTGTAGATTTGGATGTGTTTTAAAGACCAAAATTCAAAAGAACAAATATTGAGTTAAAACCTAGTATTTTGGTTGGATCTGTAATAGCCTATATAAATTCTTATATCTCACTGGTTTACACACGGTCATTATGGTTGAATACACATCACTCTTAAAAAGTTATACCATAAACACATGAATGAAAGTTTACTAATGTGTAAAAAGTTGAATAGCCGCGTTCATTGGTCTTTAATTCCATGAGCACATGAATGAATAAAATCAAATGCAATAAAATTTCATAGAAATAAATAAAATTCTAACATAAAAATAATAGATAACTCAAAGTTTTATAACATTATGCTTAATCCAACCATAATGTTCATTAATGGTCATGCTAATGAATACATCTTTCATCCCTAATTGATGAATCATTTTGATTGCGTCGTACCGAATAGGTTCCTCCAAATTAGAAACTTCTTTAGTAGCATCCCATAAATTATTCTTCTTTTTGTCTGCTTCTCTTTGTTCAGCTTCTTGTTTTTGTCTTGCTTCTCTTCCTTCTATCAGATTGAAGAGTTTGTGTGTGATTGTTGTCAAAGCGTTCATCTCGTTACAAGCTTTTTCTGCACTTTCATTTTGAATAACTGGATCATCGACAATGTTAGGATGATTAGTTTTTCTTCTTTTTCTTAAAGGGAGTTTTTCCAAAGCAAATAAAAGATGATTGGGTTTCATAATTTTCATGAACAAAAAACTCTTCACCACAATTTGTTTGTGCCTTTTCTGTTTATGCAGTTCTAATTGTTCGAGCATCAGTAGTACCATCTAATCCAATCGCACAACCACCCGTCGCTACATTCTTTTCAAATATCAATTTGAGATCATCAAATTCTTCAAAAGTTTCATCTCGGAATTTTTTTTTTTAATACTCGGATGTGCCTAAAATAAAAATAAAAAATTAGTATGATGACAAATTTGTGATGACATAGTTTTGTGAAATAAATTTTACCTTTATGTATTCATTCCACACCTCATCTAGAGCCACGAACTGTTTCCTGGTTGAATCCCATCCAGACCCAAAACTGAAGCGAAGAAGTTCAGCACCACTTAGCATCCCATCCCATGTATTTCTAAATAAAATCTTAAGATTTTGGATCCGATTGACATGTAAACTTTTTGGTGAGAAATTCCCGATTTGAACGTTTTAAAAGAAAATTATGATAATTTGATTTTATGATTTAAGCTTTAATTATATCACATTTCTGGTATTCTTACGCAAACAAAACAACTATTATTTAGGTATTCTTATCTTTTCCAATATCAAAATTTCATTAGAATTTAAGGTTTTGAATGGTAACTGCGATCATGGTGGATTAGTCCGCAAGCGGTCAAGACTACTTTTTCACAATTCACAATTTTTTATTAAGTCCGCTGCGGACAGAAAATATTCAAAGCAGTCCGCTGCGGATTAAGTGCGGACCATTTTTACAAAGAAATAAATTTAGTCGCAGCGGATTGTGTCCGCCCCAAAAATAAAGTGTTCTAGTCCGCAGTTAGTTTTGTCCGCCCTAACCGCAGTTACCATGCAACAATATTACAAAGAAAGAGTTTAGCTAAAGCATCAGCCCGACAGTTAGACCAACGAGAAGTAAAAGGAAAGGATAGGTTTTCGAACTGAATCAAGAGGGATTTGATATCATGCAGGAGACCAAAGATCTCCTTAATTTGTTCCCCGGTTTTAATAGCTCAGAGCAGGTCGTGAGCGTCTAATTTGAGATTGATTCTGTGATTCCCATCTCTAAAACATGATTTAGTGCATCCTTTATTGCTAACAATCTCAAATTAGACGAATTCCATATCAATCCGTGCCAGATAAATTCAGTGACTGGTTCCATGTTCGCCTCACAACGTTCGGATAAGGCGACATGGTAGCTTGTCTTTACTGAATAAGTACCCGACTTGTTTGGGAGCCATACATATTCGTCATCAAAACCATTTACACTTGGTCGGATGCATTGGATTTTTGGAGCGTGAGCCGGGACTAGTTATATATGGTATTTATGGTTTGCTTCACGAGTTATGATTTTCCACATAACCATCTTTAGTGGTTCACCGCCAACCGTCTTCTCCAAGACTAGCATGATTCATCACTATCACGGAACTTCCCATGCGGTCACTCATAAACCAACTTTATTCCAACTTCCGCAGATGCTCACTTTCTTGAGCTCTATCGAATTTAGTCAAGCCTTCCCATTTCCCATCTTATAATTCAGATCCATTGACTAGATTCATTACCCTTGGTCATTTTCAATGACTCAGTCTAGTTAGTACCAACTAACTTAGTATGTTTCCAATATTCAGCTCAGCCGTATATCCCTCGAACCCAGGGTTCAACATATCTTGGCCCGCGGCCTTTCGATCTTAACGACTTATACTCCAAATTTCCATTCCAGCCTTTGACTTTCTATCCCCATGACATTTAAGATCCAAAGATCTTTTATCGGCACATAGCCATTTATTCTCGAGGATGTCTAATCCAAGGTTCTCTTACCGTCTCATGGCCTTCAATCTTAAGGATCTGCGATCCAGAGATTTCATACCGGCCCTTGGCCATCCGAACGATCTGTGTTCCGAAGATCACAATCCGACCCATGACCATTCGATCCGAAGATCACAGTCCGGCCCATGGCCATTTGATCCGAAGATCAAAATCCAGCCCAAGGCCATTCGATATGAGTATCTCTTATCCAAAGATCACAATCCGGACCAAAGTCATTCGATCTTTAGGACCTTTTATCCTTTGAAGCCATCTCAGTAAAACATTCGGGTCCACCCTTTGATACAATCTCAATGATCATTCAGGTTTCCACCCCTTAAAAGTGGAGTTACTCCAGGTCTCAACTCTTAAACAATTTAGAATCTTAAGTCTTAATAATTTGGGTATCAATCTTTAGATTCGAAAGTCTCAGTAATCCGGATCGCAACTCTTAACAGTTTAGACTATAAAGTTTCAGTAAAACTTAGTGGATTATTAGCCAATCTCTCTTATTCCTTTCCGGATCGAAGTTTAGGTTCCAACACTGGCTCTGTTCTTTTAGTTAACGCAGCGGCAGTCATAGCGGCTACAAAATTACAAAGGAATAATGGAAATAATTAAGCTTTTTTAGACGCAGGGATTAGTTTAGTTTGTGATGAAGATGAATTTGTAGCCGCTGGAAATAAGAGCGGCAGCAGCTCCGGAATCCATGATAGTGATTATCACCATCTGCGTTTACTTTTCTTACCGCCGGCGTTAAATTAGTCTTCGTTACAGAGGGTTTTTTTTAAACGCAATGCTGGCGTCAGCGTTACTCAAACGAACAGGCCTACTTAGTTATATGCAATGAGTTCAATTCCGCTAGTCGTCTTCACCTTCCGTGCACGTGGGGGTTGTATATTTTACTGTTAGTTGGACTGTAGTTGTCGTGAGGGCCGTGAGGCCCAATTTAGATGTTTCGTTTGTCGTGTATATTATGTGGAGGTTTGATTGTAGGCGTATTAAATGATTTTATTGTCGCTCAGCTTCATTCATATGTATATCTGTGCACATCTTCTCAACTGTGTTTTTCAAGAAAATATTTTGGGAAGCAAAAAAACATTTTATCTACATCTGATCTGAGCATTCAAATTAAAAATTCAAAAATGAAAAGAGAAAAACTTACAAAATTCCTTTCTATGTTTTATCTCTGGAAAGTCAAAACTTTTCAACCGTTAGTTAAATAGTAATAGATGTACTTTCCATCTTCCTCCATCATTTGCTTCATAGACAAAACAGAACAACGAATAAGTCATTAGTAACACTAGGTGTTGTATCCCCCGCGCACGCGCGGAGGAATAGTTATCTTCATATTTAACAATGAGAATTGGTGAACCTGAAACATATATAGTTTAAGAGAATAGTTTGGCTTTAGAAGAACAGTTACCTAAAAAAAAGAGGTTCAAGTTTTGTCCACTTTTAATGTTCGATACTCTCTTTACTCTTATCTCCAGTGGAATCCGAATCTTTAACACCGCTGAATCCAAGTTCAGATATATCCTGCTTTGCCATCAAGTTCCTGCATAATAAATGGGTTTCATGATCTAACTCCAGCCATTCGAAACTTGAGATATTTGTTTGAGAGCTGCCTACATTGCTCAGATTTGTTAGCTGGAGACTTCAGACAGCCAAGATATTATTTCTTTTCCTGGGAAAATAAACAGCGGTTCCGACCAAGAATGGTAAGTGAATAATTGAAAGATAACCCAAACATATCTTCATCAAGACGAAAGAGAAAACCATGGTTGAAGTAATACCGCTTCACATTCGTGTAAGTGATCCAACGGGAAAATGCCCTTTTCTGGCGGGATAGGTCTTTGTCCTCTGTTTCCTCCAAATGTTATACCTGCCACAACCGGAGCGTGTAATGGTAAAATTGGGTCGTTGGGCACAAGTAAACGTTGATAAGAAAGAATATGTTTAATTACTTGAATGTCAAGCTAATGTTTCATTGAGAGCGCGGCGTTTACCAGGTATATTAATATTGGCCAGTGCTTAAAGTTGGTGGACCTGACGCAACATGTATTTCTCAAGTCCAATTGTAGCTACCACGTTCTCGGCTAAGGTGATGGTGGTTATCGGGAGAAACCGAATGAGAAAAGGATTGTCTGTCAGCTTGTACATGTTGGATGACCTTGCAACTTCGAAGGAGGCTAGTGTGAATCGGCTGGCATGTATCGAGCACTGGATGATAAGAGTCCTGTGATATGAAAATGTTAGTACTGCAATGAAGTATGGCGTTCTTTAAAACCAGAATACAATTTTGGAAACACGGAACAACTATTGGAAATACATCAATGGGAGGTAGCAGTAGCGTTAACCTTTTCATCAAGGAAGATAATGACTATCCCCATAAGTTCGGCTTCTTTCTTCATGTTCTTGGCATCCCAGAACCTGAGAATCCGCCCCATGAGATGCTGTTGAGACCTTCCGAGCTGGAGTTCACTAAACGTTGCATAAGATGATGAAGCAGGCGATGAGCTCGATTTATGACCTTTTTTTAGCTGAGAGAATTTGAGAGTGAATGATAATAAAGAATTTGGGTTCTGTGATCGCAAAGGAAGCTGAAGGGCATACCTGTTGGTGCGTGCTGCATATTTATAGGTCGGACCGGGACTGTTGGTTTGAGAAATCGAGGGGTGAGGGCGTTACAGTAATGAAGTATGATTAACATAAGGATTTAATTTTGAAGCTGGTGACGTGTGGGTAAGGTTTTATGTTAATGATTAAATCTGCTCTTCCGTCTTCAAAATCGCATGGAACAGAGGCGAGGGCTTGTAAGTTGTAACGGTGGTAGATGGAAAGAGATGGTGATATTGTGTTCTGAATCGACAGGACGAGATAGTATTTGTTTGGGCCTGTTCTTGGGTTGAGAAACTTTATTTTTGGATTAGTGATAGGCTGTTTTTTAGCTTAACATACAATAAATTGGGTTTTGATTTCTTATTAAATGTGGGCTGCTTCTCCACATACGAAGTACAATAAATATTTTGTGATATTTTTTTTAATTGAAAAAGTGCCACGTAGGAAAATGAGAGTTGCTAAGGTGGAGGGCTGTAAGGAGAGAAAAATTGTCTACCATTATATATATGATTAAGTAGACATTATACCCGAGATCAACTAGTGATTAATAGTAATAAATTATAATGATATGCATATCCAATAATATATACTATGCGATCGACCCGCATGCATGTGCGGACATTATTCGGTTGTTGATTAATTTATGTGTATTTCTCGATTAGTGTCAAGATAAAACGTGATATAACTTTTTCTATATCGAAATGGTATAAGATTTAAATCATAATTTCATATGCATATCTGAATTATTACGTTCGGATTGGATGCATAAAATAATAAGTATATACTGATACGAAAATATTATATCATTGTATGTATGGAAAAACTAAAAGCTGTATATAAACATTCGGTTTTTGTTGGACATATTTTTTGTTTAATATTTGTATATTTAAGAATGTAAAGCTTATTTAAACCACATTTTCTTGAACCAATGAATGTGCTGCGCGTACACAGAATGTCGTGTCACTTTAAATCAAGATTTACATGCGTGAGGGTCTCTTCGATAACCATCATTTCTTCTGCTTTAAATATAGTCTATATTATCATCAATATTCACCATACTCACTTCTTCCCTTTCCCTCGATTATACCAAAACTTCCATTTGTTTTCTTGCTTTTATCTTTATTCCTAAATTAAACATGCAAACATTTTCATCGTTTTTCTTATGTTCGAATATGTGTCGACCTCCGGAGTGATGCATGATCGAGTTTGTCGATGAACTTATGATATTTTTGCTAAGGGGTAACTCGTCATTAAATAGATTTGTCCTGATGGTTCTTTCCGTTTGTCACCTTTCCCAACTTAAGGGCGACGCTCATATCCTTCATTTGAATCGATATGATGCGTCCTTAATTTCAGTAACATGTTGTGGTCCGCTATTCCGAGATCGGTTGTTTTCCGCGTAAGTTACTCCCTGCTTTTATATTTTTGTTTTGGATCTTCGAATATAAGAACTATATATATATATATAGAGTAACCGACTGTACCAAATCGGAGTGGACCCGTCCCGGAAGACGTGGAACAAATTGCTCTTTTGGCAAGCTGTTCAGCGGAGATCGGTTGCTCGCGAGATGGTCGTTTTGGAATCGTTGTCACGCCGTTTCAGAATTCTTTTTACCCCATGAAGATCCTCTGGCCGGTGTTGATTTCATCACGGTTCCCATCTGTGCAGCTTACTATCAGGGAAAAGTCTTGCGAAGACGATATACGAAAATTTTCTTTCAGGAAAGGCCAGCCGGCGGCGAGATGATTGTTTGAGATCGATTCCTCTGAGTTCCTTAATTTTAAGGAGAACGTTGGTTTCAGTGTTGATCTCATAACAATTTCTATCTCATCGACGTCTGACTGGAAAAGACTACAAATCGTCTGTCGAGAAAGAGGTTCGGTTTCTGGCGGAAAGAAACTGATATCACAAGTCAAGCTTCGGTTTGCTCGAACTTGTTTGAAGAAATTATTTATTTTTAGAATATTGATTAGTCCAACTTGTAATATCAATTTTTAGGATAAATAAAACGCAGGAAAATAGCTAAGCAATTTCTAAACGAAGGATAATAGCTAATAAAATTTATAATTCGACTTGTAATATCAATTTTTGCGGATGAATAAAACAGATGACAATAGCTAAGAATAATCTTAAATAAAATCGAACAACAGTTTGGTCCGAACAGCAGATGACAATAGCTAAGAATATTCTTAACAAAACCACTTAACTTACTTACCAATAATTCGAACTATAGAAAAGAATTTTTTATCTGTAGATATATATTTTAGAATACTAAATATTTTTGTTAGTAATTGCTATCTTCATTCCTTGAACATGGACATCTTGAGGATCTATAAATATTCTGGACCAATGAGCTTGTTCACAAATATACTCGCCTATACACAAATGTCAACATATATAAACCGAGTTATGGAGGCTTGTATAATTGTTATTTTAAAAGATTTGTTATAATAATTCATCTAGTAATTACCTTTATGCAAGCTAAGAAACCCAAATTGTATGACACACATTATTGGAAATTCATGGTTGCACTAAGACCAATTGATCAAAAATTCGGTAGCAAAATCACGTGCATACGTATCAGTCAGTTTGCACGATAAAATATCACTTCTGCAATCAAGGTCATGATATAGACATTAGAATATAATATCTGCAACACAGCATTAAAATGTTGTATACTCTATTAATATATAAAATAAGCACGTATGTATCTAACCTGCTATCCATCAAATCAAAATGAATATTTTCCAAGAAAAAACTGATGGAAGGTACCATCGTTGCAGAGCACCAACATTAATAACTCTTCCGAAGATATTTAATCCAAAAAAATTACAAAATTTATAATTCGGTATAAATTAGTAAGAGAATGATATTTTTAAAAATAAACATTGAAAACAAACTTACCAAGACTTGCATTAATTTTGTGTTCTCCCATGAAAATTTTAGTGAATGGAACATAATGAAAGAAAAAGCTATCAACCCCACCGGCAACCCTCGCTAGGGATATTTCCTTAGTAAACAATTTTTTTTGAGGATGAGGTGTTTCGCGAAGATAATTCGTACAAAAACGAACCTTAAACATTTGAATGATAACTGTAGTATCCTCGATAATAATTCTCGTCCAAGATGGTTGTCATAATTTCTTAGAAATTATTGCATAAATTTTAGAACCATTCTAGGAAATTTTATAAGAATAAAGATATGTTACACAAAGCAACGTCCACTGAGTTCTAAGAGCTGAATATAGATTAGTAAGGAAATTTGAACACTAACCCGTTCGTCTACCAATATGAGATCGATGTTTGGAACGGATGGGAAAATAAATTTGTTCCACTTTCTAAGAATTCGAGCTTTGATTCGCCATTTATCTAAAACACATAGTAAATCAGAAATATTTGTTAATTCTCCGTTATTAAAAACATCCAGACCTTTTGAATCCATCATATCATAGTTGTGATTTGCAAGTTACAAATTATATTTTTATATATATATATATATATATATATATATATATATTTGCCATTGATGTAGATCTAAGTTAGTAAGGTACAATATTAATATATTATGCAATATTTCTTCATCTTAAGAAACGATTTTTTAATTGTTATAAATGAATATATAACAGAATATCTGATATAGGAAAGTCTGTTGAGAAATTTAAGAAATATGTATTTTTAGTAAATATTAATTTATCTAAATGAATATCTAGATTCATAACTATACATATATTCTAGGCGATTTTAATGGGTATAGATGTTTTACATATATTTTTATATTTCTAGAAATTGATTAATACATAAATTTATACGTTACATTATTCGATTACATATAATTATACGTACTATAACAAATGAATATGTGAATGTTATCTATACATATATCGTTATACAGTGATCGTTATGTATTATTTTTAAAACAACATTAAGAACATGTAATATTGACATTTGATTTCTTCAATGGCCCCGATTATGAATAAATTTGCATTGCGATATTTTATTGTATAGTTTTGTTTGAGAAAATTTAAAACCAAATAAAATAGTAAAAACACTTAATGATAAAAATCAAATCAAATATTCGTTACAGCCAATCAAAATATAAATCAACGAAATAACCTTCGTAAATTATTCCAATAATGATCTTAATCATGGTTTTAAGTTCTTTAGAGATTCCACTTGTATCTGCAATTGATTGGGGAAAAAAATTAGTTAGAAATTTATACCCTTATATTATGTAAGGTTGATACAATTTAAAACTTACATATAATAGTCACACTTCTTAATATTCAGAATATCATTGTCAATAAGCAGTTCAGTTATTGCGTCAACAGTCAACAGAGGTGCCAAACTTTTTACCTATTGTTAAAGTATATAATTAAATATAATTAGTGGTGAGTTGCAAGTAATTGATACATAGAGTACATAATAACAACAGAGATTTGGTAAAAGAAACTGGGATGCCGTTAATCTTACATAAACGTGTAACGCAACACTGGATAGAATCGGGTCCAGATTTGATTGCCCTGTACAATTGCTTTGCATAGTTACTAAATAGAACGCATGAAATGATATTGTCACTGCACAAAAAATAATCAAAACATTTGTCTAATCCATACATTCATAAAAATGGTAACTTACATGCTTAAAGATTAATAAACACCTTTCATCAATAAGTTGGAATTTAATCTTAAATGGATTAGGACCGGTTTTATGAATGACTTTCAAATCTTCAACTCCTCGGATTAAGCCAATTAATTCTATGTGATATTAAATATTATTTTTTATAGAAAATCATATTGTATCAAATATGCATTCGTAAAATGCATTGAATGGCTCACCAATTAAGTATGTGTTATCCTTTGATTGAATGTCATCAAATTTTGTGAATTCATAAAATAATATTTTGGTCAAACTATCAGTCGGGGTCATCAAAGTTTCATGTTTGAACACAACTTTAAGTGGATGTTTAGTTGTACGATTAATACATATTTGAGGCTGGAGCAAAAACTTTGTAAGGCAGAATGATGCGATGCTTTTGGTGAACAACATGCATACTGTTGTTTGGTTGGGTATTCAATCTTAGCTTCCATCTTACAACCCTGAGAAAGAAAAATTGAATCGAAAGTTAACACAATGATAACAATAACATATATTAATTGTTTGGTTTAACCCTTGTAATATAGTATGTACCAAAAGAGTATTATAACTATTATCAAATACTCTTATCAGGTTGAAATAACTTACAGATTCATCTGCCAAAATCAAGAAATAGGTTTGCTTTCCAGAAACGTATGTAATCCATTTATGCACAATAGTGACACAAATAATAGGGTTAACCTTTTGAAATGATAATTCTCTTAATGGAACGAAATTCGCCATTAAGAAGATATCTCACAAATCGAAAAATAATAGGTTTGGTTTTTTGTTTTGTTTTTTTTTGGGATTAAAAATGCACATTAGGGTATTCTACAATTGTGTATATAAGGATTATAGAGGACATTAGGGGTTTCAGCAAATTTACTTTATAGAAATTGCCTAATAAAATTAGAAAGTGACAAAATACTAGTGTATATATTACTTATTTTAATTTCTTATGTGTGAACTTAACAAAAGATTTGTAACAACTTTATTATGAATAAATATCGTATCTAATAGTTGTGATCCAGGATATTTAATTTGAATCAGTTTAAATAATCGATTTAATATCTAACTGATTTAAACATTTTCGTTTAATTCAAATGATATAAAATAATTTTATTTTTAGGTACATAACTATGAATAATTACCAAAAAGTTACTATAATAATGTTACAAATAAACAATGTACATGGGTTCAAATTTTTTTTATTTGTAGACATCGTAAATAAGTTAAATTAATTTTAAAAATCATATTTCATTTTTTATTGTTTCGCAAAAACGTTGATACACTTTATTGGAAGTTGCAGCTATTATTGTAAGTAATGATCACCTATGCAATTAAGAATCTAAAACATCTACTATATAAATCAAAGAAACATGTTCAAAATGAAAACACACAATTCGTTGACAAAAACATAAAAAGATTCCTAACATACTTAAGAATATGTAAATAAATAGCTGTTCTTAACATAGAGGAGGTTTATGGTACATGTATGCAAAAAATCATACCAACAATCATAACATAAGATTATTGAAAAACATAAACATCTATACAATCAAATTAAAAGGTGTTTTATTAATACATTTGGACTAAGTCACATAATTCTTCAACTTCATACACTTCAAAACGTATCTTAGAAACCCATTGAATAGCCTCCAGTCGTATCAATCCTAATCGAGAAATAGACCTTAATTATTTGTCATTTTGCATAAACTGGAACAAATTTATAAACAGTCTGGAAATACTTCATACCACCATTATCTTTGACAATGTTAAAGCATTGGAATAAGCAGAACAATATGCCATTCGTACTTTTCGCACATGCCGTCACCAACCTAAGAGCTAGATCGTCATTCACTACACAATCCAATGCATTGTTTCTGCGATCAATATGTACATATAAGCTTTAATATATTCTATAAATATTATACATCAAAATAAATGGAAGTTCTACTTACTCCAAATCGTTTATTGGGAATTTTATTTGAAGACGCTTCCAGAAATAAGTTTCCCGATCATTTGTTTGAGAAACTGAATTTCATTCAAAGCCTTCAATTCCAAGAACAACAACAATCAAATATATACCTCAAATAAACACAAAACAAATCAAATCCTACTCCAATAAATAATAGTATCCCATAACAATATTATAACATGTTCCATAAAAATATACCGATTGGATAGATGCAAGTTCTAGTACCGTTTGAAACACCACTTATAGGCTTCAAGTCTAAGTAGTGCTCGCCAATAAGGAATGGAATTCTCCATATTATACTCGAACGGATTCGACATAAAAAGAATAAAATATCTGTCAAGCGCCATGACTTTGGCCTATCATTGATAAGAACGTTATCCCATTGAATCCAGTGGCCTTCAGATTCCAAACCCCACTCGGAACATTTCAACAAAATCACCCCATAGTTGTCCTTCTATCCTTTGACCCTATTTGTTATAAAGTGAATCATACAGAAAATTGAATACATCGTATTAAAATACATCGTATTAAAATGAAAATATGTACACATGCAACTATAATACTAAAAGAGACATGTTCATCGACCAAAAGTAGTTTGATGATTTTGGCTGTTATGACATCTTCAAACATCCAAGACCGTAAGAACTTCAACCTCAAACTCCATTTGGTTGTAGACTTGTTGATTAAGTAACTGGTATTGCTTTTGGGACATAGTTTTTTCCAATAAATTTTTGAATAGAGAACAAACAGAAGACGGAAAGTAAGTATATATCGGAAATGTTTTGTATCTGCCTAGGGTTTGAAATAAATATTCACCACGATTCCAGGAAGTCACGATTGGGTATATACTTAATTTTACAGTAAATAAGAAAAATTAGATAATAACTTAAAAGTAGATACTGATTTTACGGTAAATAAGGAATGTCTTATATATATATAAATTACAAAAATAATTTTTATAAGATATAAATTAATATTTGTTATTAGTTATATGATAGGATAAAATGGTGATAACTACAACAGAGAACATGATCATATATTTTGTTGACTTTTGTCTAAATAATGTTATGATGAAATTATCAAGAAGGTAATTGGATTAGTCAAAAAATCTTAATGCGATTTCTAGCTTCAAAAATATTTACAATTAAAAAAACTCGAAAAGTAATTTAAACCACAATAAAAAAATACAAACATAGAATTCGATAGTAATTTAAGTATTTGCCATTGAAAAATGTCCTAAACAAAACAAAAACATAGTACCAATTCAACAAACATACAAAACAAAACACTAAACATATATTTTTTACAAAAAAAAAAGAGAATTAAAACATAAAAACAATAGTGAGTTAGACCAAGTCAGAATTCTTGGAGGAGAGTCTGAAGACAGGAGCAGTTGGATTTTCCCACAAAAGTTGAAACATGATTGTTTGGTTGGCCTTGACATTGTTTGCTGTAAAAAAAACTCTTAAGCCGCCAGCCAAACGAATACGTTGCCTATTAGTTCAGAATGGAATGCGAGCTCAACAGACCATTTCTGTTCAGCATCATTGACCATCGATACGGTGTTGCCCGCAACCTTCTCTAAATTGTTTGCATCAACAAATGACTTAGGAAGATACTACAAAATGAACAAATATGGATCATGTAACAATATATAAAAACCAAAATACAAAGGAATAACTTACGATTCTGCTTCATTTGATGTCGTCACTCAATTCCTTCAAATGTAAACGTTTTCAAACTCTTTATATCGGTTTTTATTATGTTTTAGTATGTTGGTATGCATGTAGGTGATGTACAAAAATGATCAAGCTCAGTATTGAGAAGATCCTTCGAAGCCGTATCAGTTCATTCCTATCTCAGACATAACAACTGCAATCCGCAACTAGAAATACGGGCATGCTGCAGATTCCAAGCTTGCAACACTATTTGATAAGTTATCCTCGGATCCTTTAACTTTATGTAGTACACAATATGTCATATCAGGATGGGAAAACAAGTTAAAAAAAAAGGAAGGGAAAACCTTAATTAAAGTTTGCTTCGAACGAGAAAATACTATTGATCAGTCGGCACATGTTTCTTTAGACTTTTAGGACATGCTAGGTATTAATATGTAACTTATTTTCAGTACTCTCGCATCGGTTTATAGCTTCTGTGTTTCTCTGAAATGAACCGTTTTTGTTTTGTTTTCCATAGATTGCATTTGTGGGATTTGTCACAATCAGTGTTTTTGAGAACTAAATTACATCCAACAAATGAAGCATATTAGTATCTAGCTTGGCTTTTACTATAAAATTATTACATATTCTACATCATGTTTATTTTCTTAATTTTTTGAATGCCAACAATGTCAATGTATTGGAAATTTAAATTATTCTATAACCTGAATGATTTTAAAAACATTCTGGATTAAACATCCTTTGATATAATTTTGAAATTTATAATTAAAGCAAATCTATAAAAAAATAATGAACTAAAACTTACAACATCTCCATTATAAAAATATGATTATAAATACTTATGTAGCTTTTAGTTAAGACTAGGAATTTGGATCAAATTATGTGGACCTTGTCACACTAGACCCGCCATAGAATGAGTGTGGGTTGTAAATCATTGATCATATGGGTATATGTCTTGGACATGACGAGCAGATTGGGTCTTTTGTTTTTGATGAAGCGGATACCCAAAAATATATATTTTTAAAAAATAGTAAATTAAAATATTTATCTAATATTTAGTTCAAATATTATATAAATCTATTAATTAATAAAAATTGTGGCTCAGATATTTTGGTTAATCGTAATATATTTATTTTTGAAATTAATTAATTCAAAATTAACTAATCATATTAGTAAATAATATTTATTTTTGGAAGTATTTAATCTAAAAATATTTTATAAAAATAAAAAAATTAACTAACAAAATTGAAATAAAAAATTATTTAAGATAAAATTATTAGTATTTAATTAATATTATTTTTTAAAATATTAATATCATAAATATGATTTACATATTAATAAATAAAATAATAATTTTACATATAACATGTATAAAGATAATCAAAGCTAGATATCATCATAATAAATAAAGGTAAATGTGAAAATTTTCTAGACATTTATAGGAGTTGATACTTCTGTTTCTTTGTCTCATCTATTAATCACTATCAGGTTAAAATAAAAACACTACAATAAAGAAGAAAGTTTTTAACAATTTTTCTAAGATGTATCAAAATTGAGATTTGAAGATCACATAAGAAGTTTAAAGTTCGATAGGGAAGATGTTCGCTCTTACCTTCGTGCAAGGTATATTGAGATTATAAGGTGTAACAGGATCGGTTTACCGATCAGTTGAGTCATCCGATACTATTGTCTTTGGCGAAATGGCATAATAAAAAAAAAATTATCATATAGAGTTTACTAAAATTATAGTTTTAAAAACTTTTAAAAACTTACAAATAATTTTAAGAAATAAACTAATACTTTGATTAACATTCATTTGATTATAATATTGACTAATTTTGACAATTCTAAAGATCTATAAGTAGTTGTAGCAAAACATCAACTTACAATTACCTAAAATAAATAATTTAGGTCTTCTAAATATTTATTGGAAACATTTATATTGAACCTCAACAGTAGTTTCTATTATCACTATCTTTTTTTTTTGGCAATTTCGGTTGAACACAAAAAGGTTTGGATTTTATGATCGCTAATGTTCATGCCTAATAACTTCATAGGGTATCATAAGGCTATTTTATTTTTATTGACATATCAAAAATATATATATGGAGAAGGAAAAATGAAAAATTTCCTTTTTTATCAAATATAGAAAATTTCATCAAACCTTTCAAAAATTTCTAATAGCAATAATTAAAATATTAGTTTTAATTTTTGCTTCAAGTCTTTTTTTTTGTAAAATAAACATCGTTATTATTCCTTTTATGTTGTTTAAATTAAATTCTGAAAATTAGTTACTTAAAAACAAAACTTATAAACTCTAAGATTGATTTTCAATTTTAATATTACAAAACAAATATAAACTATATAATAATGACATCACCTAGACAATCAAATGGTAAACAAATCTCAAACCTCCACATCTACTTATGAAAATATATAAAATAGAATATATTAGCATTTATAAATATATATTATACCCGTCCATGGATAAATGAGAATCATCGTATTTTTAATATTTTGTCATAATATGCTCAATAATATACATTTGTATAAATCAAATATCATTTCAACCCATAAACTGATAATTTAGAAACTAAAATTATTTGGAAAAATAGAAGTTGTTATTTCCAAGTAAATTAAAATTTATTTTTACAATAAAGTATAAAACTAATAAAGATAAATTTTATAAGTTTTTATAAAAAAAAATTGCAAGTCTAAAAAATATTCCAAACATAAAATAAAAATATACATAACAAATTACTTATATTTGGATTAATAATAGATATTCACCACCATATTACACACACTTTATATATTATACACTTTATATATTATATTAACAACTGCATAAAGATAAAAATGCTCAAATCTTTAACAAAAAAAACAATAGAATATGTGTTTTAAAAATAAGATAGCTTACATTTACAAATATAAATTTATATGCTATAAAAAAAATTGTCCGTCCTTAGCGTGGATCATTATCATTTACAAAATAAAATAAGAATAAACTATATAAAACATATATATATGTTCAACATATCTCAAACATCTAAATATAATATTAGTAATATGTTATAAAAATATATTATCATTTACAAATATATTATTTATATACAAAAATATCAATAAACATCAAAACAAAACTATACCCGCCGATCGGCGGATCAAAATCTAGTGTATTTTATTGTAAAGATCATCTTGTAAGAGCTATAAAAAGCTCAATTGTTCTATTGTAAATAATATAGAAATTTTTGGAAAATAAAAGAGTTCTCTCTTCTAAAGCTTTTATGCTTTGTTCTTTGTTTTTCTAAGTTGTGCGGATTCCCCTTCTTAGAAAATATTATGAATTTATGTCTTATGTGTGGATTCACTAAGGCTTAGATTCTTGATCTTATCACAAAGGCTTTCACAGCTTTGAGTGGCGATCTTCGATTCACAATCAACTCCATCTAACCATCCAATAAAAAGCCTTGAGAGCGCCTTCGGCCAGCAAGCATTTTCCATTCGACCACCGACCATTCGACCATCGACCACATATCAACCAGAGAGCGTCTCCGACCAGCTGGGCAACCCAAACAACTATCCACATCGGATCTTACATCACTTTTGCGAAAAACTCATCATACATGGTCGTACTCGAACCAAGTGAAAGTTGACTGGATTCATCATTGGTAATCATAAGCTTATCTGACAGTAATCTTAAGAAAAACATTTTTAGTTAGAAAAAAAAACATTTATAAAAACCAAAATATTTTAAAGATAAAATTCTTACCTCTTACGAAACTTGTTGACGTAAGAACTGTTTGGATTTAGAAGAACTTTGGTTGAATTAAGTCTAGTGGATTTGGACCATTCATCTTTGTTTTAAAAGAGGACATGATTAGTATACCAAATTATTTAGATCTAAATTAAATAAACAAAAAAAAAATAAATGTTAAACCGCGGATAATTGACCTTGATAAGATTTGTAACTTGCAAACCTCATGACAAAGATGATTTCACCTCCTTCATTATTTGCATTGAAATCGAACACTTGTTGAGCATATTCACCCCCACAGTGTACACTTTAAACGCAAATCTCTGCAAATCAATGAGATACATTATATGAATAAAATTTTTAAAAATAATATAAAACATAATATATATACACTTACGAATCGTTTCTCAGTTCAAGGTTTAATCTTTTTGTGCTCATTCCATTTTGTTTCTTGACATTATTTAGCGACCCTAAAACAACGATTTGACCAATCACGTCTGCAAACAATTGTTAAAATAATGTATAAATAGAGAACAAACTTTTTTTTAAAGCAGTTTAAAGTTAACAAACCGATCAAGACATTTTTCTCAAAATCCCCAGCAAGAATCTCATCAAAACCAACAAAATACTTCTCTTCCACCTCTTCCGGAAAGTCCTCACATAATGTGATTTTGATCTGATTTGTAAACGTCATTTTAAAAGGCAGAGGATTAGTCTTATATTCATTTGAATATGTGACACATCCAAATCTTTCAATACAAATTGCCTCATCTTCAAACAATGTTTGCCCAAATTTCCTTGCCATGTCCTGACTGAGAGTTGCATGTATTCTTGTACCCTGATTATCGAGGTTTAAAAAACTAAAGTTAGTATATCATATATACGAATATAAATGTGTAACAATTTCAAAATGTTCAATCGTTACAAAAAAACTTGATGTTTAAAATAAGATTTCAGTAACTAAGAATAATACCTCAGAGTCACCTAAAACCATCTCAATCGCTTTCAAAACATTGGAAAAAACAACTCTCCATTAAGAAAGTATCTTCACATTAGTCTTGTATTTCTCCGAAGAAGCGGAGACAATATATTTGATAGTAACATGTTTTGTTTTCTTTTTGAAAACAATCGTATCAAATGTTTCAGTAATAATCTTTTCTACTGATTAAAACAATCCCGTATATATAGAAGGTTAAAAGTAGGTTTAATAGAATAACGGGTCGAATTAACTGTTTGTGTGTTGAAAAGGTGGAAGCTCTATATTATATTTGGAAATTGTCATATATTTAATATTTTTAGGATATATTATTAATTAAGTTTATAAACTCAATCGTTACATTTAGTTAGGATATGTACAACCAAAAGATTTATATGAATGTAAAATATTCTCTTACTTTGTGAACAATAATCATATCTTAAACATGGAAACAAAATAATTCATGTTCAGATTTTTGTAAAACATTTATAAGTATTTATGTTTTTGGTTAAAATCCTAAAGTTATACTAATATATGGAATAATCCGATATTTAAGATTGTCAATCTAAATTATTGCTAAATCTGAAAACTAAAATTATTATCTCATTATTAATCTAACGAACAATATTTTGTTAGATTTGATTATGATATTTTTTTTTAACAATAGACTTACTCGCAATGTAAAATATTTTCGCACTTTTTTCAAATTTATTTATTTTATAGACATCTATCGAAATACACAATATCTTTTACTTTTTCAATTTATTCTTTTTATACGTTGACATACCAATAATTTGTTTACATAATACGAAATTTGTTAAGATATTCAGTTTCTCCATATATTTTATATTTTATTCTCAAACCGATATAGAAAGATGTTTAACTTGCAATATTGTCAAAATCTGGAGCGTCTACATCAAAGGTTGTGTAATAGGTATTGTAAACCATATTTCGAACCAAAACCATAAATACGTTTTCATAGTTCAAATAAGATAATAATAGGATTTAAACCGTATCATTTCATCAAACTTATATTGATTCGGAAGAATACTACCATTATTATCTCATTATTAATCTAACGAACAATATTTTGTTAGATTTAATTAGGATATTTTGTTTAACAATAGACTTATTCGGAATGTAAAATATTGTCGCACTTTTTCAAATTTATTCATTTTATAGACATCTATTGAAATAAACAATATCTTTTACTTTTTTCAATTTATTCCTTTTTATACGTTGACATATCAATAATTTGTTTACATAATACAAAATTTGTTAAGATATTCAGTTTCTCCATATATTTTCTAGTTTATTCTCAAACTGATATAGAAAGATGTTTAACTTGCAATATTGTCAAAATCTGGAGCGTCTACATCAACGATTGTGTACAAATTATTGTAGACCATATTTCAAACCAAAACCATAAATACATTTTCATAGTCCAAATAAGATTATAATAGGATTTATATTGTATCATTTGATTAAACTTATATTGATTCAGAAGAATACTATCATGGACTGGAAAAATAAGAGAGTATTTACCAAAAGAGAATTTGATCGGGCCTTAATCGAACTATTGGGACTGAACCTCATATGATACTCAAAAGAATATTTACCAAATCAATTGTTTACCACCAAATTAATGTCTATAGTAATAGAAAAACAATATTCTAAGCTATAGACACATTAGGTCAACCAGGACATGTGATGTGAACTTACAACCTCTTGACAAAAACCATCAATCGGACTTTTAGATCTCACGCTCCTTTTTATACAAAATCTCAAACGTTTGTTAGTTCACATTACATCATTTCACCTTAGCTTTGTCATTACCGAGCTTCTTTTTTCATGGGACCAAACGAACAAAACATAATTAAAAACAAAAAAAAAATCTAAATCCTTTTAAAATCGATAAGAAGAAAAATGTAAAGAGTATTTACGAAAAGAGTATTTGATCGGGCTTTATTCGGACTATCGGGACTGAACCTCATATAATACTCAAAAGAGTATTTAGAAAATTCATTCTTTACCACCAAATTCATGTCTATAGTAATAGACAACAATTATTCGGACTATACGCTCATTGGGACAAACGGGACATGTGATGTGAACTAAGAACGTCTTGGCAACAACATTCAATCGGATTTTTAGAACTCACGCTCTTTTTTATACAAAATCTCAAACGTCTGTTAGTTCACATCACATCATTATAACTTAGCTTTGTGCTAACCGAGCTTCTTCTTTGATGGGACCAAACGAACAAAACAGAATAAAAAACCAAAAACATAGAAATCCATTCAAAACTGAGAAGAAGAAGAAGAAGAAAGCAATAGAAATGACAACGGGTCATTTGACCAAACTTATGATGATCCGGAAGAAAACTTTCATGGCCAATGAGAAAAAAACAAAAAAAGAGAGAAAGTTTCTTGAAAATTTGGAAGATGCAGACAATTGTGTTTCTAAGCCACCCCAAGCTCACCTTATATATGATTTCACAAACTTCTCTAGAAAGGTATGTATATGCCATATAATATTTTTTTTCAAACTCGAACTAATAAGATATTCAGAAAGATATTATGTTTTTTTAAGGAAATGAATTAATTAATTGACTTAAAATCGACTTGATGGCATTCTTGTAAATAAAATCGAACTTGAGACCCTTTAAATTATTTTGGGCCTTGCCACGCCACATTTCCATGTCATCATTATTCTCCTATGGAACTCCCTCGTGACGACACGTTAGCAATCGCCCAAAATTACTTCTCATTTAAAGGTATAGATTGCCTTTGAAAGCATCTTGTGGCTAAGACCATGTACATCAAAGGTTATTAAGGGTTTCTTGGCTCGAGTTCTTAGGTTGAAAGATTAAAAAAATATTACTTTTAAGAACTTGTTTAGGAACCGATCCTTATTTAAAAACCGATCCTACACTGTTCATGCTGACGTGTCGATTTCTTATTGGTTCCTTTTTTATTTTTTATTTTTTTTTCATTTGTCAAAAAAATAATAATAATAAAAAAAATAGTTAAGAACCTCCAAAAGGAAGGTTCATGGATGTACATGCTCTAAGTATGAGTTCAAGGTGGCTTATGTTACACTATTATGGCTCATCAAGATCGTCGAATTCCCAATTTCATTTTCCAAGAATTCTTCTCCATCGTCCAGTTCCAACTCAGACATGTTTCTTTGCCGAGTCTTCTTTCACTAAAGACCCTTGGGAATGTACAGAAACCAAGTTGCAGTTTAGATTCTCCATCCATAGATGAATATGACTGTAACATCGAAAAATGAATGGACATGTTTTGTAACTTTACCTGGAGATACCTTCCGTTTGTGAATAGATTGTCTTTTTCATCGCATCCACCACACTTAATGTTGTTACAAACTGGTAAAGTTAATAAAGAATAATTATAAGATAGTTTATGAAAACATGAAGCGGAGAGTAGGAACTTGTACGCCATTTTCTAGTCTCTGCAGTTGGAATCAAGCTTAGCTATGTTCTGTTTTTGTTATTAAAACTGGGAGAAGTGGCCTAGATATCTATTTGATGAAGCCACTTACCTTAGCTTCGAGGTCCATATAGACTATAAACGATTGTGGTTGGATCTATTAGCGAGAGAGTAGAAACGGATTCTGAAAATTAGCTAGGAACTCAAGTTTTCTCATACTTGTTTTACGCCATAGATGTTATCAACACACAAAGACCTGAAATTGTTTAATTTCCTCAGTTTCACCTTATAGTATGTAGCAAACTCATAAATATCATCAAAAGAAATAGTGAAAACAACTCAAGTAATAATATTCCAATCACACAAATGCTTAAAATAACTAAGAACAATCACTGAGAAAACATAGTCAACTCCAGATTAACTTCAGTGAAACAGCAAGTAAGCAGGGTAAAGCCAAAGATCAAACCCAAATGAGGCTAGACTACAGACTACAAAAGATAAAACTCTGACCCATCAACATAAGCAATTGCCAAATCAGAAATGAAGAGGAACAAAACTGGTAAATCGAAATAAAATGACTGTGCATGTGGGGTGAAGGTTTGTGGCCTCGGTGGTCGACTATTTATATGACCAAATAAATAAATATATGAAACGGATGGACTGAGAATTAGAGGAATTTATTGATTTAGTAATAACTAGAATTGAAGCATAATAATTAGAACTAAAGCAGGATGGAATATATTGGAGAATTGAAAGGTTGTATGTTACAATGGTTGGCCCTATGAATGAGGAATAAGTTAGCGGTCAATGTAACGAGATGCACGCGCTAGGGCAAACCCTCCCAGGCACGGTCTCCAACGCACCCACCGTCGGCCTCTTCTAGGGACGTTTCGACTCTGCCTCGCCGTCGACGCTCGTCCTTCGGCTAGCCTGCGTCTCCCCCGTCCCGGTCTCACTATGTACGGCGGTGTACCGCCAGTTTCGGAGCCTACAGAGCCGTCTGACCCTCTGCTTCTGCCTTTCCCACCTCCGCCAATCCACTAGTCGTCGTCGTCATCACCGCTCCTCTCTCCGCTGATGCTGCTCTCGAAACCTCCGATGTTGCTGCTCACATCGTTTCCTGCCGTCAATCGTTGCTGTTCACGAGTTCTTCGCTCGATGTTTCCGCAGAACCTCACTTCGTCTCCGCCTCCCATGCTTCGCTATACTTCGTCTCCTCTGCTTACACTTCAACCTCTGCTGCATCCGGCTCCCTCTCCACAGTCACCTTTGCTGACCGTCCTACCACCTCCGTCGTCTCCTCATGGCGTGTCGCTGCAGGTGTTGGTGTATTTATCTACGTCGTCGACTACCGGATCTACTCTACTCACGGCCGCTCCTCCGTTCCTGCACACTTTCCAGGCAAAGAAACTCACCTTTGCTCTGGCAATTTGGTATCTCCGAGCTCCTCTGATGTCTCAGGCCACTACTTAGCCTGCCTTGCTCGAGTCTCCGCCATCGAGGAGGGCTCCTCAGTGTATGGTTCGAGATTTTTGTGAGCTCCTGTTTCTTGAATGTTATCTTGGTCAACATATGGAGATGAATTTGCGATCCTTTGCTATTAGGTGTTTTGTTGCTGATTTGTGTAGATTATTACCTATTACAGCCATTGAATTTTCAATCTCTATGTTGGACTACCGAATTTTCTTGGGATTTAAATCGCAATCTCATTTTGGTAAAGAAGAACTCAGCTCTCATTGTTTCGATCCTGGAGTCGGAGAGTGTGGTTGGCTATCTCCAGAGTTGGTGCTGTCTATCTGTTTCTTTTCCTCCAACACCACCGGTTCCTCCCGACCCACCGGATTTTATTATTTTTCTGCGTCATCTGTTTGTTTCTTGGATCTCTCGTTCTACAGTATTGACTTTCTCCAAATTTGGAGACATGTCCATGATGACTGCTCGCACCCCTACTGTCTCCACTCCTCTATCCAATCAAGGTTCTTTCCTTTTGGCTCTTTGGAATGTTTGGCCTTTGACTGGTACTTGTTCTAGTGTAAGAATGAATCTTCATAGGATTAAAGTATTGTCATCCATTTTACCTCTTTATGAGGATGCTAGACTTGGTCTTAGCTCTCCTTTACCTCTGTATGAGGACCATTTACCTCCTTATAAGAATGTTACCCGATCTCAGTTTGAGGTCTCTATGCCTCTTTATGAGGATGTTACCCGACTTCAATTTGAGGTCTCTTTGCCTCTTTATGAGGATGTTACCCGATCTCAATTTGAGGTCTCTTTACCTCCTTATGAGGATGTTACTATATCTTGGACTTGGAAGTTATTGGGCTCTTGTAGTCTCCTTATCTCCGTCACGAAGTTCATTTCTCCTTTGGATTCATCATTTGTTCTAAATGGTTGGTATACAAGGAGTGTCATCAAAGGCTCATTTAATAGGTGTTTAATCGCCTCTGCAGCCATTCTGGAGATAAAAAAAATTTGCACTTGATGTTGTTCTATTCTTGGGTGTTCGATCAGTACCCAAGACTTCATTTTACTTAACAACTCCATCGTCGATGAGATCCGAGGACTTCTCCGCGACTTTAATTTGTTTAAGTGCTTTGTAGTCACTATCTATCCATGTTTTCCAGTTTATCTTGTTGTATTTACTGCTTATTTTACTATTTTGTTGTGGAACATTTACTTCGGTTATGAACCGTAGTTTTAATATATAAAAAAAACCGTTGATCAAAAAAAAAGTTAGCGGTCAATATGAATGCGGAAGGTGGAAGAAAAAGGTCATGTGTGGCCTTTCAGTATACATGCGCCGTGAAAATGGACTGTTCTTCGATTTTACCCATAAAATTCATATGTGTTTGGGTCTGCGATTTATTTTTAAGTTTTTTTTTTTTTGATAAGAATGTTAATATCATTAATCAAAATGAAATGTTTAGGTGTTACAATTTAATACACAACTGATAAACCCAAATGTAGAACCTGTTGAGAATCCGAGCCAATTCTACAGATTCAGAATTCTCGCGAGTTCCCGATAGCCTAGGATCTAGGGTCTAGTTAATTGAATCATGATCTCACCTCGTGAGTACCTGGAGTTTTAGCAGCGGAAGTTTGTGGTAACACGAGATCTGCAGCGCCCCAATCGTTGCGCCTCTACTGTTCAGTCCACACGCACACAAGCTGGAATCCGCCGGGATGCTAGTACCGGTGCTCGGATCTCCCTGGGAACTTTGGTTTCTAGAGGTTCTCTGTTTTCTCTCTGAGAAAAACAGTCTGGGCGGCGCTCAATGTCTAATAGGTCGAATGTACAAAACGCGTTTATATATCGACCTAAAGTGAACCGAAACATCAGTCTCGGTTTCGCCTTTGTGTCGACCGACACACTTAGTGGTGTCGATCGACACACCTCCTGTATCGACCGACCCACCTAATGGTGTCGATCGATACATCTCATAGAAACTTATATTCGATGTGCATCCAATACACATCGATCAGATCATATGCCAATGATCAATTCCATATGGACTATGTCCAACTTGCTTAGGTCTGTGACCCTGTAGGTTCACACGATACTGGAAATGAGTTACAACTCATTTGTCATAAGCGGTTTCTAGCAAAACATTATGGCCTTGATTGGTAACCTGCGGAATGGCGGAATCGCGTTTAAAAACGCTATTCCGCAAGAATTTTACCAATCAAAAAAATTTGCGGAATAGGAAAAAAAAAACGAAAACGCAAAGTCTGCGTTTTCGCTTAAAAAAATACAAAGAAAAATTCATTAAGTGGAAAAGTGAACTATATGTAGATTATTTGTGGAATCTTAATATTCCGCCATTCCGCAAAACTCATCCAATCACACAAAACTTATTCTACAATTTTTTTCCAGCAAATTTTAAATTATTTCCGCAGCTTTATTTTATTTCCACCATTCCGCGATTCCACGAGTGTTACCAATCGAAGCCTATGACTACCCAGTATCACATGAATTGTCTGATCTCGACAATACAACTATCTTTAGAGTGAGTACAATGTGATTTTAGGACATAATCCCAACAATCTCCCACTTGTACTGGAATCATCTATTCCTACAATCCCTTCGTCTCTATATCTCGATATGGCATAAGGCAAGAGACTGTGTCATCCTTATTATAGCCAACATCATGTTCATCGAATTCCTGATCTATACTGATTAAAACAAACGACTGACAATCACCTCGTTTGAGCACGGCCATGCATTTTCTCAGTATAAAATCTTCGACGGGCCCTGAGATATTTATCTCCCGTTATCCAGGAGGGAAAAATCCCATCTTGTTCCATCCCTGTTTCTACACATACTTCATGATACGCCTAAGCAATGCCTTTATAGCCGCCATTTACGGATCGACGTTTGACAAGGTTAAAACGCACCAATTCACATGCTAGAAAGCATGATGAACTCAGGTCTAAGGACTATACTCTATAGTCGTAATGAGAACCTCCCATGACACTCATATAACTATCATGTGGAGTTCTCATTAGTGGGTTATGTCCAATTATATGTTCACTAACATATATCTATGTGACTGACTGTGATAATCATATCATTGACTCCATGAAACTTAGTCCAACAGCCACCTCACATACTAGTCTCGCACGGTTATTGGTGCCTCACTTCAACAACCTCGACTAGGGACAATCATAATTTATGTCATCTCTTACTTATAGGGTTTCATGATCAAGTCCTCAACTTGATGACCTATACGATGATCATAAAATACTTTGGGACTATTATTTAATTATCCAATAATTAAATAATACTGATGTCAGTTTAACTTAGAGAAACACTACCAAAGCATGTCTATGTAAAGTTTACAACATAACTAAAATAACTCCCACAAGAATCAAGATCATCTCTTTAGATATCTTAAACCTACAGCAACATAATAAATTTCGTGCTTAGGTTGTGGGAGAGCCTGCGGTGTCATTGCTTGAAACAATTTCAACAAACCACACCGCCATTCGGATAAAAGCACTATTCTACGGTCCACTGCTTGGAGCCTTTCCAACAGTCAGTACCGCTATTCAGACAAAGAGACATAACCAGGTGGGAACCGGGATTCCTCTTTGTCTGTCTAACTACTTTCAACTGGTTCGTCACTTCCTCAGTTCACCACGAAACTATCCTTAGAGTTCTTTAAACGCTTGGGATATTTCTGGCAACTGATCAGTGACTCTTACCGGAATATTTTGGTATTTTCATGCTTTGTGCGTAAGCTGCATCTAGACAAGCGCAAAATATGGCATTCATGATGGATTCTATTGCCGAAGCATTAGAATTCACACTCATTAATATTAGCTCAGACAGTGTTCAGAAACACTTCTTCTTACTAATATTGTTGCCATAAGACCTTTGGTATGAAGCCATTCTTGGAATCAAGCGTATTAGATCTGTCCAATACCTTATCAATATAAGGATTTTGACACGATCCAATTAGCTACTCTGATCCATTCCAATGGATCCTTATTCCAAGAATTCACGCGGCTACTCCCATGTTTATCGTTTAAATTTGGCTTCCGACCTAAATCTTGACAAGACTTTAGCATCGGAACGTCGTTTATGAGATTCATGCATGTTACTGTGTGAGAATTGCCATTACGCTCCCACTAGTCTTCTTGTAAACGCATGGTTTCATTTCTTTCTGATCAAGTCAAAACTTTTGACTACATTATCAGAATGTTGATTCCAACTCCAAGATGTTTGCTTCAATCCAGAAATGGATCGGTGAAGCTAACATGCATACCTAGCCAATTATTCGGAGTTGGGGCTCACCATCGCTTCTTTGAATTTCGCATGTTCGTCACTTTTCAATGATCAACAGATCACGACAATTAGCTACGAGAAATCACTCTCGAGTTAGTGACGGATCCTTTCGGATCTGCGAATTTCAGGCTTCACAGGTGTAGATCCTACAACACTTTGCAGATCTCACCGATGCTCTCCCTCAACAGGTTGAGCAGCCTCCTGTGTTTATCGAATTTCTTCGATGTGTACTTTTACTCCCACTGTTCCTTTTGAAAGTATGATCTTTCTTAAAAGACACAGTTCTGGGCAATAAAAGTACTAAGCCTTGGTTTCCTTAGGACAACCAGCGATGTGGAACTCATCATTTGTGGGTTCAAGTTTGTTTGTTGACTACTGTCTTACACAAACCTTGCAATCCCAATTAATCAGAAAAAACAAATTTGGAAATCACCCAGTCCACATCCAATGTGGTGTTTTTCACTGATTCTGATAGAAACACTTTTCTGCGCAAAGACAAACATTTTGGAATGTATTCTTAAATCGTTCATGGAAGATTCCTGTGATTCATCATTAATCGAATCATGTCTCATAAGATCCGATTCATTCTTTCAGATGATCACCCAATTCTTGACTCTAGTATTTTCCTCCGCGATTCAATCGAGGATCTCAATACTTCTGTCAAACTGGTTCTACACTTCATCTTGGAACTCCCTTAAGGGATTCCAGCTTGTGTCTCATCAAATGAACACAGCAATACTTATTGATGCCATCAATAAGGTAATGAAGTACAGAAGATTTCCTCTGGCACTAATGCTCGTTTGGGCTGCATACATCAGTATGTGTAAGGCCCAATAAGCTTCTGGCCCATTTCCTTTAGCTCTGCTAAAAGGGCCTTAGTCATTTTGGTCTAGTGAACAGAATTCATATCTCAAATGATTAACAATCGAATGAGTCCAAAACTATGGAACCTTTGAATTCGCTTCACTCTATGTGGTTAAACGACTATGCCAAGGAAAAGTCGAGTTCAAGTCATTAGACTTGAACCGTTTGGTATTTATGTTATATTCTAACTCTTATTGGTTTGAGATATAAAACCCATTCCAAACGGGGTGCTACCATTAAATATTTCATTAAGATCAAAAGGACAAAACTTGTCTTTTATCAAAATGAAAAACATCCAAATTCTCAAAAGAAAATGAAAGACATTTTGCGTATAGCAAGTACATGGTGGCAATTACTTAATTTCAAAAACCAAGTAGGAAAGGCTCCTACAAGTGGAGAATCTCTACGGCTCATGCAGCAACCATTGCTTCATACCAGACACGCAGTTCCACTTGTCCTTTCTTCAACGTTCTACTATCGCTTAGGTCCTGCATATTTCAAAAATATCAGTACCATAACAAGTATCCAATACTTATGTAGAACTTGAATTAATAACACAATACCTGAAGAAGAAGTACCATACATCTTCTCCATCTCTTGTGAATCTTCCAAGAATTTAATGCAATCTCTCTTCCAATGCCCTGACTCATTACAGTAGAAGCACTTACTAATACCAGATGGGCTTGACTTGGGCTTATAAGATGACACAGGCTTATCCTGATTCCAAATCTGGATGGCCTTGCCTTCACCCTTGTCTATACAAGATTTCTCAAATCTTTTTCCCTTTTTGATGTTTTGCTATGCTGTCTTGAACATGCCATGCAGCTCAGTCAACGTCTTCGTCAGGCCTTTCTTGATATAGTTCTTAATGAACTTATCATAGCTTGACGGCAGTGACTGCAGAATGATGTCAGTAGCCAACTCTAAGCTGACAGGACATTCCAGTTTCCCCAGGTTATCAACGTAACCCATCAGTTTAATGACATGAGGACTTACTGGAGCATCCTCTGGTAGCTTGCACCCAGTGAGAGACTTCACCATCTGGAATCTTTCAACTCGTGCCAGATCCTGAAACTTCAGTTTCAGGCTGGTGATCATCTCTATTGATGACTCCATGTTCTCATACTGACTCTTCAAGTCTGAGTTCATGGAAGCCAACATCAGACCACGCACATCTACCACATCAGTATAATGCTTATTCCAAGCATTATACACTGCATGCGAGCGATTGGTCCCAAGCTTTTCTGGAAGAGCCTTTTCAAGGACATAGTCCTTGCTCTCCTGCTTGAGAATGAATCTCAGATTCCGATACCAATCCAGGAAGTTGGATCCATTTAACTTGTCCTTCTCAAGGACGGATCGCAACGAGAAAGTAGTCATAGACATAAGCTGAAATCCAAGAAAAACAAAGATTTAGTTATGTATATGATGAGAAATCTTATCGAATAAGAAGACTCGCATTATATTCAAACAATGTTTCCTCTATGAATATAATGATCCAAGACCCATACATTATTAAAACCTGAGTGGACGACTCGCCATCACCCAGAGTTTAGCAATCTAGGTAAGCAAACCATTGCTAATTGTACTCAGTACAACTCTTGGTCGTAGATAAGACAATCCATGTCTCATTTACTCTGATGTCTCTGGGCCCAGAACTTCTGATAGCCCAGTCAAGTAAACCAATCTCTTCTGCCTTGCGATCATTGACAGTCGCACTGCAAGTCTATCAATGATCACCTGCCTTACTTATGTAGCAGTGGATACCAAGGACTCCAAGACTATCCAACATACGAAACAATTCTTGACAGTGACAAGATTGGGCAAGACATCAAGGTCACTTGATATTTAGTTGAGGAAACTAAACCCAAAAGTTTAGCAAATCAATCTCTTGGGTCATGTAATTGTTGATGTTAAGCACTGCAAATCCATCAACATTACTACCTGCCTTACTCACGTAATTGTGGACACCAAGCTCTTGGCCAGAACATCACACAACGAAACGAGTCTTGACAGTTGACCATATTGAAGCTAATCTTCGATCAATGTTTAAGTCTAGTTTGGTTTCTGCAAATTCAAGGTTTAATAACCAGAATTTCGAATATTGTGTCGATCGACGCAGACAATGTCTGTCGATCGACACTACCAAACAAAACCGGACTTCAATAACCAGTTAATTCAATTAACCCGGTTCATCGAACCAGTTATGTCGATCGACGCAGCCCATGTGTGACGATCGACATAGACCTAAACCGCAGATAGTTCTTGATAACCGGTTCAATTCAATTGAACTGACTTATCTGATCAAACTGATCTTAACCAATCGGTTTATACTAATTGGGATGATCAGTTCAATCCAATTGAACCAATTCATCCAATTTAAACCGTTTAAACCAGTTTCAACTGATTGCGATAACCAGTCCAATTCAATTGAACCGACTTATCAAATCAAACTGATTTATCCCATCGGTTCATGCTAATTGAGATAATCAGTTCAATCCAATTGAACTAATTCATCCAATTTAAACCGATCTATTCAGACTTAACCAAGCATGATAACCGGTCCAATCCAATTGAACTGATTAACCATTCGCTCAACCTGTGTTGATCGACGCAGTAGGCTTTTAGGTTTTCTACGAGAAAACCCTAGCCGCCGAATATTGGTCTGTGTCGACCGACACTCAAACTGTGTCGATCGACACTCGACCGTGTTGCTCTGTGTCGACCGACACACCCAGTGTGTCGATCGACACAGAAGGCTTTCGGTTTTTCTTCGCGAAAAACCCTAGCCGCCGATTCTGTCGAACTTCGCCACTCTGTGTCGACCGACACACCCAGTGTGTCGATCGACACCGTGCGAAAACACAGAATCGGAGTTCTGTTTCAATCGATCTAACATTCTATTGATCATAAACTATTATGAGCGAATTCAATTAATTAGATTCAATTAAACAGACTGATTCAATGGGAAAACCCTAAGGCTCTGATACCACTGTTGGGAATCCGAGCCAATTCTACAGATTCAGAATTCTCGCGAGTTCCCGATAGCCTAGGATCTAGGGTCTAGTTAATTGAATCATGATCTCACCTCGTGAGTACCTGGAGTTTTAGCAGCGGAAGTTTGTGGTAACACGAGATCTGCAGCGCCCCAATCGTTGCGCCTCTACTGTTCAGTCCACACGCACACAAGCTGGAATCCGCCGGGATGCTAGTACCGGTGCTCGGATCTCCCTGGGAACTTTGGTTTCTAGAGGTTCTCTGTTTTCTCTCTCAGAAAAACAGTCTGGGCGGCGCTCAATGTCTAATAGGTCGAATGTACAAAACGCGTTTATATATCGACCTAAAGTGAACCGAAACATCAGTCTCGGTTTCGCCTTTGTGTCGACCGACACACTTAGTGGTGTCGATCGACACACCTCCTGTATCGACCGACCCACCTAATGGTGTCGATCGATACATCTCATAGAAACTTATATTCGATGTGCATCCAATACACATCGATCAAATCATATGCCAATGATCAATTCCATATGGACTATGTCCAACTTGCTTAGGTGTGTGACTCTGTAGGTTCACACGATACTGGAAATGAGTTACAACTCATTTGTCATAAGCGGTTTCTAGCAAAACATTATGACTACCCAGTATCACATGAATTGTCCGATCTCGACAATACAACTATCTTTAGAGTGAGTACAATGTGATTTCAGGACATAATCCCAACAGAACCCACACCAAAAAAAGGATAAAAAATATGGGAACTAAAACAATCGATTTTTACAGGTTTAGCTTGGGAGCATTAGCCGTAAAGATATCGATAAACTTCTCGTAACCTTAGAAAGGCACAACCGGGCTAGAGAGGATGAACACATGTTGAAGTCTGAAGAACCGATGAGATTAACTAAGGAAGTTGTTTCATCCGGCAACCCGAGAAATAATGTCATTCGACAGCAAATCCTAGAGATTTCCGATCTAAGATTGACCACCACATCTCAAGATCATCTAAAAAACTCATGGATCCGACCTTACACCCGGGATTACACAAGCTCGCACGAGGCTTAATAGCAAAGGAAAACCGAAGCATCACCACACCCAAAGCCTTACTACCTCCTCCCCAATTAAAATACAGAACACATGACAAAACCAGGGTCAAACCAAACCAAATCCAAGCCTTCACTAACCAGGTTAACCAAGTCTAAACCTCAACTCAACCAAACAGATTATAACAGAAGCACAATCGCCGAGTTAAAAATTGAGGCTCCAATACCGTACAAAGTCGCGCTCGAGGAGGAAGACACCGCCGTTGGGGAGCACATGAAGATCCAGCGAGCTTTCACCGGAGCGAGCCGCACGGCCGTCGCCGTCGACCACGAACCGCCGTCTTCTCACTGAACCGTGACGCAGAAGCTGCCGCGAAACAAAACCTTCGGTGACTCGAGGACGCCTCCGCGAAGAAGAACCCAAAGCCGAGCTCCGCCATTGCCACCGCCGTCCTCTGACGGTAGATCCGGACAACAGCCGGCAGGTCACGTCCAGAAACCACCAAACCAGCTCGCAAATCGCCGACAGCTCACCGCACGTCCAGCTCGAATCTACACTCCGACTCACAGGAAACGCCGCCAACTCCAACACGACCACCGCACGGCCAACTGAAAAGAAGAACTGAGAGCCCTCCCCGGTCGCCGGCCAATTTCCGACTCCGAGGAGGCTGGACGCGCCGGAGTAGATCTAGATCGAGGTTTTGAGTAGAGAGGAAAAAAGCCTTGACGCGTAAGACTCACGCGTTAGACTTTCAAATTTTTGTTGAGGCCCAATAACCAAATAAATAATTTAATGATGTGGACACTCTCAATAAAAAAATGTCTTATTATATAATAGATTGTTCAGCATTTGTTTGTTTTTTATTGATCTAAACGAGCAGTAAAAAAAGAAAAAAAAATATACAAGGATTTTATATTGAATAAGCAATATATGAAACATATGGAGAAATCATCTAATTTTTTTACTGCAAAAGGATGATTTGATTTAATAAACTTTACCGGATTAAGAATACTTAATTTTCGGATAAGAACAATTGGGTTAGGGCGTTTCATATATCTTTGTTACAACAGTTCAATCTAATGTTTTGTGCTTTAGTCATAAATGGAAGAATGTAATTTTATTACATGGTACTTGGTTGACTTAAGTTTAACTTAAAAATATATTTTTTTTTTTGGAATTGAATTTGCTTTTATTAAAAGAAAATAGTAATACTTTCAGAAACTTTATCTAATGAAGAAAGGATTAACAGTTATGATACTGAAATACAATAATTTACATTAGTTGGCTCTCACAATCTTATAATTTAGATTTTGTTTAACTATAATATGACTATTTGCTGATATATTTTTCAATTTGTTTGTTACATACCCGATTACACTCAAAAGTAACCAATGCTTAATAAAGTTTCATTGATCCTCCACTTAAAACTTAAAAGTTAGGTTTGGGTGGATAATCCACCGTGGATTCCACCTTTGAGGTTTTAGTGAACTTGGTTTTAGGCTGATTGTAGGGAAATTTTATACTAAATGATATAAATGTGTATCAAATGGTATCAGAGTATGGGAGAGGCTCAAAGTATACCAGCCACCGTGATTACCACTCTTCAATGTCAAAGGCGTTGTGACGGTATTGTTGTGGTCGTTCCCCCCACTTAGAAGATAGTTTTTGGATGAATTCATCTTTCAACATTTAAAGATTTACAAAATTCTATTTGTATTGACTAACATCTAATTACTTTCAGAATCTTTATCTGAATAATAACACTAAACAATCAAAATGTTTTAAAACATAATCTGGTGAATATCAAATTAAATAACACAAGATTTTAACCCAGTAATTTCAATTATACTTGGATTTAGGATCAAGTATATCGAATAGAACCCTTAAACTTGTTTTTAAAATCTGATAAAATGACTATGGGATTCACACGTTAAAGAATTTACATTTGTCTGCATCAAGTCAAGTAAGGCACAACGTATTTCACAACGTCCTTATACGATATCATGAGGTGATCCCCTGGGACACTCACAAACTTCACTTTTTCGACAGCATCCAGCGCTTTCAGACCGATCCAGTCTTCTGTGTATAGTTTTGTCTGAAGAAGAACATATTTATTGTTTTTAGTAAACATATCTTCAACGAAGAAATGAGTGGGTGAGAGAGAGAGATTCACCTGTTGAGTTGGCAAAAGAGAATCGAATCCATCATCTGTATAATATCCAAACCAAGAAGTTTCTTTAGGGACCAGTGTTGTGTCGTTCTGGAACTGTTTAGGAATTAAGAAGAAAACAGAGCAATGAGCTTACAAAAACATGTTTAATTCAATCTCTGAATTAAAAAAAAAAAGAGAAAGGAGACAGGGGAAGTACCATGACAAGAACCAAGTTCTGTAAGCTCGTGAAACGGTCTTTGAAAGTGGAGTTTGTTTCGTCAGGTCTTTCATTGTTAAGCTTTGGTAGATACTTAGAATGTTCCAAATAATTTGTCATGTCCTGAGAAAACCAAAGCCCAGTGTGTTTGACAAACAGAATCGATTTTGAACTAATTGAGTTGGTTTATAATTAAATAACTTACACCAGGGATCTTGACATAACCACTAGGAGCAATATGATCCTGCAACATAATAAATTTAATCAAGTCATTATTAAAGAATTTGATCTTGAATAAAGAGATATAGATAAGAGTGTTTATATACCTGAACGAAGTTGTTGTAGACCTCGAACTTCATCATAGCTTCTCCTATAGCACAGAATGGACCAGACTTCACACACAACAAAGACACAAATGATTAATACCATTGCTGTTAACCAATAGAAATAGCAAAAAAATTAAGATTATACAAAGCACTTGGGGATTGCGGCGATGCCAGCATGAGGTCCTCCTAAGGAAACATAGTTGATGACAGGAGGAGCATCATCGCAAAACTCGATTAGACCTCTATGACAATATTGTAACCTTGACTCAGCTCTTTCATCATCTTCACTTTCTCACACGCTGCATTAGCTTGGTGCATTAGTGGCATGAACCATGAGTCTGTTTCTCCTGTTCCTATCTCTCTGCAAAATTAAATTAAAGATGAAAACATAAAAGTCAAACAACTTAAGTGTTGATGGGTCGATTACAACTTACAAGCAAGAGCCAGGAGAGCCGGAGAGGTTGCTTAGGAGTTTCATGAAGTTACTAACTCCACCCGAGCATTTATCTCCAATTCCTGTTTTTATTTATAATTAATTAGTATTAAAGTTTTTTATTCCTAATCAATCGGAAGAAGAAAAAAGATTTCATTATTACCGTGAAACAATATAAATGGAATAGAGTTTGAAACCGGAATCGTTGGGAATAACACGGCGGCCACCGTTAAAAGGAGAACATGTTGCTGGAGAATTTTGGCCATGAATGATTGGGATCTATTTTATCTGATTCACTGGAATATTCTTTTCTCTTTTGTTCTCTCTCTCACTACAATGTATGAGATTGCTTGTGAATATATGATATTGCTAGTCAAAAAGCGTTGTTAGATTTTTCTAGCCTAACTGGAATAAAAATTAAATGGGGTTTACTTCCATTTTAAACATTATTAGATTTTGTAACTTCCAAATTTTTGTGTTTCACTTGGCAAATTTTGTCTTTATGATTTCTTCACCTGACACCGTAATTATCTAAAGCATATATGTTTTTCTTCTATTTTCTACTATAGTCTAAATATATTGATATTTCTTTGTCAGCTCGGATCGAATTATTATACTGAAAGTATATAGATAATAAAATAGCTGTATTAACATTTAAAAATTCATAATCCATAAAACAGTGGTTTTGATAATTCCTATGAAAGCACAACGATTCAGAAAAAATAAATAAAAATCTTTACGAATGATACCTAAGTCTGATCAGTCGTTTAGAAATAGGGATCGGCTCTCTCGAGATTCATCTATGATAGTACAATCATAAACATGTATCTGTTTTATACACTCAAACCCCCATAAAACAGCAACAAAGAAGATGAAATGTGATGTGTGATATTGAAATGTATTGAAATTTATACAGAAGATGAAAATCGGAAGTTATATATAAGTTATCGAAATTATCTCTTGGGCATGTGATGTGTGATGGTGGTAATCCGAGAAAAATAAGGATTTAGAATTTTTCAGTTACAGAAATATTTGGAAACCAAAAGAACGTGGGTTTAGTTGTTTTATATTTAGTTATTTACTATTTCAATATATATTTTTTAAACTTTTTGTATAAGTTTATTTATTGGTTCTTTTTTTAAAAACAATTATGTCCAAATATTGTCACGTTATTTTGTTATAATTATAAACATCTAGCCAAATGACTTATGGTGGATGATGATAGTATAAAGGATAAGTAGAAATCTTCAGAGTTTTACTGCAAAAGGATGGTCCGATTTTAATAAATCTGGAATAAGTTTTTTATTAACATTCCTATAATGAGAAGAATACTAAACTGATTTTCCGGGCAGAACAAGGGCGCAGCAATAAGGAGACAAATATCACTTTCTACCTTTTGGGTTTCCATGGCTATATTGTGTAACAATCTTGCAAGTTCTTATGATTGGTTTGGTTGCTTCAGGAGGATAGTAGTCGCTTCGCTGGTTGGCTTCTCAGGGTATCTCCTCTCTGGTAAGTCGCACTGGTTTGTTTTGTAGATACACAACCTCTCTGTCTGCTGCGTTTATGAGATGCTGCTGTGATCCTTCTTCTTCATCTGACACAGAAGATGCCTCTGAGTTTGATTCATCCTCATCTACATTTGGACAAATTAGGGAAGCCATTAATGATCACAAAAGAGTTTCGATCATCAAACTCTCTTAACTAGGAGCTTACCAGAGAATTCAAGGCGTTCGGGAAGAGCAGCAACAGCTGTAAGCTGGATGCTTTCAGGTAGAAGACAACTACAGAAGGAACCTGAAACTTAAAAACCATTTGAGTAAAAAAGGATAGGACACGATTTGTTTGTTTAAATGAGCTATGACATAACACAAGGAGAGGTTTATATCATTTACCTACTCGGGCCAGGCGATTGATCCATCCTGGAATAGGCTTTCCCGTAAGCTGAAAGCATACTTCTTCGGTGAAATGGTTACAGTTCTTGGCAATCAAATGGTAAGTGTCACCATGGTATTTTCTTGAAAGCTTCTCCATGAACGAGCGGAGATCTGAACGGGACATGGTTGTAGTTCCCAACAAAACCGAGCGTCTAAAGATGAACCCTGGACAGTTCTTAGGTTCTACCTCATATACCCCACTCGTTGAATACTCGTGAGCTCCGTAGCAATATTCCAAACCATGAGCTACAATGAAGTTGAGAAACTGTGTTAAAACTTAAAAGAGAGCAATGAACACTCAAGATCGGGCAAATATTATACAACACTCAAGATCAGTGAACGTTTCCATTAAAAATTCCTCAGAATTCAACGTATTTCTTGGTCCTACATCTCAGCTAAATCAATATCCACAAATAATCCCCTTCTCAGAAGAGCTTAGCAATGACGCCAAATCATTAGAGCACAGCTAATTATGTTGTTCCTCTTCACAAGCCTAACAATTCAACTCCAAAACTCATAAAAAATGTCTCTGCAATCTCAATTAAAGTTAGAGAAGAGAGAAGAATTATACAGAGCAAGAGAATAAACATACCTTCTATACCAGAATGGAAAATGCCGATCCCAAACCAATAGAGGTAATTGTTGACAGGCGTTAGATCATAGACATTGAGATAAACTGGCGTAAGAACAAGCTCTCCACTGTTATCTTCCCTCTCCTCACTTGAGCATGAGCTTGAGCTCAAAGTTGGCTCCCACATTTTTACACACTAAACCGCAGTATCTCAATTCAAAGCCACGATCAAATCATCCCTTTCTTCCTAAACATCTGCAACACACAAAAGCTGACGGTAACAATCAGATATTCCAAAACCTAGATGAAAATCATTGGAACTGAAACATTCGAACAAAAACAGTCCGAATGAAAACTTTTTTGGCAGCTAATGAGAATAGATCGAAGGATTTGATTCAGCCAGAATTATGAACCTTTCAAAAAATACCTAAACCTGGGAAATAAATCTATCAAACAGGAGAACAATAAATGAATCGAAGCCTGGTCTTTAAAGAAAATCTAACGCATATCGCTCGAATTGCAAATCGGGAAACGCACGAACAAGACTGAAATCGAGGCCCTGTAACTTCCTCTGACATTCATAAACACAAATCGAGCGCGAGATAAAGACGAAGACGAAGGAAAAGATAAGAGAGCTTACGAGTGAGTCGGACAATTCCGAAGAGAGAGCAAACGGATTTGGGAGAAATACTGCAAAAATGATCGACAAAAGTAATACAGAAAGCTCTCAATAATACAATATGCATTGGTGGGTCTCTCACCAGTTTCCTTTTTTATTTTATTTTTTCGTCTAAAAAAATTATTATATTAAACAAGAACAATTACAAAATAGAAAACAAAACTATAATAAACAAGATCTAAGAGCAGGTACATTGGCGTTCTTAAGGAGAGTTTTAAAAAAAAAAAAAAAAAAAAAAATTACGAGTCCCACATGAATAGTTAAGAACCGAGTTCTTAAAATCTTTATTTAAGAATCTGTTTCTTAACTATTCATGTGACGTGGCGCATCCTCATTGGTTACTTTTTTTTTTCATCTGCAAAAAAAAATAAAATAAAAAATAATAATTTTTTTTTAAGAATCCCTCCCTTTGGGTAATACCATTGTACATGGTCTAAGCCCCTTCGTCGTCATTCGTGTAAAAGTTATCACCTTTTTAAGAACCTCTCTGTACACGTATACATGCTTTCCAAGACTGGAATCACGAGTCTTCCGTTTGGGTCTATTCCCTATTTCAACGGTTTTTTCATCATTTCATCCAATGCGTCTGAACTTCCATATTCATTATCAATAAGGTTTGACCAAAATTCACGATCCACATTCCCTATATCTACATCACCTCGTCTGACCTACCATCAATCTAATCTGTGCATAGCTGTTGGAGTCAAAATTAGCATCTTTCCCAAAAAGGTTATTCAGGAATTTAGGTCGGTCCAATAAGGAAAGTCGATCTAAGGCTTGTTTCGGAATCAAGGGTACATCTTGACTCGGCCCGACGACTTATCGAAACTAGGGTTACGGAAGAAAGCGAAGGCAGAAAAGGAAAGCGGCGCAAGTATACAACACGCCAAGTATGAAGATACGTTCGAGGATATTCACGCCGAGATATCAAGAAGTATTCGATATTATTCAAGGTTTTTCTATTCTGATTAGACCAACTTCTGTAAACCTATATAAAGGCATCGAGTTTATTCAATAAATCATCAAATTTTCAATACAATTTTCGAGAGTTCTTAGCTATTAGCCGATTAAAAGCAAATTACTCTCCGACGACTTAAACACCTTTCTCAGCCACTTTGTTTCTTCCCGGAAACCTAGCAAAACCCTAGTTTATATTCTTTCACGCCGAGTTGAGAAACTCTTCTTTAAGAATCTCTCAAGAAACCCTAAAACTCTTTCTATCTTCGGATAGACCGAGTTACGAAATCAACAATTGGCGCCGATTTGGCGATTGATCCCCAGAAGACACAGAAACAATCTCCTTATATTTGTTCCCCGAGCAACGGATCAAAGATATGATTTTACGAAGAATAGAAGAAGGAACATAACCAAAAATAGAATTTGATCTAAAATTCTAAAAAGATCACAGTGGAGCAACAAAGGAGGATTAATCGGAAAGAAAAAACCAGTAGAGAGCAAAAAGCACTACCTCTGTCTTCTTCACTAGCGGAAATTAAGAAATGAGAAATGGGAGCATAGATTTATAGAGGAAATGGGCGTCGTGATCGAGAAGTCATAATTACGTAAGGCGACGCTTCGTTTCTTGCACCTACAATCCGGTCCGACCGGAATTCGATTCGATACTCATTAATGGTTTGACTAAATAAGCCCCGGTTAAACCAGAATGATGATGATAAACCCGACAAACCTAAATCACTTCCTAAACCAATTGGTATTTTCCTCGTACAGCTGATTTGAATGAATTCGAATCGCCGCACTGGGGAGGGGGGGGGGCTTATTGTTGGAGTCAAGATTAGCACTTTTTCCAAAAGGCTCATTCATGAATTTAGGTCGGCCCAATAAGGAAAGTCGATCTAAGGCTTGTTTCGGAATCGAGGGTACATCTCGACTCAGCCCGACGACTTATCGAAACTAGGGTTACGGAAGAAAGCGAAGGCAGAAAAGGAAAGAGGCGCGCGTATACAACACGCCGAGTATGAAGATACGCTCGAGGATTTTCACGCCGAGATATCATGAAATATTCGATATTATTCTAGGTTTTCCTATTCTGATTAGACCGAATTTTGTAAACCTATATAAGGGCATCGAGTTTATTTAATAAATCATCCAATTTTCAATATAGTTTTTGATAGTTCTTAGCTATTATCCGATTAAAAGCAAATTAGTCTCCGACGACTTAAACACCTTTCTCAGCCGCTTTGTTTCAACCTGGAAACCTAGCAAAACCTTAGTTTCTATTCTTTCACGCCGAGTTAAGAAACTCTTCTTTAAGAATCCCTTAAGAAACTCTAAAACTCTTTCTATCTTTGGATAGACCGAGTTACGAAATCAACAATAACTCATCATCTTCTTCTCTTTCCATATATGCATCGCCAGGTGGATGGTCAGTGACCGTATGACCAATTGTTTCGGTGTTGGCGGACACATCCTCTTGGCTATCTAGTAAATCGAAATTGAATACATGCCTCTTGCCAGCGATGTGGTCCTATTACCTATCAACTAATACACTGTGAGGTGGACTGTTGGGAAGCGTATGCTTTGTTTTTCATCATATTGGGGACCCCTTCTTGGCTATCTTTATCTAGTAAATCGAATCTGAATGGACACATATTTCATGCGCTGTGTCCCTGCTCTATCTACTAAAGCACCGTTGGGTGGATTGTCGGGAACTGTATTTATTACTTTATCATCGTTGTTGAAGACATCTTCTTGACTATCTTTATCTAGTAAATCAAAGCGGAACGAAGGCCTGTTTACCGCAAAATGTTTGTCTGTTATATCCGTTAAAGCTGCGTCAGATGGATAATATGAAACGGATGTCATTACTGTTTCATCATTAGTGGACATTTTTTGAACTCCATGTATCTAGAAATTTGAATCTGAAAGGAGGCATGAATGACATACCGTGTTCCTTCGGATACTAGTTTTTAGGATACTTGGTATAAGTAAATGATGGTGAGCGCTGCTCGGCAATACTATCCACCAATTCTTTCTTGACGAATGGCTTGGTGAACGAAGCTATCAACCCTGAATCACTTGCCTTGTCAAGAGGCGTATATGTACGAAATATCAACTCTAACGTCTCCACAGTCTCATCGTCGAGCATTACTGGAGATTCTTTACTCCCAAGAAGTCTTATTACCAAAAATTCTAGCAGGCGTCACGAACCTCCCTCGGTGAGCTATCTTACAAGACTTTTTCTTCGTGGATTCGCTTTCTTTCCTAAATATCATCCTAAGGACATGAATAGCGTCCTTGAGCAGTTTGATTCCAACAAATCTAGGAAACAAGATATGCTGAAATCTGTTGTCACTATAATCGGCGGTGAGCTTTCGTTACTAGTACAGGAGAATGTAACAACCGACGAGTAGCTGAAGTTTGGCTTTACAGCACTTTCCAAGCAAAACTCTGTCATCACTAGCATCACAAGGTCTTGAATCTTCATGCCTATCTTCTGAAATAGGGAGACCTTCTGTCGACACTGAGTTGTGATCTCCTGACTTTGGTCTCATTTAGGGAAGTACGATCTGATGTGTTGTTTACTCTAGCCTGCTGTCGAGATCTTTGGTTAGCCTTATGCTCTTCCAAGATTCTGATCGTGTTGTTTTGGCTAGGCCCTGGGACAGAGACATGAGGAGGGTGAGAGCTTGTTTCCTTAGGGCAGTTATCATCCTCATGAGAGAGGCAATAGCAGAAGAAACAATGTTTTTCAAGTCGTTCATAGATCAGGTCTATATTTATTGTACCGGCTGAGGATAACTGAATAGGGAGCTTCATCTCAAGTGGTTTTAAGCCATTGACGTTAACACGAACTTTACCCATGCTCGGTTCTTTATCAATGACCTCCGCCAGCTCTCTTCCAATCACCTATAGAGTTTCATTGTTTCTGTAATGGAGGGTAGTCCTTGAAGATTCACCCAAAAAAATATAAGATTTGGGAAGTCATTTAATATCATAGGTTTCCATCTTTGAAGCAGAACCATCCACCTCTTGTAGTGGAATGGGGACCTTCGTAGTACCGATTGAAGGTCATCTTCGGTCTTGAAGCGGAAGCTGAATAGATCCGGGCCCAACATTCTTCCTTCAACTTCATTTTCCAGATTCTAGTACTGTAGAAACCAGTCAACCACCCACTGTGGTTTCTGGATTGCAGGGTTAGTGGCTCTTCCAATTAGAGTCAACTTGTTATCCTCAATGAGAGAAGAGGTATCTTATTCCGGGATAACAATGGGGAGTCTGCGACTTGGTTGAATGGATTTGGCCACCCACTTCTCTTTCTCCTGGCTTGTGAAACGTCTGGTCATTGTGCAACAGATTTAACGAGTGAGTACTTTGACGACGAGGAGAATATCTCAACAGAGAACTGTTACTTTCACAGATCTTTCAGGGTACTGAGAAACAGGTAAGCACTTGCAAGAGTTCCTCAAAAGTGAGGTAATAAGCTAGAATGAGGTGCTGAAGCTTGAAAGACGGGAATTAGCTAGGCTACTACTGTTTGCTTCTATCCAAGAGAGTCATTAAAGTGAGGTAAGTAGAAAAAGAACCAGATCTAAGCCATTTCAAGAGACCAAAACCGCCTTTGGAAACCGAATGAAAGGCGGAGTACAAGCAAGGGGAGATTCTGGAGCAAGAGGCGGACCCTCCGACTGGGTCGGTGTAATACCCCGTCTAAAGAAGTAACATACGGACGAAGAAAGACTACGCAATGCGGGATTTAACCGAGACGCAAGATGGATCAGAAGATAGGCGATATCCGACATTGTCCGAAAAATGTCGGTATGGCCGAAACGGAGGGAAATGGATCGGACGAAGACCGACGAGAAGTCAAAGTTGTGCGATCAACATCAAATTGATGTCGTTATCCAAAGACGACATTCTAAGACGTTTGGTCGAGGCAGAATTCAATTGGGACGAGCGGATTAAGAGATGGTCGAAGGACAATGAAGACGGACGAGGAACGGCGGGAAATTCCGAAAATTGACGAATATGGGACGTCACATATTTCTGATAGAGGAGATCAAACTAAGAAGTTGGGTCGAAGCGGAATTTGAAAAGAGTGAACGGTATAAGAGATATTCGCGTTGCGACTAAAATCGGGTAAATCGGGCTAGAAGCACGATATGTCGCCGTGCATGGATGGAAGGGTGGAAACGCCTGGGCTTTGCTTGGTGGCGCCACAGCACCTCCAGAGGTGTCCTCCTGCATGGAGAACGCAAGGTGTCGTCGCCGGAAAGAAGCACGGTGTCGCCGATGTGTTGCGACACATGTTCGCCACCGGAACCGGCCAATCGGACGCCGCCATTTTGAAGTGCCACCACCAGATTCTTTCAACTATAAATAAGACCTCACCCCTTCAGAAAACTCACACTTTTGAGAACAAAACCGAAATCCTATAGAGAGAAAGGAGAGAAAACGTTCTAGAGAGAGAAAGTTGCCGGGAAGGAGAAAACGAGCCCCGATCGCGAGAGAGGCGAAGGACGAGCGTTCCAGAAGTTCGGGAAGCGGATTAGGAGTCCTTGGAGAGTAGGAAAGGCGGGCCAGGAGGTGAAGATAGATCTGCTTTGGGAACCGAACCTCTGCCGAACCAAAAACCCGAGAGTGAGTCCCGATAGCTAGGACTAACGTGTCTGTGCAGGTATCGCCTGAAGGATTGAAATACCGCAAGTATTTATCCTTAAGATCATTGATTGCTTTAGTGATGCATGCATGATTGTTGTGATAAGTGCGAGATGGAATGTATCCACTCGGAAATGATTGATGTGATAAGTACGAGGTTGGATAGAGATCCACTCGGAAATGGAATGTGATAAGTACGGGATTGGTTAGGGAATCGTCCCTGAAATGGAATGTGATAAGTACGGGATTGGTTGAGGACCGTTCCGGAAATTGTTGCATGGCATGGATTAAGAGGATGCTTCTGGCACTCCCGTTTGGTTACCTCCTTGTGTGATAGGAGAGCTCGGACTGGTACTTGGGTAGCTCCCTTGGCCGAGCAGCTCGGACTGGTACTTGGGTCGCTCCCTTGGCTGAGCATTAAGTGTGGTGCCGATCGTGAGGGGTCGTGAGGAGCCACCAGTGACCAAGTGGGGGAGGTGTCCGATACATCTAGGAGGCCTCTGCGTGTGTTAGGTGTCTACATCTAGATATTGTTGGCATTCACGATAAGGGATCGTGTTATGCTTTGTGATTATTTATTCGCTTCCGCATTGTGCTTGTGTTTGTTATTGCTTTATGCTTCGGCTATGGGGTTGGGGTATTAATTATTGTGTAGAGGGTTCTGGACTCACTGGGTAACCCATATGGTTGCTCATTATACAACTTTTGTCTCGCAGGAAACCTTAGGTTGGGTAGCGGGCGGATTCGGACGTAGGTTGTGACCGGAATAGATTTGTAAAGTGGGTTGATCAACAAATATAAGTACGTGTTTCATATTGTTACGGTTTTCAATTTTCGATAAGGCAGGCCGGCCTTGCTAATGATATATGTACTATTATTTGCGAGGTATACGTATTTTGCGAGACATAAAACCTCTGATGCCTAATGATACTCGACTTTGTCTAAGTCGACACAACTCTTGGCTCGGGTACGGGTTTGCAAGCCTTAGGCCTGAGTCGAGAGGGTCGGATATCGACAATGGATCGGCCAGACTATGGGAAGTGCCGGGACATTGGCGATATTTGACATCTTGTGGCACCACCGGCTCGGCTATTGTCCGTAGTCCGCGTCGGGGGTGTTACAAATGGTGGTATCAGAGCATGGTTCATGATCATGCTCACGGGACAGAGTTTTCAAAACGTTTTATTGAGTCATTTGAGTCGCAACCAAACTTTTTAAGAATCCGGATGTTCGAATGTCGATAGAATGATAGGTTGGGGGATTTAGACTCACCTTGTTATCGAGATTTGTAGGATGCCGAGAAGACTTGGGCGTGCGATCCTCATTTTCAGTAACTCCAGTGAATCGCCCATCATCGGCTCAAGGATCAAGTGACGATCCAATGTGAAGGACGGACGAAGAGTAAGGTTAGGATTGTAGTATAGTAAGTTAGGAGTTAGTTGCAGGGACCGCATCACATCCAGGAGGCGAGGTACGTATGGGTTCTGACTTGACTCTTATTCATTGTGTGGTTTGTGTTGGTGAGAGATCGTTAGGTTACCGGGAAGAGGTGATTTCCACAGAACCTTAGGATAAAACCATAGTGAGACTTTTAGGACGCCTATCCTAAAATCCCAGCACCAAAAGCCATTACCCGAGCAAGCCATTTATAGTGAAATGGATCGGACGAAGACCGACGAGAAGTCAAAGTTGTGCGATCAACATCAAATTGATGTCATTAGCCAAAGACGACATTCTAAGACGTTTGGTTGAGGCAGAATTCAATTGGGACGAGCGGATTAAGAGATGGTCGAAGGACAATGAAGACGGACGAGGAACGGCGGGAATTCCGAAAAATTGACGAATATGGGATGTCACATGTTTCTGATAGAGGAGATCAAACTAAGAAGTTGGGTCGAAGCGAAATTTGAAAAGAGTGAACGGTTTAAGAGATATTCGTGTTGCGACTAAAATCGGGTAAATCGGGCTAGAAGCACGACATGTCGCCGTGCATGGATGGAAGGGTGGAAACGCCTGGGCTTTGCTTGGTGGCACCACAGCACCTCCAGAGGTGTCCTCCTGAATGGAGAACGCAAGGTGTCGTCGCCGGGAATAAGCACGGTGTCGCCGATGTGTTGCGACGCATGTTCGCCACCGGAACCGGCCAATCGAACGCCGCCATTTTGAAGTGCCACCACCAGCTTCTTTCACCTATAAATAAGACCTCACCCCCTTCAAAAAACTCACACTTTTGAGAGAAAAACCGAAATCATAGAGAGAGAAAGGAGAGAAAACGTTCTAGAGAGAGAAAGTTTCCTGGAAGGAGAAAACGAGCCCCGATCGTGAGAGAGGCGAAGGACGAGCGTTCCGGAAGTTTGGGAAGCGGATTAGGAGTCCTTGGAGAGTAGGAAAGGCGGGCCAGGAGGTGAAGATAGAGCTGCTTTGGGAACCGAACCTCTGCCGAACCAAAAACCCGAGAGTGAGCCCCGATAGCTAGGACTAACGTGTCTGTGCAGGTATCACCTTAAGGATTGAAATACCGCGAGTATTTATCCTTAAGAGCATTGATTGCTTGAGTGATGCATGCATGATTGTTGTGATAAGTACGAGATGGAATGTATCCACTCGGAAATGATTGATGTGATAAGTACGAGGTTGGATAGAGATCCACTCGAAAATGGAATGTGATAAGTACGGGATCGGTTAGGGAATCGTCCCGGAAATGGAATGTGATAAGTACGGGATTGGTTGAGGACCGTTCCGGAAATTGTTGCATGGCATGGATTAAGAGGATGCTTCTGGCACTCCCGTTTGGTTACCTCCTTGTGTGATAGGAGAGCTCGGACTGGTACTTGGGTAGCTCCCTTGGCCGAGCAGCTCGGACTGGTACTTGGGTCGCTCCCTTGGCCGAGCATTAAGTGTGGTGCCGATCGTGAGGGGTCGGGAGGAGCCACCAGTGACCAAGTGGGGGAGGTGTACGATGCATCTAGGAGGCCTCTGCGTGTGTTAGGTGTCTACATCTAGATATTGTTGGCATTCACGATAAGGGATCGTGTTATGCTTTGTGATTATTTATTCGCTTCCGCATTGTGCTTGTGTTTATTATTGCTTTATGCTTCGGCTATGGGGTTGGGGTATTAATTCTTGTGTAGAGGGTTCTGGACTCACTGGGTAACCCATATGGTTGCTCATTATACAACTTTTGTCTCGCAGGAAACCTTAGGTTGGGTAGCGGGCGGATTCGGACGTAGGTTGTGACCGGAATAGATTTGTAAAGTGGGTTGATCAACAAATCTAAGTACGTGTTTCATATTGTTACGGTTTTCAATTTTCCATAAGACAGGCCGGCCTTGCTAATGATATACGTACTATTATTTGCGAGGTACACGTATTTTGCGAGACATAAAACCTCTGATGCCTAATGATACTCGACTTTGTCTAAGTCGACACAACTCTTGGCTCGGGTACGGGTTTGCAAGCCTTAGGCCTGAGTCGAGAGGGTCGGATATCGACAGTGGATCGGCCAGACTATGGGCAGTGCCGGGACATTGGCGATATTTGACATCTTGTGGCACCACCGGCTCGGCTATTGTCCGTAGTCCGCGTTGGAGGTGTTACAGTCGGGGGTGGGAACCCGGCGATGAAAAACTGTTCGTCGGTTTTGGGAAGAAGAAAATTACTATTTTTGGGATGGAAACCAGTTAGATATATTGGGGAAGACAAAAACCAGGTAGATATTCAAAAAGATTGACAAAAGAGGAAAGGTGGGAAATTGTCTAGGAAACTGTGGCGGGAGAGAATAGCTACTAAAAGTCAATGCTTTTAATATTTAGCCCACATTAGCATTTTTATCCCATATTATCTAGGAGGGAATAAATGATGGGGTGATTGCAAAGTTACCCCTTAAATTGAAGTTAATCTTAAAACTATCTTCAATTTTTTTTTAATATATCTTTTAATAATCTGGGTATTCACGTTAATGTCATCGTCAGATTTTTTTTGAAATCTTATATTTTTACCAAAAGACAAAAAAAACATTTCAGATTAACTTAATTACGAAACTGTCATCTTTTCCAATTCACCCAACCATCATTAACAACCAAATTTGAGCTCCTAATGCTTCATACAACCAATTTCGAGCCAGTAAAGCTCTATATTAGAGTTCACAACCTTCTATTCTTCTATTTATTTTCCAATTTGATCCAAAAACTCTCTAATTCACGTTTTAAAAATTTTAAAATTTGGATCTCTTGCAATTTTGGTTATTCTTGCATAAAAATGGTTGAGTTTGTTGGGTATTGGTGTAACTAGAAATTATGGGCGCTTGGCTAAGGTAAAAACGAGTTCAAAACCAGATTTATGTGATTTTTCTCAAGATTCGCTGATCTGTTTCACGATTTTAGACTTCCCATGAAGTCTGATGGAGTCTGATTGTCAACTGGTAGTTTTGCAATTGACTTTTAAGTTAATATACCTCCAATGAAGTTTGAGAAATTTCTTTAAAAAAAAAAATTATCATACTTCACTAAAAAATCTAAATAAGCAGAGACTAGTTTTGCAATTGATCGAAATTAGATTTTTAAAAATCGGAGCTGGTGTCTGAAGCTACCAGTTGGTTCATCCATAGATTGGTGGTGGTGACATTAGGTAGCGGAGATAATTCGTCGAGGAGAAGATTCTTGATAAAGAAAAGAGCTGATGCTTCGATTGGTGTGGCCATTCGAACAATATTTCGTATAACTGGAGAAAGACAGAAATCCAAAGAGGAAAATGATTAACTGGATAAGGAAAGATGTTTGATATGACACTGGTGAAGAGAGTGAAAATGGTATTTATAATAAAGAGTCAAAGTCAATGAGAGACACTTTCAAAACAACATCCTCTAAAAAACAAATGATAAAGTTTGACCCAAAAAATACCATTTCCTTGTTCAGTTATATAGTTAGATAATGATTATGATATAAAATAAAATACGTTTCTACTTAAAAAAGATAATAAATTAAAATATTTACTTTTAAGTTTAATACAATTCAGATAACTAAAGTTAAATTTGATTAAAAACCGTAAAAGATATAACTAAATATTTTAAAATGTTAAAACTAAGAGTATTGTATTTTATTTTATTTTAGTAAATTAATTCTCTTAGTAAAAAATATATATGTATTTACAAAATAGCAAAATAATTTAATTATTTTAACTATAAATAATCTATTAACAATATTTACTATATATTTACATAAAATGCTTTATTTTTACTTATATTAATTTCTAATCCACCTTTAATACACTTCATATAACTAAAGTTAAATTTGTTTAAAATCATAAAATATATAACTAAATATTTTAAAATGTTAAAACTAAGAGTATTGTATTTTATTTTATTTTAGTAAATTATTTCTCTTAATAAAAACTATATATGTATATACAGAATAGCAAAATAATTTAATTATTTTAACTATAAATAATCTATTAAAAATATTTACTATATATTTACAGAAAAATACTTTATTTGTGTTTATATTAATTTCTAGTACACGCAACGCATGGAACTATCCCTAGTATCATCTAAATAATTTCTATTAACACTTAGAATCAAAATCTAATATATAAGGTTTAATTTTCAGAAATCCTTATACATTAATTTTAAATTTAGTTGGTTGAAAACTAAATTTTACTCAAAAAAATTAAAACCATGAGCAAATATTGGAAGAGGCAAAGCCTTTCAGTTAGAAAATGTTAGTGTATGGTTTGTTAGAATTAATACTTGTAGATCTAGAATATGAAAAGGCGTGGATCAGATTTAGTTAATGTTAGACTTTGATTTTGGAGAAGGGACGAAGAGTTATAACGAATAGAAATGAAGAAGTATGAAGTGGGAGAGTTCGGCCTCTTAATGAGTTGTAATGCTGACATAGTAATTTGCTAATTTGTAATTTTGCTTTCTTTCAGTAGTGTCATGTGTCCACTTGATATCAGACCAGAAAACAACCGATGTGGGCAAATGGAGTGCCATGGTTGTTTTGTATTTATATTTTCATTTGTTTGATTAGATGATATCTTTATAAATTAATATTTGAAATTTAAAATATATGTAAACATTATTTATACTTTTAAATGCTATAATATGTTTACATATATATTAAAAGCTATATGTAAAATTTGGTTTCTAAGAAATATCAAAAACTATTGTGCAGATTTCAAATAAAACAAAGAAACAGATAAAAGATACAACTCTCGGTCAACCGTCCATTAATAAATACTATGAATTATAATCTTCTTACTAATGTTCATGAGATTATTTTTAATAGCATATTATATCCTAGAACACAACATATATTGCAAATTTGATTAACTGGTATAAGAATTTTAAAAGGGAAAAGAGGCCATACACACATTTCCCTCGGCCTTAACAATATAGCAAAACATAAGACTTCACTTAACAATATAGCAAAACATAACACATTTCCCGAGCAGTTGCATATATATATTGCTAACCTAATCATGAAAAAATGTAGAAACTAAATAATCAAATACTAAATATATATCACTGGTTTTTTTTTATCGAAACACGTAAAATAATTTATAAATCAAAATAAAAAAATTGCTTAAACATTTTATAACTTGGGTCCGGGGGAGTATTAATTTGTTTAAAAAGTAGTAAAAAATAAACTCCAAAACGATAATTTTGTGAAAATGGAGGAGTAGCTGTTATTTGGAGCATTTTGAAATGTTTCCCATGTCAAGCCGAAAAAGGAAGACTTTGATGATTGCTACATATATATATGTCACGTGGTATTTTCTTTTTGGAGAATGGGGAATTCAAGGTTCAATGATATGACTTGACTTCTTGTAATTTTATGTAGGCGGTAAAACATAGGGAGAAGTCAAATTTGGGGCGTAAGAATAGATGGAATGAATGGAGTTGGTGTTTTGTCGGTCCATTTAAGGCACAAACTTCAACATTAAGCTGTTGTAAGCCCTTACATACATCCCAATAATAGAGTCGTACATCTTTCAAAATTTAAGTCACACATGGGAGGAAATAATCGAAACTTAGTCAATAAAACGAAGCCTCGACATTTTAGAAAGTTGAAAGTTGAAAGTCGTATTAAAAATAAATAAATGAATAATTTTCCTCTGAATGTGCAACCAATAAAAACCAAGAGATCATACGTGCACGTGTACGCCATATCTCCACGTCAGCATACAACAAAATGACCCAACATAAAATAAAGAATAAGAAAAACATTTAAACAACAGTCAATTGTGGATAACCAAATGGTGGGTGTGGAGATAACGGCGATAAAAGCGGCGTGTTCAGAAACTCCGTCAAGTCCCATTCATCTATACACGTCAAACTTGACGTCGATGATGGCTCAACGGCGTAGCTCTCTTCCATCTTTAGCACTTTCGCAACCACCTTCACTTCTTCTTCCTCTCCGTCTCGCTTCCGTTTGTTCTGGCCATCTTCTGCGCGTGGTTTCCACATCCCAACCTCAAGCGGGAAATTCAGAATCGCCTTTGATCCGCGGAGTCTAAACGCTGCTTGGTCATAAGCCCTAGCTGCTTCGATCGCCGTGTTAAACGTCCCGAGCCAAACCCTAGTTCCGCGACGGTTTGGATCTCTAATCTCCGCCGCGAATTTTCCCCACGGCCTCATCCTCACTCCTCTGTAATGCCTCTTCTCTTCTGCGGCCACGGGTTCGGGAAGTTGTTCCGGTTGAGGATTTTCGGTTGCGAATTGGATCCACTCGGTTCTGTTCGGCGGTGCGATCTTCAACGGCGGTTTCCGATTCGATTGCGAGACTGAATCGCGAGGATTCGATTGGAACGTGAAGGAATCGTTCGATGGAAGTGGAATCTCAGCTTTCACCTTCGAATCAATTACATGTTTTAACTCGAAATCAGAAATCTCCGACGAGTCAGTGAACCTGGGTGTCACTAGATCGATTATGTCCGGTTTAGTCTCTAATTCAGAAAAATTGAAACCGGTTTGGTCAAATGATCCGAAGAATGAAAAATCGGAGCTGGTTTCTGAAGCTACCAGTTCGTTCATCCATGGATTAGTGTTGGTGACATTAGGCAGCGGAGAAAATTCGTCGAGAAGATGATTCTTGATGAAGAAAAGAGCTGAGGCTTCGCTTGGTGTGGCCATTCGAACAAAAGTTTCGTATATTTGGTGAGAGACAGAAAATACAAGGAGGAAGATGATTAATTGAACAAGGAAGGATGTTTGATTTGACAGTGGTGAAGAGAGTGGAAATGGCATATATATATAGGAAAGAGTCAAAGTCAATGAGAGACACTTTCAAGGCAACATCCTTTAATAAAACAAATTATAAAATTTGACAAAAAAAAAAAGATAGAAATAACCACTCTTCTTCTTGGCTGCAATTTACTTTAATGCTCTTTAGATGTATTATACTGTTTTTTTTTGGGTTCGTAGAGTAGGCAAGAATTGATTGATTAATATGCATAATAAAAGTTAATCAAAAGATTAGTACTCATAATTAATTCTAAAAGTATTGTTCGTTTTGATATATGATTATCTTACTTACTAGTTGAAAGAATTTGTTCACATGCATGCATTTTCAGTAGTCTCTAAAGTTTGTCGGCTGTGTCAAAGACGATTAAAACACGTTTATTTAAGGTTGGATTAATAATTACCTAGTGGAAGAAAGAAAAACTGGTTTTAACTTTTACGTCGAAAATTTATAGCTGGATAAATTCAAAACATATGTTCAAAAAATCACGTGAAGGAGAGAGAAAGTTCTCTCTGCCTTCTCTCTACTTTTTCTTCTTCCTCGGTTTCTTCGCCAAAATTTGTCTGCCTCTCCTTCGCCGACCTCTTCAGGCGGTGCGAGAGGACTTCGCTCTTTTTTGCATGGCCGCGCTTCATCCTCGGCGAGAAGCTCAGCCCTGGCCTCTACATGGTTACTCCCTTCTCCCGGTGGTGTGGTGAGTTCCGTGGCGGCGTGAAGCTCCGTCGGTGTCTTGCTCTTAGAGGACGAGATCTGGCTCCGGTGGTGCTCGTGTCGTTCGGCGGTCCCTCCTCCTGGCTTCTCGGTGTTGTTCGCTGGCGGTTTGGTGTGGAGTCCGGCAGATATGTCGGTTCTAGTGGTGGGGTCGCGGTGAACGGGTCGTTGGTGCGAGTCTTCTTGGGGGTCTCTCTCGAGGAGTAGCTACTTGGGGACGGTGGCTCTCCTTCGCGGAGAGGATTCCCGGTGAGATTTGCCCAACAAACCCTTTCCCCCTCTTCCGGTTCTTTTGCCACTAATCGGTAGCTCTTCTCTCTCCTTCCTGTCGCCTGTCCTGTTGTCTCCGGTTGCGCCCTACCGGATTTGGATAGGTCTGCGGTGGTCCCTTTCCTCCGTTTCGGCGTTCTCTGTTGTTCGCCTCCTCTGCTCAGCTTTCTCCCTGCGCGGCGTTGGATGGATTCGTGTCTGCTTTTCTGGCGGCGGCGGCTCCAACGTTTCTGTCGCCGAGTTGGTCCTGTTTCTCGGCGGTCAGCGTGTCGGTATCCTTCCGATGGGATCTTCGCACCGGCGGCGGCCCTCAAGTTGGTTGTCGGTTTGTTTGAGTTCTAGGGTTTTTCCCTATTGGACCTTTGGGCCGCGAGTTAGTGGATAATTGTATATTGGGTCTTTGGATACTGGGTTTCAAGTCGGGCCCAATAGGGATTATTTTGTAGATTAGGCCCAGAAAACAGAAAAAAAAAAATAATTCAATATATAAACTTTTGCAAAAAAAACTTTTACGTCGAAATATTATTTATATTTTGGATTTAAAAATATACTTCTGTTTAATTAAGACTAGATTCTCCTGTCGACGATGTTTTATAGTCTCGAACACATGGTAGACAAAGACCGATATAACTCTCATTTCGCTGCCCAGCAAGCAGAACACAAATAAATGAAAGGAAGCAATCTATTTAAGTTAAGCAAATAATTTATCAATCAAGTAATACATCGGAATTAGTGTTGGAATTTGATTCAAAGCCCGCGGGTCTCGCTCGCTAGCCTGTCGCGGGACGGATGCGGGTCAAAAATTTTTTTTTTTAGTTTTGCGGGGCGGGTGCGGGTTGGAATTGTTTTTGGCGGGGCGGTTGCGGGTCGGAAAATTTTACGATGCGGGTTCGCGGGTACCCGCAAATTTTTTTTTTTTAAATTTAAATTTAATATTTTATTAATATTTGTGAATTTTAGTGTTTAAATTTAAAAATAAAATAAAATATATAAAATTTATTGAAAATACTTAGTTTTTAAATATAAATTATAAATTTACGTTTTTAATATTAAAATTTTATTTATAAATTTTGTTTTTATTAAAAAAGATATATATAATTAAAAAATAATTAATATTTTTAATATTTGCGGGTTACCCGTGGATATCCGCAAAATTAAGCGGGGCGGGTGCGGGTGAAGGTTTTGAATCCGCGGGTTTGGCGGGTTGGATTTTAGCGGATCAAAATTTTACTTAACCCACCGCGGGTCAGGTTCGCGGGTCACGGGTTGACCCGATTCCCGGCACTAATCGGAATAATATATTCCCTTACAACTATTTTGTTTTCTAAATTTAAGACAAACAGTTATTTTCATTTCATTGCAATAATTTATCAACAGCTTTTTCTTTCTCCATCTTCAAATTAAATGTTTGTAAGACGAGAAAAAAGAAGAAGTTATATTCTCACAATTGCATTTATACTTTTAACAAAATGAAAATATTTGAAAATTTGATGGAACAACCCGTTAAAAATTGCATTCAAACATGAACTATAATTTGACGCATCATATATTTGAATAATGTAAATATTAAATAATTTAAATATTTAAATTAAATTTAAAATATATCAATTGGAATTAGTTACTCATGCAAATTTTATTTTTAGAAATCGAAATTGGTTAATTTATTTTTAGCCTATTTTATTATAATTTAAATATTTTAAAATTTGATGAAACAACCCGTTAAGAAGTACAATCGTAAAAAATGTTTCTTACAAAATAAATAATTTATATCCGCACGCTAGTACAATATTATATACTACTTTCTTATTTTAATAATAATTTATTAATTTTAATGATTATATAATTTATAAAATAATTATGTATTAAATTATATAATTATATGTACCAATTGATTTAGTAACTTAATTATGCTTGATTTTATTTCTTTAAGTTAAACTAGATTTTGACCCGCACTTAGAAAGTGCGGGTTTAATTTTCTTTACAAATTTTACTTTTTATTCATTTTGTTAATAGTAATTTAGATTTTTAATTATGTAATCTAATTTTGATTATAATTGTTTAACCAACATTATAAACAGTGAGTTAGCAATTTAGTTTTAAAAAAAAAATGAATTATGTGTTATTTGAAGGATTTATATCGTAAGGATTAAGAGATTAAAATAACGATTTCACATTATATATTTTAATATGTGTTGTATCGTAAGATCATAGTTTGGAAAAAATATATATATATGTGAAAACAACTATTGTAAAAGTTATGTGGTATATGTTTAATTGTTATTATATTTATCTAAAATATTATTTTATAAAATACATGTTGTAGTCGTATATATAATTTGCAAATTTGATGGAACTATCCATTAAAAACTTCATTCAAACATAAAGCATAATTTGACGCTTCAAATATTTGAATAGTATAAGTATGAAATCATTTTATTATTTTTATTAAGTTTAAAATATATCAACTGAAATTATTTACTATATGCGAATTTTTTTATAGAAAATTTATAATCGAGATTGGCTAATTAATTTTTCAACCCGTTTAATTAATTAAATATTTTTCAGTTTGATGGAAAAACTTGCTAAAAAGTACAATCGTAAAAACATCAATCGTAATATGTATATATATATATATATTTGAAAAAAAGATATTAAAATATATTATAAATTTATTTTGAATTAAATCATAAATTAAGTTTATATATAATAGTTGATGTATAAATTATTAATTATATTTATCAATTAATTTGTTTTGATTTTAATTAATTAGGAAAGTGGGACCCATTAGAATTTGGTTGTTTAGCTACATGTTTAATAATTGTCTTGTTTGGAAACATGAATTGTAGAGATAATGTTATATTCCCTAATTACTCTTAATAAAATTTAATTAAATCATTAATATACATTGTTTTACAGTTTTACCCTTAATGAAGGTTACAAATCCTAATAATATCAAAGGCAAATTCCGGAAACAACATTTATGTACCATGGCAAACCTTCTTGTTTTAATAGATTAGATTTTAGTTAAGAATAATTTATAATATTTATTTTAATATTAATTTCGAAATTAATTATTATTTTTATTAAATTTTTGAAAAATATTTTCGTTAGATATGATTATGATAGAAAAAAAGAAAACAAAAGATATTATAAGATATTGTGAATAAATCAAATATAAATTGTTTTACAGTTTTATCCTTAATGAAGGTTACAAATCATAATAATATCAAGGGTAAATTCTGGAAACAACATTTATGTACCATGGCAAACCTTCCTGTTTTAATAGATTAGACTAGATTTTGACCCGCACTTTTTAAGTGCGGATTTAATTTTCTTTACAAATTTTACTTTTTATTCATTTTGTTAATAGTAGTTTAGATTTTTAATTATGTAATCTAATTTTGATTATAATTGTTTAACCAACATTATAAACAGTGAATTAACAATTTAGTTTTTTTTTAAAATGAATTATGTGTTATTTGGAAGAGATATATCGTAAGGATTAAGAGATTAAAATAACGATTTCGCATTATATAATTTAATATGTGTTGTATCGTAAGATCATAGTTTGGAAAAAATATATATATGTGAAAACAACTATTGTAAAAGTTATGTGGTATATGTTTAATTGTTATTTTATTTATCTAAAATATTATTTTATAAAATACATGTTGTAGTCGTATATATAATTTGCAAATTTGATGGAACTATCCGTTAAAAACTTCATTCAAACATAAAACATAATTTGACGCTTCAAATATTTGAATAATATAAGTATGAAATCATTTTATTATTTTATTAAGTTTAAAATATATCAACTGAAATTATTTACTATATGCGAATTTTTTATAGAAAATTTATAATCGAGATTGGCAAATTAATTTTTCAACCCGTTTAATTAATTAAATATTTTTCAGTTTGATGGAAAAACTTGCTAAAAAATACAATCGTAAAAACATCAATCGTAATATGTATATATATATATTTGAAAAAGATATTAAAATATATTATAAATATATTTTGAATTAAATCATAAATTAGAGAATTTTAATTTATATATAATAGTTGATGTATAAATTATTAATTATATTTATCAATTAATCTATTTTGATTTTAATTAATTAGAAAGTGGAACCCATTAAAATTTGGTTGTTTGGCTACTTGTTTAATAATTGTCTTGTTTGGAAACATGGATTGTAGAGATAATGTTATATTCCCTAATTACTTTTAATGAAATTTAATTAAATCATTAATATATATTTTTTTACAGTTTTAGCCTTAATGAAGGTTATAAATCATAATAATATCAAGGGCAAATTTCGGAAACAACATTTATGTACCATGGCAAACCTTCCTGTTTTAATAGATTAGACTAGATTTTGACCCGCACTTAGAAAGTGCGGGTTTAATTTTCTTTACAAATTTTACTTTTTATTCATTTTGTTAATAGTAGTTTAGATTTTTATTTATGTAATCTAATTTTGATTATAATTGTTTAACCAACATTATAAACAGTGAGTTAGCAATTTAGTTTTTTTTTAAATGAATTATGTGTTATTTGGAGGAGATATATTGTAAGGATTAAGAGATTAAAATAACGATTTCGCATTATATATTTTAATATGTGTTGTATCGTAAGATTATAGTTTGGAAAATATATATATGTGAAAACAACTATTGTAAAAGTTATGTGGTATATGTTTAATTGTTATTATATTTATATAAAATATTATTTTATAAAAGAATTATGTATTAAATTATTAAATTAAACCCGCACTTTCTAAGTGGTATATGTTTAATTGTTATTATATGTTTAATGATTATATAATTTATAAAAGAATTATGTATTAAATTATATATTTATATGTACCAATTGATTTAGTAACTTAATTATGATTGATTTTATTTCTTTAAGTTAAATTTTAGTTAAGAATAATTTATAATATTTATTTTAATATTAATTTCGAACTTAATTATTATTTTATTAAATTTTTGAAAAAAGATTTTCGTTAGATATGATTAGGATAGAAAAAAGAAAACAAAAGATATTATAAGATATATGAATAAATCAAATATAAATTGTTTTACAGTTCTACCCTTAATAAAGGCTATAGATCCTAATAATATCAAGGGCAAATTCCGGGAACAACATTTATGTACCATGGCAAACCTTCCTGTTTTAATAGATTAGACTAGATTTTGACCCGCACTTAGAAAGTGCGGGTTTAATTTTCTTTACAAATTTTACTTTTTATTCATTTTGTTAATAGTAATTTAGATTTTTAATTATGTAATCTAATTTTGATTATAATTGTTTAACCAACATTATAAACAGTGAGTTAGCAATTTAGTTTTTTTTTTTTTAAAATGAATTATGTGTTATTTGGAGGATTTATATCGTAAGGATTAAGAGATTAAAAAAACGATTTCGCATTGTATATTTTAATAAGTGTTGTATCGTAAGATCATAGTTTGGAAAAAAATATATATATATGTGAAAACAACTATTGTAAAAGTTATGTGGTATATGTTTAATTGTTATTATATTTATCTAAAATATTATTTTATAAAATACATGTTGTAGTCGTATATATAATTTGCAAATTTGATGGAACTATCCGTTAAAAACTTAATTCAAACATAAAGCATAATTTGACGCTTCAAATATTTGAATAATATAAGTATAAAATCATTTTATTATTTTTATTAAGTTTAAAATATATCAACTGAAATTATTTACTATATGCGAATTTTTTTATAGAAAATTTATAATCGAGATTGGCTAATTAATTTTTCAACCCGTTTAATTAATTAAATATTTTTCAGTTTGATGGAAAAACTTGCTAAAAAGTACAATCGTAAAAACATCAATCGTAATATGTATATATATATATATTTGAAAAAATATATTAAAATATATTATAAATATATTTTGAATTAAATCATAAATTAGAGAATCTTAATTTATATATAATAGTTGATGTATAAATTATTAATTATATTTATCAATTAATTTGTTTTGATTTTAATTAATTAGGAAAGTGAAACCCATTAGAATTTGGTTATTTGGCTACATGTTTAATAATTGTCTTGTTTGGAAACATGGATTGTAGAGATAATGTTATATTCCCTAATTACTCTTAATAAAATTTAATTAAATCATTAATATACATTGTTTTACAGTTTTACCCTTAATGAAGGTTACAAATCCTAATAATAGCAAGGGCAAATTCCGGAAACAACATTTATGTACCATGGCAAACCTTCCTGTTTTAATAGATTAGAGTGGTATACTTAACATATTTGTTTATAACATCAAATTTATATTATTTTTTAGTACATAGTGAGATGGAAATCAAAGAAAAAAATTGCCAAATCAAGTGGTTCAAGGGACCTCCCACCTTATCCGAATGGACCAAATAAAGTATTTTAAAGTTTGAATTCATTGTTGTTTTAGGAATGCACACAAATTAGTAGAAATCTAATGAAATATAATGAATTCATTTTAAACTTAGATATATCTTTCACTATAGTTATAATACCTTGAAGGAGTTTTACCTAATCAAGTTACACTAAGAACCCATACTTCAATAATATGTTATTATTTTGTCTTCTGTTTTGGCTTTATGCTTTGGCCTAGTTTAATAAAAATTCATAATTGTATTATTGCCAGGGATTTTTCTGTCACACAGAACCAACATTGATTGTAACTGAAAATGTCTGCATTCCTAGACGCACTATCAAAGCTAAGTTCAATAATTATATTTCTCTTAATTATACTTGTTGATACATATGAATATTGCAGAAAACACTCATTCTGATTTTGATTCTTATTTTCATTTTGATTTCTAGAAACACATGTAGCATTAAAAAAATTATACCGGATGACAAATTCAGCATGTAAAAGGACATCACATCCTCTGATAAAATTATATGGTAAGATTTATATAAAGTTTAGAATTAATGCTAGTGTTTTGGTAATGGTATGAATTAATGACAGCTAGGTTGAATGGTTAGCTTTATCTCTAATAGTAGTTCATTGTTTTATAGTTGACTCATATATTTTATTGTTTAAGACCTGCTTTTATATTTGGGTTTAGATTTTCAAAGAAATTTAACATTTAATATTAGTATTTCGAATATTAGTAGTTACTATTTGGGTTGTTTTGGTTTAAATCTGTAAATAGTCAAATTTGTTTTGTTTTGGTTTAATGAGTAAAACTTCAAATTGATGACAATTAGTTATCTGAAGGTTTATTATTTCGTTACCAACTTTACAATTGAATTATACATTAACATTGGTCTTAGTTTGTAAGTAATTAAGAAGTTTTGATTTCAAAGTATATAAATTTGTTAACGTCTAAATGTTTCTTGAATTGGTTAAACCTGTTTTTAGATGGAGAAATATCAATTGACAATATAATTTAGATTCAGCATCGGTTTACTCTGTAATTATAATTAGTCAAATTCGGGTTGTTTTGGTCAACTTTACCATTATCTAAAAATATACCTTCAAATTGAATGCAGATAGTTCTTTCACGGTTCACAATTTGGTTAACAACTTTACCATTATCTTATTTTGCAGGTCTATATTGTAAATAATCAAAAGTTTCTCCCCATAAACCACAGGGTCCGCGTTTTTTTCCGAAGGTTAACGGGTCTCGCCCGCGTTATATAAACGTAAATGACAAATATAACCTTAATGAATTAATTAAATTACAACATATTTCCAACGGCATTCTTTGTAAATACCACGGTGCAGGAAGGTTTATTTCAAAAAACCTTCCTGTTTTAATAGAATAGATGATTTCTAAATACAAAAACTATCTTGTGGTTGAATAATATTATTGTTACATTTATTGTAATAGAAAAATAAAATATAATAGATTATGTTAAATATATCGATTATCAATAATATTATTTAGTTTAAACTATTATTTCAATATTGTATACTACTTTCTTATTTTAATAATAATTTATTAATTTTAATGATTATATAATTTATAAAATAATTATATATTAAATTATATAATTATATGTACCAATTGATTTAGTAACTTAATTATGTTTGATTTTATTTCTTTAAGTTAAATTTTAGTTAAGAATAATTTATAATAATTATTTTAATATTATTTTCGAAATTAATTATTATTTTACTAAATTTTGAAAAAAAAATTGTTAGATACGATTAAGATAGAAAAAGGAAAACAAAAAATATTATAAGATATTATGAATAAATCAAATATAAATTGTTTTACAGTTTTACCCTTAATAAAGAATACAATTTCTAATAAAATCAAGGGCAAATTTCGAAAACAACATTTATGTACCGTGGTCAATATCTTGTTTTAATAGTATAGATAGATCTCATTTTCTTAACTAATTAAAATAAAAAGGGACAATTATATATAATCATGAAACTATTAAATCAATACTATAAAAAAATAGAGTATATTGTATACTAACCTTATATTACAAGTTATGCCATTGAACATTAATGAACTAATTAAATTTTATTAAAAGTAATTAAGGAATATAACATTTTTCTACTATCCATGTTTCCAAACAAGACAATGTTAACCATGTAGCCAAACAAACTAAATATAATAAATCTTATTTTCTTAACTAATTAAAATAAAAAGGGAAAATTATATATATAATTATGAAACTATTAAATCAATTAATAAATATAATTAAATAATTTATACATCAATTATTTTATATATAAGGTTATATTCTCTAATTTATGATTTTATTCCAAATATATTTATATAATATATATTAATATCTTCTTTATTTTTGTTTCAAATATAAATATAATTTTTTTATAATATAACAAAATCTTCTAAAAATATTTTTTTCTTAAGAAAAATAACTCAAGAATTCGTATTTATTATAAAATTATTTTAATTACATTTCAATCTAAATATTAATATTAGTCAATATTTTATATTGTTCAAATATGTGGTAGGTCATATTACAATTGTTTTTTTTACGATTGCACTTTTTAGCGGATTGTTCTATCAAATTACAAAATATTAAAATCATTACAAGAACGGGTTGAAAATAATTTAGCCAATTTCGATTATGAAAAGAACTTAGTACGAGTTGAAAATATATATTAACTAATTTTAGTTGATATATTTGAAATTTAATAAAATTTTAAGATAATTTAATATTTATAATATTCAAATATTTGATGCGTCAAATCATAGTTTATGTTTTGATACATTTTTAACGGGTTGTTCCATCAAATTTGCAAATTATATATACTACTACAACACATATTAAAAAAAAATTAGCCAATTTAGATCATAAAATATTAAAATCGAATTTTGCTCACCGAAAAAGGTTTAAAAGATAAATTAACCAATTTTAATTATATAAATATTAAATTAAATTAAATAAATTTGAAAATATAAACGGGTTATTATTTTTCTATTTTTGTAAATATTTCATTATTAAAATAAAAATATTTAAAATCATAATAAGTTTCATATATAAATATATGTTATTTTATAAAAGAATATTTTAGATAAATAAAATAAAGATTAAAGTTATAACTTTTGCAATAGTTGTTTTCATAAAAACAAATAATAAAAGAAAAATTATTTCCAAATCATGATCTTACGATATAATGCGGGTTAAAATTTATAATGCGAAATCGTTATTTTAATCTATTTATCTTTATGATATACCTTTTTCTATATAACACACAATTCATCTTTAAAAAAACTTAAATTATTAAATCACTTTTCATAATACAGATTAAACAACTATAATCAAATTAGTTTGCATAACTAAATATTTTAAATTACTAATAATAAAATAAATAAAATTTTAAATTTATAAGAAAAATAATTTCACGCTTTCTAAACGCGGATCAAAATCTACGAAAGCGCGGATCAAAATCTAGTTTTAGTATTAAATATGGTTTCCAAGAGTTCTCCGTCGTTCGATATTGGGTTTGTGGCCTTACATTCTTTGCATCATCTCTTGGCTTCTTCACCAGATCTTAACACCGTTTTGGTCGCACTAGACTCGACGACGGTTATAGCGATTCACGATCCTAAGCTGTTAAGTCTCATCCAAAGTATTTTTCGGTGATAATGATCCGTCTTTTGGGGGCTTACATTGAAGGAATTTCTAGCAGATCCTAATCCAATTAGGCAATCCTGGTCTGAATTCCGAGCCTAGGATCTAAGGTTCATATAATTGAATCTATGGGATCTCAGATTTACCTGGTGATTTGCAGCGGAAGTTTTAGCAGATAATCGAGATCACGAAGCACCTCAAAAGCTGTGCCTCTACTGGTATCCACACGCACACAAACTGAACAGGAGGGATGCTAGTGCCTATAGAGATCCAATCTCTTCAGAGGTTTCTGTTCAAGTTCTGGTGGCTGTCTATTTGGTTAAAAATCAGTTTAGGTCGACCATATATCTTATATATGTCGACTTAAACCATAACGGAATTAACCAGCGATTAAACCGAATTAATCTGGTAATCCGCGAGTTGCATCGATCGACGCACTCTTTGCATCGATCGACACTGCCCCAGAATATTGATATCGAATGCATATCAAATATGCATTCCCTAGATCATTACATTAATGATCAACCTCGTCTTTAACGTCCAGTTTGCTTAGGTGTGTGACCCTGTAGGATCATATAACACTAGCAATGAGTTCTCAACTCATTGATCATAAGTGGCTTCTAGCAAAGCGTTATGACTACCTAGTGTTATGTGATTGTCTCATCTCGACTATACGACTTTCACTTAGAGCAAGTACAATAGATTTCAGGACATTCCCAACAATCTCCCACTTGTACTGGAATCATCTATTCCTGTAATCCCTTCGTAGCTATATCTCAATCTAGTATAAGACAAGAACTGTGTCATCCTTATTGAGCTAGATCACGTTTATCGAATCCCGATTTGTACTGATAAAACAAACGACTGACAATCACCTCGTTTTAGCGCGGCCACGCATTTCCAGTATCAAATCTTCGATAGGCCCAGAGATATTTAACTCATGTTATATAGGAGGTACAAATCCCATCTTGTTCCATCCACGTCTCTTTCATATTTCATGATACGCCTAATCAGTGTCTTTATAGTCACCAGTTACGGTTGACGTTTGACAAAGTCAAGACGGACCAATCCATATGTAAGAGAAAATGATGAACTCAGGTCTAAGGACTATACTCTTAAGTCGTTATGAGAAGCTCTTATGATACTCATATAACATCTTGTAGAGTTCTCATTTAACGGGTCAAGTCCGATCATGTGTTCTCTAACACATATCTATGTGATTGACTTTAATACACTTATTAATGAATCCATGAAACATAGTCATCAGTCACCTCACATACTAGTCTCACGTGGTTGTTAATGTCCCATTTTAATAACCTCGACCAGGGACCATTTATAATTTATATCATTTATTGCATATAGGGTTTCATGATCAAGTCACATACTTGATGACCTATAAAATGTCATAAATTACTTTGGGACAATATATTTAATTAACACAATTAAATAATGCTGAAACAATTTCATTAAAATAACATAACCAAATTATGTTTTACGAACATCAAGTCATAACTAAAAACCAAATATAACTCCCACTGAAAACAAGATCATATCTTAAGAAATCTAATGCCTACAGCAGCAGTGTGAAACTCGTGCTTAGGCCTTGGGAGGGGCTTGGTCAGTGGATCAGCTACATTCTCATCCGTCGGGACTCTGCTGATCTTCACATCTCCTCTATTCACAATATCACGGATAAGGTGATATCTCCTTTCTATGTGTTTGGATTTCTGGTGTGATCTAGGTTCCTTTGCTTGCGCGATGGCTCCATTGTTGTCACAATACAAAGCCACCGGCTCAGAAATGTTAGGAATCACACCAAGTTCAGTAATGAACTTCTTGATCCAAACAGCCTCCTTTGCTGCTTCAGAAGCAGCGAGGTACTCAGCTTCAGTTGTGGAATCTGCTACAGTGTCCTGCTTGGAACTCTTCCAGCTGACTGCACCGCCATTCAGGCAGAAGATGTAACCAGATTGCGATCGGAAATCATCTTTGTCTGTCTGAAAACTTGCGTCTGTGTAACCACTTACTACCAGCTCATCACTTCCTTCATACACCAAGAATTTATCCTTAGTATTTCTCAAATACTTCAGAATATTCTTGACTGCTGTCCAGTGACTTTCACCTGGATCCGATTGGTATCTACTCGTCATGCTTAAAGCACAAGCAACATCTGGACTAGTACAGAGCATGGCATACATGATGGATCCCAACGCCGAGGCATAGGGAATCCGACTCATGCGTTCTCGCTCAGCAGGTGTCTCAGGACACTGCTTCTTGCTGAGACTTATGCCATAAGACATTGGTATGAAGCCCTTCTTGGAATCTTGCATTCTGAACCTGTGTAAGACTTTATCGATATAAGTGTCTTGACACAGTCCAATTAACTTGTTTAATCTATCTCTATAGATTCTTATTCCAAGAATATACGCGGCTTCTCCCATGTCTTTCATTGAAAAACAACTTCCGAGCCAAGCCTTAACAGACTGTAACAACGGAACGTCATTTCCGAGAAGAAGTATGTCATCTACATACAACACGAGAAATGCAACTGCGCTCCCACTAGTCTTCTTGTAAACACATGGTTCTTCTTCGTTCCTGATGAAGTCAAACTTTTTGACTGCTTCATCAAAACGAAGATTCCAACTCCGAGATGCTTGCTTCAATCCATAAATGGATCGATGAAGCTTGCACACTTTCCTAGCAGCATTAGGATCGATGAAACCTTCGGGCTGTGTCATGTACACATCCTCTTCCAGTATTCCATTAAGGAAAGCTGTTTTCACGTCCATCTGTCAGATCTCATAATCATAATGAGCAGCTGTTGCTAGGAGAATCCGAATGGATTTAAGCATGACCACAGGTGAATAGGTTTCTTCATAGTCAATCCCATGAATTTGTTTGAAACCTTTTGCCACCAGCCTTGCTTTACATATCTGAATATTCCCATCCACATCAATTTTCTTCTTGAAAATCCATTTACACTCAATGGGTCTTGCACCATCGGGTAAATCAACTAAAGTCCATACTTGGTTATGTGACATGGATCCCATTTCGGATTCAGCGGCTTTCAGCCACTTTTCGGAGTCAGGGCTCATCATCGCTTCTTCGTAATTCGCGGGCTCGTCACTGTCAATGATCAATAAATCATGACAATTGGTTACGAGAAATCCATATCTCTCGGGTTCGTGACGGATCCTTTCGGATCTGCGAATTTCAGGCTCCACAGGCGTTGGCTCTACAACTCTTTGTAGATCCAACTGTTGCTCCTCCTCAATGGGCTGGGTGGTTTCCTATGGCTCTCGAACTTCTTCGAGTTGTACTTTAATCCCACTGTTTCTCTTGGAAAGAAACTCTCTCTCAAGAAAAACACAGTTTCGAGCAACAAACACTTTGTTCTCGGATTGGTTGTAAAAGTAGTATGCCTTGGTTTCCTTAGGATAACCAACGAAGTAGCACTTATCAGATTTGGGTTCGAGCTTATCTGTAATTAATCGCTTAACATAAGCTTCACAACCTCAAATCTTCATGAAAGACAAACTCGGAACATTTCCAGTCCACATCTCATGTGGTGTCTTTGCAACTGATTTTGACGGAACCCTATTAAGTGTAAACGCAGACGTTTCTAGAGCGTATCCCCAAAAGGATAATGGAAGAGTTGAGAGACTCATCATTGATCGAACCATATCTAATAAAGTTCGATTCCTCCTCTCGGACATCCCATTCCATTGTGGTGTTCCAGGAGGAGTGAGTTGTGAAACAATTCCACAATCTCTCAAATGATCACTGAATTCTTGGCTTAAGTATTCTCCTCCACGATCTGATCGAAGAGCCTTAATACTTTTGCCAAGTTGATTCTGTACTTCATTTTGGAATTCTTTGAACCTTTCAAAAGATTCCGACTTGTGTCTCATTAAATAGACATAGCCATACCTGCTGAAATCATCAGTGAAGGTAATGAAGTATCGAAAATTTCCTCTGGCACTTGTGCTCATTGGGCCGCACACATCTGTATGTATAAGGCCCAATAGGTCACTGGCCCTTTCATTTTGTTTGTTGAAAGGGGCCTTAGTCATTTTGCCCAGTAAACAAGATTCACATTTCTCACATGATTCATAATCAAATGAGCCCAGAAGCCCATCACTATGGAGCTTTTTGATCCGTTTCACGTTTATGTGGCCCAAACGACAATGCCAAAGAAAAGTCTGATTCGTATCATTTGATTTGAATCTCTTGGTGTTAATGTTATAGATTGGCGTGTTTTGGTTTAAAACATAAAGCTCATTCTCTAATGGGCTGCTACCATAAAATATATCATTGTAATCAAAAGAACAACATTTATTCTTAATTGAAAACTGATATCCTTCTACGTCCAAAACAGGAATAGAAATAATATTTCTGCTTATAGCAGGTACATAGTAGCAATTATTAAGTTTTAAAACCAAACCAGAAGGTAAAGACAAGTTATATGTTCCTACGGCTAATGCAGCAACTATTGCTCCATTCCCCACGCGTAGGTCCACTTGCCCTTTTCCAAATTCCTACTGTTGCTTAGGCCATGCATATTTGTACAAATATGAGCACCACAACCGGTATCCAATACCCAAGAAGTAGAACCAGAAGTAGTAACATTTACTTCTATAACATAAATACCTGAAGATGAAGTCTCGAAAGTCTTCTTCTTCTTCTTCTTCTCTTCCAAGAATTTGTCGCAATTTCTCTTCCAATGTCCAAGCTCTTTACAGTAATGGCACTTATCGTCACAGATGGGCCAGGCTTGGGCTTGGGGGCTGGCGCAGGCGTGTCCGGGTTCTCAACCTGGACAGCCTTGCCCTTTCCCTTCCCTTTGCCAAGTTTCTTAAACTTCTTACCTCCTTGTACCATAAGTACATTCGGAGTGCCCTTCTTGATATTAGGCTCAGCTGTCTTGAGCATCCCATGCAGTTCAGTCAACGTCTTCGTCAAGTTGTTCATGTTGTAGTTCATAACAAACTGATCATAACTTGACGGCAGTGACTGCAGAATGATGTCAGTAGCCAATTCTTGGCTAATGGGACAATCCAGCTTCCCCAGGTTATCAATATAACCCATCATCTTAATGACATGAGGACTGACTGGACCGTCCTTTGGTAGCTTGCATTCAATGAGAGATTTAACCGTCTGGTACCTCTCAGTTCGTGCTTGCTCCTGAAACATACTTTTCAGGCTAGTGATCATCTCCACTGGCGACTCCACGTTCTCGTATTGCTTTTGCAAATCCGAGTTCATGGTAGCCAACATGAGACAATTCACATCGACCACATCATTAGAGTGCTTATCCCAAGCACTCCTTTCTGCATGTGGAGCATTGGCTCTCGGTTTTTCAGGGAGAACATTTTCCAGGACATAGTCCCTTTTCTCCTGCTTGAGAACAATTCTCAAGTTCCGATACCATTCGAGAAAATTCGATCCATTTAACTTGTCCTTCTCAAGGACGGATCGCAGGGAGAAAGAGTTATTATGAGTGTTAGTCATAGCTGAGAACAAAGAAATGTAAAAGGTTTAGTTATGATGTTCAAGAAATGAGAAGTCTTAACTTTTAAGAAAACTCGCATTATATTCAAACATTGTTTCCTCAGATGAATATAATGATCCAAGACCCATATTTCACTAAACTTGAGTGAGCCACTGGCTATCACCCTAATTTAGCTATCTAGGTAAGCAACAACTTTGCTAGTTATATCCAATATAAATCTTGGTTGTGGATTGACATCTCATGCCCAATCCACTTGATGTCTCTGAGCCCAAAATGATTTTGATGGCCCAGTCAAGTAAACCAATCTCTTCAGTCATGTAATTGTCGATGTCTTGCACTGTAAGTCCATCAACACGATTACCTCTGTCTTACTCATGAAATTGTGGACATCTTGCACTGCAAGTCTATCGCACAATTAAATGGGTCTTGACAGTTGACAAGATTGGAAAGATATCAAGTATCACTTGATATTTGGTTGAGGAACGGAACCTTTTAAAACGTTCAGTTTTATTATGTTTTAATTCTTCTAATTAAATGATTTGTCTTGGTTTGGTTATGTGGCTTCAGGTTCCATAACCTAAACCATCGAATCTGGTGTCGACCGACACTACTTTAGTGTCGATCGATGCAGATTAACCAAAACCAATCTGCGATAACCGATCAATCCAATTGATCCGGTTTTGAGTACCGGTCGGTGTCGATCGACGATACATTAGCATCGGTCGATACCAACCCAATCGCAATAAACCATTCTTAGCGTTTAACCATTATTAACCAAGCTCGATAACCGGTTCAATCCAATTGAACCGATTCATCAATCTAGCGAGGTGTGTGTCGACCGACACAACTATTGTGTCGATCGACACTAGGCGAAACATAAGTTTTATTCGGGTTTTCGCCCTGTGTCGATCGATGCCGGATTGGCATCGATCGACACCATGCGAAAAACCCTAAATTTTATTCGGGTTTTTGCCATGTGTCGATCGATGCCGGATTGGCATCGATCGACACCATGCGAAAAACCCTAAAACGTTTTTCGAACAAAACCCTAAACTAGGTTACTTTGATCAAAACGAGTTTTAGCATGCTTGTATCATTCATACAGAGATCCAGATTCAACCAATCTAATCAACATGCTACAGATTCAATGGAACCCTAAAGCTCTGATACCACTGAAGGAATTTCTAGCAGATCCTAATCTAATTAGGCAATCCTGGTCTGAATTCCGAGCCTAGGATCTAAGGTTCATATAATTGAATCTATGGGATCTCAGATTTACCTGGTGATTTGCAGCGGAAGTTTTAGCAGATAATCGAGATCACGAAGCACCTCAAAAGATGTGCCTCTACTGGTATCCACACGCACACAAACTGAACAGGAGGGATGCTAGTGCCTATAGAGATCCAATCTCTTCAGAGGTTTCTGTTCAAGTTCTGGTGGCTGTCTATTTGGTTAAAAATCAGTTTAGGTCGATCATATATCTTATATATGTCGACTTAAACCATAACGGAATTAACCAGCGATTAAACCGAATTAATCTGGTAATCCGCGAGTTGCATCGATCGATGCACTCTTTGCATCGATCGACACTGCCCCAGAATATTGATATCGAATGCATATCAAATATGCATTCCCTAGATCATTACATTAATGATCAACCTCGTCTTTAACGTCCAGTTTGCTTAGGTGTGTGACCCTGTAGGATCATATAACACTAGCAATGAGTTCTCAACTCATTGATCATAAGTGGCTTCTAGCAAAGCGTCATGACTACCTAGTGTTATGTGATTGTCTCATCTCGACTATACGACTTTTACTTAGAGAAAGTACAATAGATTTCAGGACATTCCCAACATACATCACCGGCTTTCTTCCATATCTTCAGGGATTTAGTCTTCGGTCTCCTCACTTCATGTTTTGGGAGTTTTACTCTAACAGTTGTAGATTTTCTCAATTGCATACTTTCTCGAATCGAAATCCATCATGAAATTATTTTACCCAAAAAAGGAAAAATACAAAAAATATTTTACAAGAGATGGTGAAGATAAATATATTGATTGCAAGAAGACAAAAGTTCAGATTCATCATCAACATCTTAAATTATTAATTCAATTAATTTAATACAAAAGACATTTTGGAGTTTCATCCGGGAGATAATAACCAATCGAAAGTATGTGAAAAAGACATAACTAATCTAATCCGTTAATCTATAAGACTTCCGAAAGAAATGTATGTTGATTCCTCAATTCTTTATCGAAACTGTTTCAATTTTTTTATTTGTTTGAATGGTTATATGATGATGATTATGTTTTTGGTAAACTCTTTTTAATTTCAATAAATTTGATTGTTTTTTGAAAAAAAAAATATACTTCTTTTAGTATTCGGTTTTTTATGCGGTTAAAGTAAAGTCTAATATTTCTTATTATTCGCAACTTTTGAAACCGGTATGTGCATGTATCTTGTCTCTTTCAAAACTTATGATTGAACACGTGCGATTATTACATTTAATCCGTTTATATGAAATACAATTTCAAACTGAACAACAAAGAAATTGTCAAAATTAACGACACCCATTACACTATTTTTTATATCCTATTTCGTTTTGTTTACAGCTATATGTTTTCATCAGTGGCGGACCCAGCCAGATTTTTTACTGGTGTCATGATTAATGAAAATAGAAAAAAAAATTATGTGGGTTCAGATGAAGGGTCGAACTCCAATTTTGGGGGGTTCACTCATAAGACTTAACCATTTTATCTATAGAAATTTATATGTTTATGGCCTAAAACTAAATTTTATACTTATATTTACCGTGTCACATGACACCGTAATGCTCTTAATAGGTCCGCCTCTGGTTTTCATCACAGATTATGATTATATAATTACTGTGTCTCTGCCACAGAATTATCAAGCATATATGTAAATACAATATTTAGTCATTACTGTAGATTATGTCATTCCTTATTCTCTTCCTAAATAGGCTCCTCACTGGTTGTATATATGAGTGTATCATTGTTAATAAGAAAAATCACGTTCAATCTTTATATGGTATCAGAGCCTTGCTCCTAAAGACCTAATTTTTTTTTCTTTCCGAAAAAGCTTCAGCCGCCATCAATGGCTTCTTCTCAAACTTCTTCCTCAAACAACACCATCGAACAAATCCCTCTCACCACTGATTCGGTTCTCAGCATCAACATGTCTAATGTTACCAAATTAACTAGCTCCAACTACCTCATGTGGAGTCTTCAAGTCCACTCTTTTCTTAAAGGCCATGGTCTTGTGGGTCATATTCTTGGCTCTCTCCCTGTCCCTTCGGAAACCATCATGGTCGGAGATGCAGTAGCTCCGAATCCAGCGTTTATCAAATGGAATCGTCAGGATCGGCTGATTTACTCGGCCCTGATTGGAGCGATTTCTGTGCCTCTACAACCCATCATCTCACGGACGACAAAGACGCCTGAAGTCTGGTCCAAGCTTGAATCGATCTATGCGAAACCGAGTCGTGGTCATATCATTCAATTGAAGACCCAACTGAAGAATTTCACAAAGGGTAGCAAATCCATCGATGAATACATTCAAGGCATCACCATTCGCCTTGATCAGCTTGCAATCTTAGGTAAGCCTTTTGATCATGAAGATTCTGTTGAACTCATACTTCAGGGGCTACCAGAAGATTACAAAACTGTCAAAGATCAGATCGAAGGGAAGGACACACCACCCTCAATTACGGAAATTCATGAGCGACTTCTCAATCAAGAGGCAAAGCTTCTGTGTCTCTCCACCGACTCAACCAACAACCTTGGCTTTCCGATCTCTGCAAATAATGTGCAGCAGAATAATAATGGGAACCGCAACAACTCCAACACTCGCTACACCAATAATCGCTCGTCTAACCCTCACAACAACAACATCTGGTCGTCTCAAAACCAGCCAAATCGCAGTGAAACACGATCTCCCAGACCATACCTGGGCAAGTGCCAGTACTGCTACACGCAGGGCCATAGCGCCAGGAGATGTCCTCAACTCCAGTCTCTCCAATCGTCTGCAAATCCGCCAATGTCCTCGCCATTTCGTCCTTGGCAACCTCGCGCCAATCATGTTTCACAGACACCTTACACAGCCAACAACTGGCTCATGGATTCTGGTGCTACCCACCACATAACATCGGACCTCAATAATCTGTCTCTCCATCAAACATACAATGGAGGAGAGGATGTGCTTCTTGCGGATGGTACCAACTTGCAAATCACTCATACTGGTTCCCAAACTCTAACCTCTCCTACTAGAGCTTTGAATTTGGATAACATCTTATGCGTACCAGATATACAAAAGAATCTTATTTCTGTGTATCGGTTGTGTAACGCTAACAATGTTTCGGTTGAATTCTTTCCTGCGTCTTTTCAGGTGAAGGATCTCAGTTCGGGGGTCCCGTTACTCCAAGGCAGAACTAAAAATCAGTTGTATGAGTGGTCAGTTGGACGTTCACAGGCAGTGGCATTGCTATCTTCATCTGGTCCGAAAACAAGTCTCCAAGCGTGGCATTCAAGGCTGGGTCACCCGTCAACCTCTATCTTAAACACTATCGTTTCTAAATTTTGCATTCCGATTTCTTCTTCAGCTCATAAACACTTATCTTGCTCAGATTGTCTTATTAATAAAAGTCACAAATTGCCTTTCACTCAGTCCTCTATTTCCTCTAATCGTCCACTCGAATACATATTTTCAGATGTTTGGACTTCACCCGTTTTATCCATCGATAATTTCAAGTATTATATTGTTTTTATCGATCATTTTACGCGGTACACGTGGCTATTTCCCTTGAAAAAGAAATCTGATGTCAAAAATACATTTATGGCTTTCAAGAATCTGGTGGAAAACCGTTTTCAGACTCGTATTGGCACTGTTTTCTCGGATAATGGTGGCGAATACATCGCCTTACGTGAATTTTTCTCACACAGTGGCATCTCTCACCTTACCTCACCACCGCACACCCCGTAACACAACGGCTTTTCTGAACGTAAGCATCGTCACATTGTTGAGACGGGCCTCACTCTCTTGTCCATGGCGTCGGTACCTAAATCATATTGGTCATATGCGTTTGTAGCTGCTGTGTACCTTATAAACAGGATGCCGACTCCTGTTCTCGCGATGCACTCTCCGTTTCAGATGCTCTTTGGTCAGGCACCGAATTATGCGAAACTCAGAATTTTTGGGTGTTCATGTTTTCCGTGGCTACGCCCTTACTCAACCAATAAACTGGATGAACGGATCAACGAGATGTGTTTTCCTTGGCTACTCGACAACGCAGAGCGCTTATTACTGCCTTCATGTTCCGACTGGTAGGATCTATACTTCACACCATGTGCGTTTTGATGAGTCGGACTTTCCTTTCCAAAGGACCAGCTCACGCATTGAGGTACTTGAGAATGAACAGCCTGCTGCTCCTTCGACGGTAACACCACTACCACTCTTACAACTGATTCCCACTATGAGTAATGGACCCTCAGACACGAACCTTCACTCAACAAGCACTCCGCCAACATCATCTCCTCCAGCCGAAACCACACAGGTATTGTCTTCTGACCCTACTCTTCTGCAACCTTCTTCTTCACCACCTAACTCTGAGCCCACTGCTCCAATTGAAAATGAGTCGACACCCACGACTCAGTCTGACCCGCTTCCACTCGAGCCTACTGCTCATCCCGAGAATGAGTTGCAGCCCACAACTCAGACCACACCACTAATAAATAGCCCCACTCCACACCAAGCCAGTCCGCAACCAATCATCACCCAAAATCCACAAATCATTCCACAAACAGTCCCACCCACTGAACCACCTAACCGAAATGACCTCAAAATGAAAACACGAGCCCAAAACAATATTTTCAAACCAATCAAGAAACTTTCTTTGTCTGTTGTAGGTCCGAACACTATTCATGCAGAACCAACGACCATTTCACAGGCTCTTAAGGATGAGCACTGGCGCCGGGCTTGCTCCACTGAGTTTGATGCTCACACCAAAAACCATACATGGGATCTGGTTCCGAAACAACAACATCAAAATGTCGTTGGATGCAAATGGGTTTTCACAACAAAATTCCTATCCAATGGAGTCCTAGAAAGATATAAGGCACGCCTCGTCGCCAAGGGATACACGCAACAGTATGGACTCGACTATGCTGAAACATTCAGTCCGGTCATCAAAACCACAACAATTCGCCTTGTTCTCAGCATTGCGACAACTCGATCTTGGCCCATCAAGCAACTTGATGTTAACAACGCATTCCTACAAGGTGAGCTCACCGAAGAGATATACATGTCTCAGCCACCCGGATTCATTGATCAAGATAGACGAGATTTTGTTTGCCGACTACGTAAACCGATCTACGGTCTTAAACAGGCCCCACGGGCATGGTATCTCTCACTTAAACAGCATCTTCTTGACAGTGGATTCGTATCATCGCATGCCGACACTTCTCTCTTCGTGCAATCGACGGGTACATCTCTCACTTATGTACTAGTGTATGTCGACGATATCATTGTAACCGGTGACAACGTGTCTCGAGTCTCTCAAGTACTGTCCACCTTCGCTGAACGCTTCTCCATTAAAGACCCTACGGATCTACATTAGTTTCTCGGTGTTGAAGTTACACGCTCTGCCACAGGAATGCACCTTATGCAACGGAAGTATGTTGTTGATCTACTTGCGAAGTACAATATGAGTGATGCGAAACCGGTAACCACACCACTGCCGACTTCACCTAAGCTATCGCTTCACGATGGAACACCCCTTAAAGATCCGACACAGTATCGCTCTCTTGTTGGTAGCTTCCAATACCTCTCGTTTACTCATCCAGATCTCTCATACGCGCTGAACCGTCTCTCGCAGTTTATGCACAGACCTACACAAGAGCATTGGGGAGCTGCAAAACGCGTGTTACGTTATCTGGCTGGACCACAAAATCACGGCATCACGATACACAGATCGTCTCCTCTCACCTTACACGCCTACTCTGACGCTGACTGGGCAGGCGATACAGATGATTATGTGTCAACGAATGGGTACATCGTCTACATTGGCAGGAACCCGATTTCATGGTCTTCTAAGAAGCAAAATGGTGTTGCTCGGTCATCAACTGAAGCTGAGTATCGGGCCGTTGCAAACACTGCTGCCGAAATACGATGGATATGTAACTTACTTACTGAACTACACATTGACATCCCAGTACCTCCTTCCATCTATTGTGACAATGTCGGCGCGACGTACCTTTGTGCGAACCCGGTTTTTCATTCTCGGATGAAGCATATTGCACTTGACTATCACTTCATCCGCAATCATATTCAAGCTGGGATGCTACGAGTTTCACATGTATCTACTCACGACCAACTTGCTGATACACTCACGAAACCGTTACCAAGATCACGCTTCCACCAAGCATGTTCCAAGATTGGAGTCTTCAAGAACCCTCCATCTTGAGGGGGAATATCAAGCATATATGTAAATACAATATTTAGTCATTACTGTAGATTATGTCATTCCTTATTCTCTCCCTAAATAGGCTCCTCACTGGTTGTATATATGAGTGTATCATTGTTAATAAGAAGAATCACGTTCAATCTTTATAAGAATGAGGTTGACGTGAACAAGCGTAAGCGAGTGTCCATTTCATACCTGAACCACCAGGGTCTGGAGCATGAGGACGAGGACCATTTCATACCTGAACCAGCCTTGAAGAAAGGCACTTCCCTCAGTCCAGGGAAGAATCAACAGACTCATATTCTGTCAACCAAGCAATAGACAGAGGCGTGGAGGGCCCGGTACCCCCATCGTTTCAATGAAGATCATTTTTTGGAATTGTCAGGGCCTGCTGGGGACGCTGACTAAACCTAGGCTGCGGGAACTTTGTCGGTTCTATCATCTTAATATGTTATTTTTAATAGAGACGATGAATGTTTCCACAATTGTTCTTAAAGTAGCTAGCTCTTTAGGATTTCCCAATTCCCTAATTATACCTCCATCGGGTCGTGGTGGTGGTTTAGCTTTGCTTTGGAAAGATTCAGTTTCAGTTTCTAGTTTATTTGAAGATGTACGTTTGATCGGTGTTTACATCAAGTTTAATGGAATGGCTTTCTACTTGTCTTGTGTTTATGGTCATCCGATACAACAAATAAGAAATGAATTATGGGACAGATTGAAGCTAATTGGTTCTCAGCGTTCTGACCCTTGGCTTTTAGTGGGTGATTTTAATGACTTTCTTTCTAATGCTGAAAAGAAAGGTGGTCCGGTTAGAGATGACTGGACTTTTCGTGGAATGCGAGACATGTACTCATCTTGTGATATTACGGACCTGCGTTCGTTAGATGATCGTTTCTCTTGGATTGGCAGGCAGTATACCTATTCAGTCGAGGAATGTTTAGACAAAGTCACCATTAACACTGCATTCTTAGCTCTATTTCTAGCTTCTTCAACAAATTTTTTACCTCGGGCTGGTTCAGATCATAAACCGACTTTAACAAATATATCATATGAGGTTGCGGGTCATCGGAAACAATTCCGTTTTGACAAAAGAATGGTTGAGCTGCGGGATTTTAAGGAATATGTTACTAATGGTTGGTTCTATTCACATCTCTCGCCATCATCCAACATATCAGATCAAATCGCATCTTGTCGTCGTTCTTTAGCCATATGTCGCAATCACAATAATTTGAATGCATCAAAGAAAATTATCGAGTTGCAGGAAGAATTGGATAGCACCATGTCTTCCCCTGTACCTTCCCGTGAGGATATTTCTGCTATACGACAACAACTTCAAGATGCATATTATGCTGAGGAAGAGTACTAGTACCAAAAGAGTAGGAAAAAGACTTGTGCATGGTGATCGTAACACTCAATATTTTCACGCGTGCACAAAACAGAGGTATTCTCGCAATGTTATTCTATCGATTCATGACTGTCAGGGTAATACAGTGAAAGGTGAAAAACAAATTGGTCATGTGGGGGAAGAATACTTCAGATCAGTCTACACTAGTTCGGGTTCTTCTATTGATCACCATATCTTTAGTGGTTTCGAGAGGAAAGTAACTGATGAAATGAATGCTCAACTTACTCGGGACTTCTCAGATGATGAGATTTTCAAGGCAATATTGGACATTGGCGCAGACAAAGGTCAAGGGCCGGAGGGTTTTACGGCCAAATTCTATCATGAATGCTGGGACATTGTGGGGGGGGGGGGTGATGTTTGTAACGAAGTTCGACGTTTCTTCTCTTCAGGATCAATGACCCCTGGCATCAATCATACAAATCTTTGCTTACTTCCTAAGATTCAGACTCCTACCACTTTCGCTGATTATAGACCAATTGGATGAAGGAACTTGGAGCCAATTCTACCAGATTCAGAATTGATGTCATGTTCCCTAAGCCTAGGATCTAGGGTCTAGTTAATTGAATCATAGATCTGACCTCGTGATTACCTGGAGATTGGCAGCGGAAGATGAGCAGGTAAACGAGATCTGGAGCGCCTCAATCGCTGCGCCTCTATCGTAGTCCACACGCACACAATTTGGAATCCGCCGGGATGCTAGCACCGGGAATCGGATCTCTTGGGATTTCTGTGTTTTATAGAGAAAGAGGATCAGTTTTTCTGTCAAGAAGAAACTGTCTGCGACGGCACGCTTCCTAGGTCGAAATATAAAACTCGTTTATATATTGACCTCGAGGTAAACCGAAACATCAGTTTCGGTTTCGCCCTCGTGTCGACCGACACACCTATTGGTGTCGATCGACACACGTCTTGTATCGATCGATGAACCAAGGGCATCGATCGACACATATCTTAAAACACGATATCAATGTGTATCCAATACACATTGATCGGATCATATGGCAATGATCAATCCCATACCAAGTGTATCCAACTTGCTTAGGTGTGTGACCCTGTAGGTTCACACGATACCAGAAATGAGTTACAACTCATTTGTCATAAGCGGTTTCTAGCAAAACATTATGACTACCTAGTATCACATGAATTGTCCGATCTCGACAATACAATTATCTCTAGAGTAAGTACAATGTGATTTCAGGACATAATCCTAACAATCTCCCACTTGTACTGGAATCACCTATTCCTATAATCCTTTCGTCTCTATATCTCGATATGGCATAAGGCAAGAGACTGTGTCATCCTTATTATAGCCAACATCATGTTCATCGAACTCCTGATCTATACTGATAAAACAAACGACTGACAATCACCTCGTTTGAGCACGGCCATGCATTTTCTCAGTATCAAATCTTCGATGGGCCCTGAGATATTTATCTCCTGTTACAGGAGGGACAAATCCCATCTTGTTCCATCCCTGTTTCTACACATACTTCATGATACGTATAAACAATGCCGTTATAGCCGCCAGTTACGGAACGGCGTTTGACAAGGTCAAAACGCACCAATTAATATGCTAGAAAGCATGATGAACTCAGGTCTAAGGACTATACTCTATAGTCGTAATGAGAACCTCCCATGACACTCATATAACTATCATGTGGAGTTCTCATTAAGCGGGTCATGTCCGATCATATGTTCACCAACATATATCTATGTGACTGACTGTGATAATCATATCATTGACTCCGTGAAACTTAATCCAACAGTCACCTCACATACTAGTCTCGCGCGGTTATTGGTGTCCCACTTCAACAACCTCGACTAGGGACGATCATAATTTATGTCATCTTTTACTTATAGGGTTTCATGATCAAGTCCTCAACTTGATGACCTATATGATGACCATAAAATACTTTGGGACCATTACTTAATTATCCAATAGTTAAATAACACTGATGTCAGTTTTAACTTACACAAACTTTGCCATAGCATGTCTGTGTAAAGATTATAACATAACTAAAATAACTCTCACTAGAATCAAGATCATCTCTTCAGATATCTTATACCTACAGCAACAGAATGAATTTCGTGCTTAGGTTGTGGGAGACTCTGCGGTGTTCTGCTTGAAACAATTTCAACAAACCACACCGCCATTCAGATAAAAGCACCATTCTACGGTCCACTGCTTGGAGCCTTTCCAGCAGACAGCACCGCAATTCAGACAAAGAGACATAACCAGGTGGGAACCGGAAATCGTCTTTGTCCGTCTAACTACTTTCAACTGGTTCGTCACTTCCTCAGTTCATCACGAAACTATCCTTAGAGTTCCTCAAACACTTGGGATATTTCTGGTAACTGTTCAGTGACTATTACCGGAACTTATTGGTATTTTCTCGCCATGCTCTATGCGTAAGATGCATCTAGACGAGTGCAAAATATGGCATTTATGATGGATTCTATTGCTAAAGCATAAGGAATCACACTCATACATACTAGCTCAGCCAGTGTTCAAAACACTTCATCTCGCTTATATTATTGCCATAAGACCTTTGGTATGAAGCCATTCTTGGAATTAAGCACATATGAACTGTCCAATACCTTATCAACATGAGGATTTTGACATGATCCAATTAGCCTTTCTGATCCATTCCAATGGATCCTTATTCCAAGAACTTTCACGGCCTTCTCCTATGTCCATCGTTAAATTTGACTTCCGACCCAAATCTTGACAAGACTTCAGCGTCGGAACGTCGTTTATGAGATTAAGTACATTACATACATACGGTGTGAGAATTGCTATTACGCTCCCACTAGTCTTCTTGTAAACGCATGGTTTCATTTCTTATTCTGATCAAGTCAAAGCTCTTGACCACATTATCAGAATGTTGATTCCAACTCCAAGATGTTTGCTTCAATCCAGAAATGGATCGGTGAAGCTAACATGCATACCCAGCCAATTTTTCGGAGTTGGGGCTCACCATCGTTTCTTTGAATTTCGCATGCTCGTCACTTTTCAATGATCAACAGATCACGACAATTGGCTACGAGAAATCACTCTCGAGTTAGTGACGGATCCTTTCGGATCTGCTAATTTCAGGCTCCACAGGTGTAGATCCTACAACACTTTGTAGATCTCACCGCTGCTCTCCCTCAATAGGTTGAGCAGCCTCCTGTGTTTATCGAATTTCTTCGATGTGTACTTTTACTCCCACTGTTCCTTTTGAAAGTACGATCTTTCTCAAAGACACAGTTCCGAACAACAAATCTTTGTTCTCGGATCGGTTATGAAAGTAGTAAGCCTCGGTTTCCTTGGGACAACTAGCGAGGTAGCACTTATCAGATTTGGGTTCAAGCTTATTAGCTATTACCCCCAAATCATCAGAAACAACTTACTTGAAAAACTTCCAGTCTACATCCAATGTGGTGTCTTTCAATTGATTCTGATTGAAACCCTTTTCTGCGCAAACACAGACATCTTAGAGCGTAATTCTTAAAGGATTATGGAAGATTCATGTGACTCATCATTAATCGGAGCATATGATATACCATGGATTTTAGGGTTTTTAACCATGGTATATGTGTTATTTATCGAGCCTTTTACTATGTTTTAGAGTCTTTTCAGGTGTTTATTAGGTACAAGCACATTTGGAGCATATTTGGTGATTATGGCACTTTCTGGAGCTGATTAGAGTATTTGGCCGAGAAATAGACTTCACTGTCAATATTCCAGAGCTGCAACGATCGACACATTATTGGCATCGATCGTTGCACATGCGAGATGGGCCAAACGACGGTTTAATGAAGAATGATGAAATTGCAGTTTTGCCCATAAGTTCCTGATATTCACAAAGAAGCCCCAAAACGTGTTTTAGGATTATAATTAGGTTTTACAGCCACTTGTTAGGCTAAGATTTTCTTACGATAAGTTTTACTCAGAGAGAGAGTTGAGGGGCTGATCCTGATCTCGAAAGAGACCTGATTTTGAACCCCAGTTCTTATTTGATTATATGATATTTGGTTTTCTACTTATGATATTTTCTGTTTCGATGAACATGTCTGAGTAGTTTACCTGTTAGGTTGAAGGATTCTCATTAGGGATTTCATGGAACTATAGTTTAATTAATCTGTAGAGATTCATATCTGCTAGTTCTTTATCTAAGTTGTTCTTAATGCTTAATCTGAAGTAGCTAATCAGAATTATGATGTTAGGTTGATTAATGCAGCGGAAGTTGGTTAATTTAACTAGAAAGAACCTAGATAAGCAATTAAACTTCTCGCAAACGAAAGTTTGGTTTAGGTTAATTGTGAACATATCAAACTTGGAATTAAAGCTGGTTTAATCTGTTAGTTCTCGCAAACGAAAGTTTGGTTTGCTGCACTTAGACTTAGAGAATTATCGCAAAGGAATTTGGTTAGTTCTATATCCGTGTTTGAGTTCTAGAACAGTTATTGATTAGATCTTGATTGATTGTACCATACATCTTCTCCATCTCTTGTGAATCTTCCAAGAATTTAATGCAATTTCTCTTCCAATGCCCAAACTCTTTACAGTAGCAGCATTTATCAACATCAGATGGGCCTGACTTGGGCTTAAAAGATGACACAGGTTTATCTCGATTCCAAATCTGAACGGCCTTGCCATCACCCTTGTCTAAACAAGATTTCTCAAATCTTTTACCCTTTTTGATGTTTTGCTCTGCTGTCTTGAGCATGCCATGCAGCTCAGTCAACGTCTTCGTCAAGCCTTTCTTGATATAGTTCTTTATGAACTTATCATAACTTGACGGCAGTGACTGCAGAATGATGTCAGTAGCCAACTCCAAGATGACAGGACATTCCAGTCTCCCCAGGTTATCAATGTAACCCGTCATTTTAATGACATGATGACTTACTGGAGCATCCTCTGGTAGCTTGCACCCAGTGAGAGACTTCACCATCTGGAATCTCTCAACTCGTGCCAGATCTACGCACATCTACCACATCAATATAATGCTTATTCCAAGCATTATATACTGCACGCGAGCGATTGGTCCCAAGCCTTTCTGGAAGAGCTTTCTCAAGGACATAGTCCTTGCTCTCCTGCTTGAGAATGAATCTCAAATTCCGATACCAATCCAGGAAGTTGGATCCATTTAACCTGTCCTTCTCAAGGACGGATCGCAACGAGAAAGTAGTCTCAGACATAAACTGAAATCCAAGAAAAACAAAGATTTAGTTATGTATTCCATGAGAAGTCTTATCTAATAAGAAAACTCGCATTATATTCAAACAATGTTTCCTCAATGAATATAATGATCCAAGACCCACACTTCACCAAAATCTGAGTGGACGACTCGTCATCACCCAAAATTTAGTTATCTAGGTAAGCAAATCATTGCTAATTGTACCCAGTACAACTCTTGGTCGCAGATAAGACAATCCATGTCTCATCTACTCTGACGTCTCTGGGCCCAGAACTTCTGATAGCCCAGTCAAGTAGAACAATCTCTGACAGTCGCACTGCGAGTCTATCAACGAACACCTGCCTTGCTCAGGTCACTGTGGATACCAAGGACTCCAAGACTATCCAACAATGACCCGAGTCTTGACAGTAGACGAGATTGGGCAAGACATCAAGGTCACTTGATGTTTAGTTGAGGAAACTAAACTCTGAAAGGTTAGCAAATCAATCTATTAGGTCATGTAATTGTTGATGTCAAGCACCGCAAGTCCATCAACATAATTACCTGCCTTACTCACCTAATTGTGGACACCAAGCTCTTGGCTAGACCATCACACAACGAAATGAGTCTTGACAGTTGACCATATTGAAGCTAAACTTTGATCAAGGTTTAAGTCTAGTTTGGTTTCTGCAAATTCAAGGTTCATTAACCAGAATTTCGAACTCTGTGTCGATCGACGCAGACTATGTCTGTCGATCGACAACACCAAACTTAACCGGATTTCAATAACCGATTAATCCAATTAACTTGGTTTATTGAACCGGTCATGTCGATCGATACAACCCATGTGTGACGGTCTACATAGATCTAAACGAAAGTCAGTTTTGATAACCGGTCCAATCCAATTGAACCGACTTATCAGATCAAACTGATCTTAACCAATCGGTTTATATTAATTGGGATAATTAGTTCAATTCAATTGAACCAATTCATCCAATTTAAACCGTTTTAACCAGTTTCAACTAATTGCGATAACCGGTCCAATTCAATTGAACCGACTTATCCAATCAAACTGATTTTAACCAAATCGGTTTATGCTAATTGAGATAATTAGTTCAATCCAATTGAACTAATTCATCCAATTTAAACCGATCTATTCGGACTTAACCAAGCATGATAACCGGTCCAATCCAATTGAACCGATTAACCAATCGCTAGGTCTGTGTCGACCGACACTAACCTGTGTCGATCGACACTTGACCGAATCTTTTCTGTGTCGACCGACACTTAACCTGTGTCGATCGACACAGCAGCTTTTCTGATTTTTCTTCGCGAAAAACCCTAGCCGCCGATTCTGTCGAATTCACATCTCTTTGTCGACCGACACACCTAGTGTGTCGATCGACACTGTGCGAAAACACAGAATTGATCTTGATCGAAATCGATCTTGATCGAAATCGATCTCACCTGTTCTAACCAAACAACCTAGTTTGCGAATCTAAATCATCAAACTCAATTAAACAGGTTGATTCAATGGAAAACCCTAAGGCTCTGATACCACTGAAGGAACTTGGAGCCAATTCTACCAGATTCAGAATTGATGTCATGTTCCCTAAGCCTAGGATCTAGGGTCTAGTTAATTGAATCATAGATCTGACCTCGTGATTACCTGGAGATTGGCAGCGGAAGATGAGCAGGTAAACGAGATATGGAGCGCCTCAATCGCTGCGCCTCTATCGTAGTCCACACGCACACAAGTTGGAATCCGCCGGGATGCTAGCGCCGGGAATCGGATCTCTTGGGATTTCTGTGTTTTCTAGAGAAAGAGGATCAGTTTTTCTGTCAAGAAGAAACTGTCTGCGACGGCACGCTTCCTAGGTCGAAATATAAAACTCGTTTATATATTGACCTCGAGGTAAACCGAAACATCAGTTTCGGTTTTGCCCTCGTGTCGACCGACACACCTATTGGTGTCGATCGACACACGTCTTGTATCGATCGATGCACCAAGGGCATCGATCGACACATCTCTTAAAACACGATATCAATGTGTATCCAATACACATTGATCGGATCATATGGCAATGATCAATCCCATACCAAGTGTATCCAACTTGCTTAGGTGTGTGACCCTGTAGGTTCACACGATACCATAAATGAGTTACAACTCATTTGTCATAAGCGGTTTCTAGCAAAACATTATGACTACCTAGTATCACATGAATTGTCCGATCTCGACAATACAAATATCTCTAGAGTAAGTACAATGTGATTTCAGGACATAATCCTAACAATCTCCCACTTGTACTGGAATCACCTATTCCTATAATCCTTTCGTCTCTATATCTCGATATGGCATAAGGCAAGAGACTGTGTCATCCTTATGATAGCCAACATCATGTTCATCGAACTCCTGATCTATACTGATAAAACAAACGACTGACAATCACCTCGTTTGAGCACGGCCATGCATTTTCTCAGTATTAAATCTTCGATGGGCCCTGAGATATTTATCTCCTGTTACAGGAGGGACAAATCCCATCTTGTTCCATCCATGTTTCTACACATACTTCATGATACGTATAAACAATGCCGTTATAGCCGCCAGTTACGGAACGGCGTTTGACAAGGTCAAAACGCACCAATTAATATGCTAGAAAGCATGATGAACTCAGGTCTAAGGACTATACTCTATAGTCGTAATGAGAACCTCCCATGACACTCATATAACTATCATGTGGAGTTCTCATTAAGCGGGTCATGTCCGATCATATGTTCACCAACATATATCTATGTGACTGACTGTGATAATCATATCATTGACTCCGTGAAACTTAATCCAACAGTCACCTCACATACTAGTCTCGCGCGGTTATTGGTGTCCCACTTCAACAACCTCGACTAGGGACGATCATAATTTATGTCATCTTTTACTTATAGGGTTTCATGATCAAGTCCTCAACTTGATGACCTATATGATGACCATAAAATACTTTGGGACCATTACTTAATTATCCAATAGTTAAATAACACTGATGTCAGTTTTAACTTACACAAACTTTGCCATAGCATGTCTGTGTAAAGATTATAACATAACTAAAATAACTCCCACTAGAATCAAGATCATCTCTTCAGATATCTTATACCTACAGCAACAAAATGAATTTCGTGCTTAGGTTGTGGGAGACTCTGCGGTGTTTTGCTTGAAACAATTTCAACAAACCACACCGCCATTCAGATAAAAGCACCATTCTACGGTCCACTGCTTGGAGCCTTTCCAGCAGACAGCACCGCAATTCAGACAAAGAGACATAACAAGGTGGGAACCGGGAATCGTCTTTGTCCGTCTAACTACTTTCAACTGGTTCGTCACTTCCTCAGTTCATCACGAAACTATCCTTAGAGTTCCTCAAACACTTGGGATATTTCTGGTAACTGTTCAGTGACTATAACCGGAACTTATTGGTATTTTCTCGCCATGCTCTATGCGTAAGCTGCATCTAGACGAGTGCAAAATATGGCATTTATGATGGATTCTATTGCTAAAGCATAAGGAATCACACTCATACATACTAGCTCAGCCAGTGTTCAAAACACTTCATCTCGCTTATATTATTGCCATAAGACCTTTGGTATGAAGCCATTCTTGGAATTAAGCACATATGAACTGTCCAATACCTTATCAACATGAGGATTTTGACATGATCCAATTAGCCTTTCTGATCCATTCCAATGGATCCTTATTCCAAGAACTTTCACGGCCTTCTCCTATGTCCATCGTTAAATTTGACTTCCGACCCAAATCTTGACAAGACTTCAGCGTCGGAACGTCGTTTATGAGATTAAGTACATTACATACATACGGTGTGAGAATTGCTATTACGCTCCCACTAGTCTTCTTGTAAACGCATGGTTTCATTTCTTATTCTGATCAAGTCAAAGCTCTTGACCACATTATCAGAATGTTGATTCCAACTCCAAGATGTTTGCTTCAATCCAGAAATGGATCGGTGAGGCTAACATGCATACCCAGCCAATTTTTCGGAGTTGGGGCTCACCATCGTTTCTTTGAATTTCGCATGCTCGTCACTTTTCAATGATCAACAGATCACGACAATTGGCTACGAGAAATCACTCTCGATTTAGTGACGGATCCTTTCGGATCTGCGAATTTCAGGCTCCACAGGTGTAGATCCTACAGCACTTTGTAGATCTCACCGCTGCTCTCCCTCAATAGGTTGAGCTCCTCCTGTGTTTATCGAATTTCTTCGATGTGTACTTTTACTCCCACTGTTCCTTTTGAAAGTACGATCTTTCTCAAAGACACAGTTCCAAACAACAAATCTTTGTTCTCGGATCGGTTATGAAAGTAGTAAGCCTCGGTTTCCTTGGGACAACTAGCGAGGTAGCACTTATCAGATTTGGGTTCAAGCTTATTAGCTATTACCCCCAAATCATCAGAAACAACTTACTTGAAAAACTTCCAGTCTACATCCAATGTGGTGTCTTTCAATTGATTCTGATTGAAACCCTTTTCTGCGCAAACACAGACATCTTAGAGCGTAATTCTTAAAGGATTATGGAAGATTCATGTGACTCATCATTAATCGGAGCATATGATATACCATGGATTTTAGGGTTTTTAACCATGGTATATGTGTTATTTATCGAGTCTTTTACTATGTTTTAGAGTCTTTTCAGGTGTTTATTAGGTACAAGCACATTTGGAGCATATTTGGTGATTATGGCACTTTCTGGAGCTGATTAGAGTATTTGGCCGAGAGATAGACTTCACTGTCAATATTCCAGAGCTGAAACGATCGACGCATTATTGGCATCGATCGTTGCACATGCGAGATGGGCCAAACGACGGTTTAATGAAGAATGATGAAATTGCAGTTTTGCCTATAAGTTCCTGATATTCACAAAGAAGCCCCAAAACGTGTTTTAGGATTATAATTAGGTTTTACAGCCACTTGTTAGGCTAAGCTTTTCTTACGATAAGTTTTACTCAGAGAGAGAGTTGAGGGGCTGATCCTGATCTCGAAAGAGACCTGATTTTGAACCCCAGTTCTTATTTGATTATATGATATTTGGTTTTCTACTTATGATATTTTCTGTTTCGATGAACATGTCTGAGTAGTTTACCTGTTAGGTTGAAGGATTCTCATTAGGGATTTCATGGAACTATAGTTTAATTAATCTGTAGAGATTCATATCTGCTAGTTCTTTATCTAAGTTGTTCTTAATGCTTAATCTGAAGTAGCTAATCAGAATTATGATGTTAGGTTGATTAATGCAGCGGAAGTTGGTTAATTTAACTAGAAAGAACCTAGATAAGCAATTAAACTTCTCGCAAACGAAAGTTTGGTTTAGGTTAATTGTGAACATATCAAACTTGGAATTAAAGCTGGTTTAATCTGTTAGTTCTCGCAAACGAAAGTTTGGTTTGCTGCACTTAGACTTAGAGAATTATCGCAAAGGAATTTGGTTAGTTCTATATCCGTGTTTGAGTTCTAGAACAGTTATTGATTAGATCTTGATTGATTGATTACTTGCATTCCTGATTTCCTGGGAACTCCTGAAACCTAACGCTTCGCCTTCTTGCTTACAGACTCACTTGATTTGATTTGCTATTTGGTTTACTGTTTTCACACCTGCTTTGCTTAATTTAATCTGAACTACTAATAATCTATTATGTGACTGAGAGTCCTCGTGGGATTCGATACCTTATATACTACGATTGCATTAACTGTGCACTTGCAGTAGAATAGGGATACAACTACACCTATCAAGTTTTTGGCGCCGTTGCCGGGGACTCTTTGAGTTCACCAATAGATTCAGTACTAGGATTTAGACTAAGCATTCTTTTTAATTTTCTTGTTTACTCACGTTTTTGATTTTTGGGATTGCAGGGATTCGCATTGCATCGATCGTTGCCTACCTTGCATCGATCGACACAAGGCGAGAACAGCGATGCCAAAATCTGAGACGCTCAATAGGTTCCGCTCTATGGAACCTGTGATTTTGATTCGCGGTGAAAACGGCGTTTTACGAGACCAAGAGGGTCACATATGCAACGCAAAAGGTCAGAAACTAAATGGGGAAGGAAACCCCATCTTGCCAGATTACCATGTATTGGTTGGGCAAGTAGCTGAGATGAGAAATAAGATAGATGATATCCACGACGTTCTACTAAGGGAGAGACAAATCCGAGCAGATGCAGAAACTGAAGGATTTGCAGAGGTAAAATATATGGCTGGAGCTGATTATTATGGACAGACATTTGGACACCAGCAGAGACAAAGGTCCAGGCATGCTCAAGGATCAAGAGATTATGGTTATACATCCTGCCTATCATCTCCTGTACCTGCACAGACGAGCAAATTGGAGATCATGATGGAGCAGTCCCTTGCAGAACAACAACAGACCACAACGTCTTTCAACTCGAAGCTTGAGAGCATGTATACTAATCTGAATGAGAAATTTGAGTCCTTGACCACTCATATGAAGTTGCTAGATACACAGATGGATCAGATTTCAAGTTCTGCCACAAGGAAGGATACTCAGGAAGCCCATGTCGTTGACATTCCTATTCAGGTTGACCACAGGATGGATCATGGACCATATCTAGCAGTTAAGGCTATTGGATTTGTGGAAAACAGAAGGGAGTCTGATATTGAATTCCCCGAGTTTGAGAGCTTCGACGGACCTGACTCAACAGAGATTGACATAGATCTTTTGGCTTGGATAGTTCAGACTGATACTGGACCAAGTCAAGAGGAGAAATTTGAATTTGAGATTGCTGGATTAGACCAGGAAGCTGATGGACCCGAGACTGTAGTTGAAACTCGAGCTGAGACATCGGTGTCGATCGTTGCACCATATGCACCGATCGTTGCACCCCGTAAAGAACCAGTTTCACTTATACCTCGTAGAGTTGCTAAGGAAAGAATCTACAAACCTCCAATACCATTCCCAAAAGCTCCTTTAAGGTCTAAAGATGTTGTTCAGTGCACGGTCGTGGTTGACAAGAAGATGGTGGTTCCACAGGAGTCTACTCTAACATCTTCAAAACCTAAAGCTACTCATAAGCAGAAGGCTCCGAACATCAAATCTCTGCCCAAGGTAAAGCATAAATCCTCTAAGTTTAAACCTCCTGACTCCACTGTTTTGAATGCAGGAAAAAGCTTTAAACCACCCAAGTGTCGATCCCACCCTACATTCCTTCCTACGTTCCTTGGACGACATCATGCTTCTACTGCTTACACACCACCATGGATGATAAGGCATTCACAGAGACACTCAAAGTCTCTGTTGAAACCCCCATGAGTCTGACCTCTTTCCAAAAGTCAAGCTAATGACTTAAAACAAGCGCTGAGTGGGAGGCAACCCACTGTTAGGTTTATTTGTTTTTCCTTTTCATTTTTGGTGTTTTTCTTAGGATTTCACGTTTTTATTTGCTTTTCCTAGTTTTTAGATACAGAACACAAGTCTGGAGATGTGTGACGATCGTTGCCTACATGTGCAACGGTCGTTGAAATTGGGTTAAATCGAAAATTAAGGTATGTCGAGCTAAACCGGAATCGATCTGGTTCAACCAGCATCGATCGTTGCTGCTATGCAACGATCGTTTCACCCACGACCAAGGTAAGTTGCCTTAATCCCTTTTTCTTCTCTCTTTCTTCTCCATTTCTTTTCGCCGATACACCGAGAACCTCCACCCAAAATCATCATTTCTTCATCGATTTCCTTGTTTCCAAGCACTATTTTCTCATTTTTACACTCTCAATCTATTTCTCCAACCCATTTCTCATGAATTCAAGGTAATGTACTTCTATTTTGATGATTTTCGGATTCAACTATTAGGGTTTTAGAAATTGAGAATTTTGGATTGAAATTGATGAATGCATGCTAAAATGGATATGATTTAGGTTGCTTAGTGATGGATTGTTGTCGATTTTGTGGTTGATAGCACGAATTTAGAACGATTTTGTTGAATGTTGATTGCGGCCAGAATCGCCTTGCACCGATCGTTGCACTTGTGCAACGGTCGTTGCTCTGCGATTCTGGGGAAATGTTTGATTATACGAAATTGCCTTGCAACGATCGCTGCCTTAGTGCAACGGTCGTTGCACGACGATTTCACAGAGAGTTTGCCGTGACTGATTTGTTTGAATTTCTGTTTTGCAGATGGCAACACAGAATCAACCCCGCAACCGCCGCAAGCGCCTCACGACAGTACATTCCACCACCGGAATGGCTACACAGAGATTCTGATCCTCCAGAGCCATATCAGTTGGTTCATGCAACCATTGGACCACCATGGCCAAGAGCAGAAAACCTTCGGATCCGGACTGACCGCAACTGGGGCATGGCTATTAAAAAGCTGCTCACTACGACTGATTTCACAGAGAGGCCGCTACACGAGTATTGGGATGAATACGATTCATTGCTATATAACGGTTGGTGTGGCATGGAGCTAGCGCCAACCAAGTTTGCGGATTACTCGACCTGTCTGAGTCTCGGCATAGACAAGCAGGTTATGGCGCTGTGCAAAGGCATTGGTCTGGGGACAATGCCAATGCAGCCTCACGATCTATACCCAGAGTTGGTGAGACAGTTGCTTGCCACGTGCAGGGTTGTCTACCCAAACACGGATAGCAGGAATGCTCAAGGAGGCACTTTTACTTTCATGTGTCTTGGCGCCAGGTATCGAGTACCCCTTCTCGATATCTGTAGGATATATGGGTTTAGCACTGAGCAGCCACGCACCGATATGTCCCTTCCATGGGAAGCATCAGAGGCTCGGCAGTTCTGGGAGTACATTGGTGGTGGACGGTATCACTCGCGGACTACACCTGTGATTCAGGTTAGGCATCCGGCTCTCAGGTATGTCTTGCGTTTCTTGGGACGCACTCTATTGTGCAAGCATGAGGCAAACAAGATGCGCAAAAATGAGTTGGAGATACTATTCAGAGGACCGAGGGAGCAGTTCAGGGGTACCGATGTGAGAAACCCAGCTGAGAAAGTCAACCTCGGAGCTGTATTTGCCCATCACCTTTGCGAGCTGCAGAAGAAGCCTTATGACGGCGTGCACAAAGAGACAGTAGGGAGTCTTCTTACTCCTATTTTCAGACACTGCAGGATCCCTATGGAGGATACAGAGCGCATTACTGAGAGAGAGTTCCTAGATCTCAGTCACTTGCAGAGTGCTAGGTGGCTGAAGGAGGGGCGAGTATGGGTTTACTTCGACCCTGAGTCTACACAGTATGGTATTGATCTTCCTGCTGCTGGGTTGACTCAGATTGATACGATTGGTGCTTTGAGTTTCCGCCCTCCTGCCAGAGCTCGACACGCAGTGCCTACTATGGCTCATCCGCTGGGAGAGCCTTCTACGAGATCTTCATCTTCCTCTACACCTGCTGCCCCGGTTGATATCGGCCCTTATCCTGAGATTACAGTGCCCTACGGTGATATGTCTGAGGCTGAGTGGAGAGAGCGTAGTGATGGGATATGGAAGACCGTCTGGGAGTGGATGCGCGGCTGTACTTGCAGGAGACAGCCACAGGTTCACCAGCCCGTTCCAGGACCTTCTCGACGCAGACGACGATCTTCGACTCCTACTTCCTCGAGTGGTACTGATCGCATAGCTGAGGCAGCCGATGACGATGCGCTATATGGTGGGATAGATGATGTGAGCGAGTGAGATTGATCTCCATTTTCAGACATTCGGTTATGTGCTCTTTTATCTTTTTCTTATTTTTCTTTGCACTTTTTCCTTTTGATTTTTAGGATGGCGTTGTTTTTGGATGATATGTTTGATTTGCTACATTATTTGCTTCGATTTTACTCTGTTTTCAGTGTTTTCAGCTTGCAGGATTCGAAATTTGATAGATTCCAACGGACTAACCTGCTAACTTGCTGACTGATCTGATATACGCATTGCAGCGATCGTTGCATTCATGAGCAACGATCGACACCCACCGAAAATCGCATAGCAACTATCGATGCACTATGTGCAACGATCGATGCTTGAGCGACAAAGGTAAAATACGACAGAACTCAAACAAATCATTAACAATTTTTACTTTTTTTTACCGATCCTTCGCTTGACACTACTGGGGACAGTGTGTCTTAAGTGTGGGGGAGGTGCTACTGACGTTTATCTTTCTGTTTTCTTAAGAGTCAGTCCATTTTTCAAAAAAAAATTGTTTTATTGAGTCAAAATTGTTTAAGTAAGAAACTTTGATTTTCTGAGAAGATTTACAAGACTTGCAGGAACTTAAGTAACCATTGGGATGAAGTTGCAGGATCTATCTCTGACCATTAGAAAACCCAGACACAGATCAACCTACTGGGAACACCCATATCACTTCAGGTATCAGAGGATCCTTTTACTGACTTCAATTTAATACTGACTTAGATTTCTCACCTAAGGGCTTGGTATACTTTGTGTCGGATTCCCTTGTTAGTTCTGACACAGCCTGTAAGCCTATCCTATTTAGTTCCCTTCTCCCCTTCTATAAAGTAAAAAAAAAAAAAGATAATAAACTGAGGATGAGTTGGTAACTCCGAAGTGGTCACAGGAGTAGCAGCAAACACTATTATCTCCTGTGCGATCCATGGAATGTGTCCAAAGTACACCCCATAACGGGAAGAACACTGATAAAAAAAATAAAATGATACCCAATGTGGGAAAAATCAGTTGTTAAGGAAGGGAAAGAGAAGAAAGGGACTAGAGAAAGATAGTATGGTGGTCTAGAGCTGATAAGGTAAGAATCCATGTGCCCTTTGATCGATACTGCTTAGGTGAGACCGCACTTAAATACTTGCAGAAGTCAGTAGGGAGAATTTGAATGCTTGAATGTGATTGTGGAGTTTACTTAGGACAGTTGCTAAGTGTGAGGGAAGTATATGTTGGTCTTGATATCCTGTGATTTATTCTTTCAGTGGTTTACTAAGGGGAATCTGAGTATTGTAGCTTCTAGGATGAAAAGAGTTTCTGAAAGTTTTCAACCCTCTTGACTACATTTAGTTCTTTGTTTTGCTTGAGGACAAGCAAAGGCTAAGTGTGGGGGAGTTGATATACCATGGATTTTAGGGTTTTTAACCATGGTATATGTGTTATTTATCGAGTCTTTTACTATGTTTTAGAGTCTTTTCATGTGTTTATTAGGTACAAGCACATTTGGAGCATATTTGGTGATTATGGCACTTTCTGGAGCTGATTAGAGTATTTGGCCGAGAGATAGACTTCACTGTCAATATTCCAGAGCTGAAACGATCGACACATTATTGGCATCGATCGTTGCACATGCGAGATGGGCCAAACGACGGTTTAATGAAGAATGATGAAATTGCAGTTTTGCCCATAAGTTCCTGATATTCACAAAGAAGCCCCAAAACGTGTTTTAGGATTATAATTAGGTTTTACAGCCACTTGTTAGGCTAAGCTTTTCTTACGATAAGTTTTACTCAGAGAGAGAGTTGAGGGGCTGATCCTGATCTCGAAAGAGACCTGATTTCGAACCCCAGTTCTTATTTGATTATATGATATTTGGTTTTCTACTTATGATATTTTCTGTTTCGATGAACATGTCTGAGTAGTTTACATGTTAGGTTGAAGGATTCTCATTAGGGATTTCATGGAACTATAGTTTAATTAATCTGTAGAGATTCATATCTGCTAGTTCTTTATCTAAGTTGTTCTTAATGCTTAATCTGAAGTAGTTAATCAGAATTATGATGTTAGGTTGATTAATGCAGCGGAAGTTGGTTAATTTAACTAGAAAGAACCTAGATAAGCAATTAAACTTCTCGCAAACGAAAGTTTGGTTTAGGTTAATTGTGAACATATCAAACTTGGAATTAAAGCTGGTTTAATCTGTTAGTTCTCGCAAACGAAAGTTTGGTTTGCTGCACTTAGACTTAGAGAATTATCGCAAAGGAATTTGGTTAGTTCTATATCCGTGTTTGAGTTCTAGAACAGTTATTGATTAGATCTTGATTGATTGATTACTTGCATTCCTGATTTCCTGGGAACTCCTGAAACCTAACGCTTCGCCTTCTTGCTTACAGACTCACTTGATTTGATTTGCTATTTGGTTTACTGTTTTCACACCTGCTTCGCTTAATTTAATCTGAACTACTAATAATCTATTGTGTGACTGAGAGTCCTCGTGGGATTCGATACCTTATATACTACGATTGCATTAACTGTGCACTTGCAGTAGAATAGGGATAAAACTATACCTATCAGCATATCTAATAAGATCCGATTCGTTCTCTTAGAAACACCATTTAGGTTTTCAAGGAGAAAAGAGCTGTGATATGACTTCACACTCACCTAGATGATCACCCAATTCTTGACCCAACTATTTTCCTCCGCGATCTAATCGAGGATTTCAATACTTCTGTCAAATCGAATCTATACTTCATTCACATACATACTTACTGAAGTCATCAATAAAGGTAATGAAGTACAGAAGATTTCCTCTGGCACTTATGCTCATCGGTCTGCATACATCAGTATGTGTAAGGCCCAATAAGCAGAATTCATGTCTCAAATGATTTATAATCAAATGAGCCCAAAAGCCCAAACCTATGGAACTCTTGAATTCGCTTCACTTCATGTGGTCAAAACGACTGTGCTAAGGAAAAATCGACTTCAAGTCATCAGACTTAAAGTGTTTGGTATTTATGTTATATGTACAAGCGTACATTGGTTTAAGATATAAAATCCATTCCAAACGAGGTGCTACCATAGAATATTTCATTAAGATCTAAAGAACAAAACTTGTCTTTTATCAAAATGAAAACATCCAAATTCTTACAAGAATATGAAAGACATCTCTGCACAAAGCAGATACATAGTAGCAATAACTTAATTTCTAAAACCAAGTATGAAAGGCTCCTACAAGTGGAGAATCTCTACGGCTCATGCAGCAACCATTGCTTCATACCAGACACGCAGTTCCACTTGTCCTTTCTTCAACGTTCTACTGTCGCTTAGGTCCTGCATATTTCAAAAATATCAGTACCAAAACTAGTATCTAATACTTACGTAGAACTTGAAATAATAACACAATACCTGAAGAAGAAGTACCATACATCTTCTCCATCTCATGTGAATCTTCCAAGAATTTAATGCAATTTCTCTTCCAATGCCCAAACTCTTTACAGTAGCAGCATTTATCAACATCAGATGGGCCTGACTTGGGCTTAAAAGATGACACAGGTTTATCCCGATTCCAAATCTGAACGGCCTTGCCATCACCCTTGTCTAAACAAGATTTCTCAAATCTTTTACCCTTTTTGATGTTTTGCTCTGCTGTCTTGAGCATGCCATGCAGCTCAGTCAACGTCTTCGTCAAGCCTTTCTTGATATAGTTCTTTATGAACTTATCATAACTTGACGGCAGTGACTGCAGAATGATGTCAGTAGCCAACTCCAAGCTGACAGGACATTCCAGTCTCCCCAGGTTATCAATGTAACCCGTCATTTTAATGACATGAGGACTTACTGGAGCATCCTCTGGTAGCTTGCACCCAGTGAGAGACTTCACCATCTGGAATCTCTCAACTCGTGCCAGATCCTGAAACTTCAGTTTCAGGCTGGTGATCATCTCCATTGGCGACTCCATGTTCTCGTATTGACTTTTCAAGTCTGAGTTCATGGTAGCCAACATCAGACCACGCACATCTACCACATCAATATAATGCTTATTCCAAGCATTATATACTGCACGCGAGCGATTGGTCCCAAGCCTTTCTGGAAGAGCTTTCTCAAGGACATAGTCCTTGCTCTCCTGCTTGAGAATGAATCTCAAATTCCGATACCAATCCAGGAAGTTGGATCCATTTAACCTGTCCTTCTCAAGGACGGATCGCAACGAGAAAGTAGTCTCAGACATAAACTGAAATCCAAGAAAAACAAAGATTTAGTTATGTATTCCATGAGAAGTCTTATCTAATAAGAAAACTCGCATTATATTCAAACAATGTTTCCTCAATGAATATAATGATCCAAGACCCACACTTCACCAAAATCTGAGTGGACGACTCGTCATCATCCAAAATTTAGTTATCTAGGTAAGCAAATCATTGCTAATTGTACCCAGTACAACTCTTGGTCGCAGATAAGACAATCCATGTCTCATCTACTCTGACGTCTCTGGGCCCAGAACTTCTGATAGCCCAGTCAAGTAGAACAATCTCTTCTGTCTTGTGATCATTGACAGTCGCACTGCGAGTCTATCAACGAACACCTGCCTTGCTCAGGTCACTGTGGATACCAAGGACTCCAAGACTATCCAACAATAACCCGAGTCTTGACAGTAGACGAGATTGGGCAAGACATCAAGGTCACTTGATGTTTAGTTGAGGAAACTAAACTCTGAAAGGTTAGCAAATCAATCTATTTGGTCATGTAATTGTTGATTGTTGGAATTGTGTCCAGTAATCTCGATACTGTCTCTAGAAAGTAAGAGTATGTCAAAGATCAGACATAAGTCATATAATGCTGGGGGTCATGATGGCTTGCTAGAGTCCGCTCATGATCTATAAGTCTTGGACTTATTGCCTTTATTATATGATCCCATATGGGTCACACGCCTAAGCTAACAGGAAAATGTGTTGGAACGGCTTAGCAGAAGTACGACAAAAGTGCCAGGCATTTGTCGTACTAAGAGAGAAAGATTAATGGGTCTGATTAAATGGGATTTAATCAGATTGGTGTTTTGGGCCCATAAGCCCAAAAGGGAAAGAGAAGGCTTTTAATGAACTAAAAGCCAAATCTCTTTCTTCTAACCCTAGCCCCAGCGCCGAAAATCCTCTCTCCCTGCGCCTCCCATCAGCTCGGTCTAGCAGCCGTTTTCTGTGATCGCGTGTGTGAACCTTTGGAGGATTCATCCCTCGGTGCATCTCTCTGATCTCTGACCTGTTCTATTCCTTCCGCTGCAACAAACAGGTAAAAGGTGAGATCATCTAATGTTTCTAATCAAGAGAACCTAGATCTGTATGTTTAGGTTGATATGAATCTGTAAATTGAATCAGGATCAACTAAACAATTTCCTACAGTGGTATCAGAGCCATTGGTTCTTAGGATTTCTTGTTTTAGATTCTGTTTAGGTTGTTTAATCTGTTTAGAAGTGTTTTGAATCAATTACTGATAAGAGAAAACACTTAAGAAACTGAATTGAATCCTGAACAAACAATTAAAATCGCAAAACCGAGCTATATGACTCGTTTTCTTGCGATCGGCCAAGGAGAGATCGACCGGCTTGGCCGGTTGGTTATCACGGCCGAGAGATGGCCGGTTGGGTCGGATCATCGGATCGATCACGTCCCGATCGCGGCTCGTCCCGATCGTCAGACGGATCGTGTCCCGATCATGGATCGTCCCGTTCCGCCTCTCTCACGTCCCGACCGTCCCTATGCTTGCTCGATGGCGTGAGGCTTTACGCCATCCGGATCATGGCTCGCTTGCGGACGACTCGGCCAGCACCGTCCCGAACGTCCCGATGGATCGTCCCGACCGCAGCTGGGCATCGCCTCGATCTCGGATCGTTGGCTCGCGGCTCGCGGCTGGACGATAGTTTCATGGAAACTAGGTCACGACCAACTCGGTTCGGTTCGTGACCAATTCGGTTCGGTTCAAGGCTCGGTTTAGAATTTTAATTAAAATTGATTCGTTCTGGTTTAATAAACAGATTTAATAAATTTATTAAGTCTGGTTAAACCGGGATAAGAAATCCAATGTCGAAAGAATTATTGGATTTTGTGCCTAAACCAGGATTTTCTAATTTGATTTGGTTGGACCAAATAAATTGAGAAAATCCGGTTTAGTAAATAACCGGTTGACAATTGTGGTCATCGTAGTAATTAAAATTTGGTTAGACCAATTTTAATGAACCAGACCGGTTATGTCAAATAATTGGACAATTGGGTCATGTCTTGGACATGGACAAATTCTTGGGCCTCGGGCCAAGAAGTTAAAACAATTGGGCCAATTATTTGAGTCTTTCTTCAGATCAATTTAAAATTTATTTTATAAAATATAAAGTCGATTTTAAATTAAAGTTTCCGAAATTTTGAAATTAGAAAGTTTCTTAAAATAGAAGTTTCTGGATTTGCGGGTTTTGGATTTTAAGAAATTTCTAAAGTTAGAAAGTTTCCGGTTTTAGAAAGTTTCCAATTTTAGAAAGTTTCCAAAAATAGTAGGTTTCCAGAAATAGAAAGTTTCCCGAAATAGTAATCTTCTATTTTGGGAATGAAATTTTAATAAACCTACGAACCTCAAATAATATCAAGCGTTGGATGTCTTGTCCAGGCTATGTCAGCTGTCGAAGCCCATTCAATTGTATTCATGGCCTTACAGTGTGAGGGTGTCTACTTTTGCGTGGGTAAGACGGTTTGTGATTCATAAATGTCATTGGGAGTCCCAGACATTGATGATTACATGACTGTATAGTCTGGTTTTCTTGACTAGGCCATCGGGAGTCCCGGGCCTTGAGACATCAGAGTGGATTGGGCCTCGGGCCCAGATTCACAACCAAGGGTTATATCACGGATATAATTAGCCGATATAAGGCTTACCGATATAAGCTAAGGTTGGGTGACGGCCAGTGGCCCACTTTAATCTTAGTTATATGTGGATCTTGGAATCATTATATTCTATTGAGGGTAACTGATGTTATTGAATATAATGCATGATTAATCATATTATATTTTAATACGAGATTAATCATTTTGAACATTTAACTAATAACCTTTTATTTATATATTTCAGATATGACTACTACAAGCACACAAAACACATTCTCGATCCGGTCTGTTCTCGAGAAGGAGAAGCTGAGTGGAACGAACTTCCTGACGTGGTCAAGGAACTTGAGGCTAGTCCTCAAGCAGGAGAAGAAGGATTATGTCCTTCGTGATCCTCTCCCCGAGAGGCCTCCTGCCAATGCCGCCAGGACTCTGCATAATGCTTGGGAAAAGCATTCGTCAGATGAAAATGATGCTTATTGCCTGATGTTGGTAACAATGACTCCTGAGCTGCAAAAACAGTTCGAGAGTGTATTGTCACCAATCGAGATAATGGCAAGCCTGAAATCGCTTTTTCAGGAGCAGGCTAGGACTGAGAGGTTTCAAACAGTTAAGAACCTCTTGGACTGCAAGTTGGCTGCGAATGCGGCAGTGAGTCCTCATGTCTTGAAGATGATGGGTTATCTCGATCATCTTCAGAAACTCGACTGCCCAATCAGCCAGGAACTTGCCTGCGACATCATTCTGCAGTCATTACCTGCAAGCTATGATCAGTTCATTCTGAACTTTAACATGCATGGCTTGAGTAAGACATTGCCTGAGCTTCACGGAATGCTCAAGACTGCGGAGCCCAATTTGAGGAAAACCGCCAAGGACCCAAATGTGCTTATGGTGCAGAAGGGCAAGGGGTTTAAGAAATCCTCTGCTAAGGATAAGGGAAAGGCCAAGGCTGTCCAAGTCGCGGACAAGGACACGCCAAAACCCAAGCCCAAGTCCAAGGCTGGGCCAACTGACATATGCAGGTTCTGTAAAGAACCAGGGCATTGGAGGAGAGAATGTAAGAAATTCCAGGAAGGTCTAAAGGAATTGAAGAAGAAGACTTTTGAGACTTCTTCAACAGGTATTTTTGTTATAGAAGTTAATACAACTACTTCTGATAATACCTCATGGGTTATGGATACTGGTTGTGGGGCTCATATTTGTACTAATATGCAGGCACTCAGCAACAGTAGAAGGCTGAAGCAAGGACAAGTGGAGCTACGAGTTGGGAATGGAGCGAAAGTTCCAGCACTAGCTGTAGGCACTTATTTGTTGTCTTTACCTTCGGGATTGATTTTAGAACTGAATAATTGTTATTTTGTACCTGCTATAAGTAGAAATATTATTTCAATTTCTTTGTTGGATTTGGAAGGTTATGATTTTTCAGTTAAGAATAAATTATGTTCCTTCAATCGCAACAATTTGTTCTATGGTTCTGCCCCTCTTTCGAATGGGCTTTACATACTCGATCAATCCGCGCCAATATATAACATTAATACAAAACGGTTTAAACCTAATGAGGAAAACCGAACGTTTCTATGGCATTGTCGTTTAGGGCACATCAGCGAGAAACGCATCAAGAGGCTCCATTCAAATGGACTTCTTGGCTCATTTGACTTTGAGTCATGTGAGAAATGCGAATCATGCATGATGGGCAAAATGACACGGGCCCCCTTTAATAAACCTAACGAGAGGGCCAGTGACTTATTGGGCCTGATACACATTGATGTGTGTGGCCCAATGTCCACAAATGCAAGAGGAAACTATCAGTACTTCATTACCTTCACTGATGATTTCAGTAGGTATGGATATGTTTATTTGATGAAACATAAGTCTGAATCTTTTGAGAAGTTCAGAGAATTCAAAATGAAGTACAGAACCAACTTGGCAAAAGCATTAAGGCTCTTCGGTCCGACCGAGGAGGAGAATACTTAAGCCAAGAATTCAGTGATCATCTGAGAGAGTGTGGGATCGTATCCCAACTCACTCCTCCTGGAACACCTCAATGGAATGGTGTGTCTGAGAGGAGAAATCGGACCTTATTGGATATGGTTCGATCTATGATGAGTCACACAGACCTTCCAATATCCCTTTGGGGATATGCTCTGCTAACAGCAGTGTTCACTCTAAATAGAGCGCCATCAAAAGCAGTAGCAAAGACACCATATGAATTATGGACTGGAGAAGCTCCAGTGCTGTCTTATCTCAGAATTTGGGGTTGTGAAGCCTACGTCAAGAGATTGATCTCAGACAAGCTTACACCAAAATCTGACAAATGCTACTTCATTGGTTATCCACGGGAAACCAAGGCTTATTACTTCTATCTACGTTCCGAGAACAAGATTTTTGTTGCCCGGGATTGTAACTTTCTTGAGAGGGAGTTTCTCTCTAAGAAAGACAGTGGGAGTAAGGTACTGCTTGAAGAAATTCAAGATGAACAGGATACTACTCAACCTAATGAGGAAGAGCAGCAGGAGGACCTACAAGAAATTGTAGAGCCTGAACCTGTAGTACCTGAAGTTCGAAGATCCGGGAGGATCCGTCACGAACCCGAGAGATATCAAGGATTCCTCGTGACTGACTGTCATGATCTTTTGATCATTGATGGTGATGAACCATCGAACTTCAATCAAGCCATGATGGGCCCAGATTCCTCTAAGTGGCGCAAGGCCACTGATTCCGAAATGGACTCCATGTCGGTCAACCAAGTGTTTTCGTTGGTTGACTTACCCGCTGGTGTAAAAGCCATCGAGTGCAAATGGATCTTCAAGAAGAAGATTGACGTGGATGGAAATGTCTAGATTTATAAAGCCAGGTTGGTGGCAAAAGGTTTCAGACAAGTTCACGGTGTGGATTACGATGAAACCTATTCACCAGTGGCTATGATGAAATCTATTCGGATTCTACTAGCAACTGCAGCTTTTCATGATTATAAAAATTGGCAGATGGACGTGAAAACCGCCTTCCTGAATGGTATTCTGGAAGAGGATGTGTATATGACACAACCTGACGGTTACATAGATCCAAAGAATGCTGGGAAAGTATGCAAGCTTCATAAATCCATTTATGGATTGAAGCAAGCATCGAGGAGCTGGAATCTTCGTTTTGATGAAGCGAACAAGCAATTTGACTTCATTAGAAACGAAGAAGAACAATGCGTGTATAAGAAATCTAGTGGGAGCAAGATTGTATTTCTTATTTTGTATGTCGATGACATACTGCTTCTCGGAAACGACGTTCCAATGCTGAAGTCTGTAAAAGACTGGCTTGGAAGTTGTTTTTCCATGAAAGACATGGGTGAAGCCGCATACGTTCTTGGAATTAGGATCTATCGGGATAGACCTAAGAGGCTGATAGGCTTGTGTCAAGACTCATACATTGACAAAGTCCTACAAAGATTCAGCATGAAAGATTCCAAGAAGGGCTTCACACCAATGGTACATGGCACAACGCTAAGCAAGAAGCAGAGCCCTACGTCGGCTGCTGAGCTTGAGCGCATGAAGAATATTCCTTAAGCATCTGCAATAGGATCTATCATGTATGCCATGATCTGTACTCGTCCTGATGTTGCTTATGCATTGAGCATGACGAGTAGATACCAGTCAAATCCAGGTGAAAACCATTGGATTGCCGTAAAGAATATCTTGAAGTATCTGAGACATACTAAGGATAAGTTCTTGGTGTACGGTGGAAGTGATGTGCTTAAAGTCAGTGGATTCACGGACGCAAGTTTCCAGACAGACACAGATGATTTCCGGTCACAGTCCGGTTATATCTTTTGTCTGAATGGCGGTGCAGTAAGTTGGAGAAGCTCCAAGCAGGACACCGTTGCTGATTCCACTACAGAAGCTGAATATATCGCCGCCTCATAAGCAGCGAAGGAAGCTGTTTGGATACGAAAGTTCATTATTGAACTAGGTGTGATACCAGATGCGGCTGAGCCTCTGGCACTATTTTGTGACAACAATGGTGCTATAGCTCAGGCAAAGGAACCAAGATCACACCAGAAATCCAAGCATGTTCAAAGAAGATTTCACTTGATACGTGACATCGTTAATAGAAAGGAAGTCAAGATCAGCCGAGTTCCGACAGATGGTAATGTCGCTGATCCGTTGACAAAGCCACTCCCAAGGCCTAAGCTCGAGTTCCTGACTGAAGCTGTAGGCATTAGAAACATTGAAATGTAATCTAAATTTGAGTGGGAGTTTTGTGAGCTTTATTTTAGTTATTTGATATGTTCTTGTAAAACATTATTTTATGTTTAATGAAATTATTATTTCAAGATTATTTTAACTGTGATGAAATAATCGTTCCAAAGTGATATAAACCATTGTATAGGTCATCGAAGTAAATGACTTGATCTTGAGTTATCAAAGTCATTTAGCTTGATCATGAGACCCTATATTTGATAGATGATTTATATCATCCTGTCCCTAGTCGAAGGTTGTTGAAATTGGAACACCAACAACCGTGTGAGACTGGATTGGTACGTGACTGATGACAAAGTCTCAGTGTGTCATAGATGCGCGGCATCAAAGTCAGTACATAGGTGTATGTTTGGGAACATACGACCGGACAAGACCCGCTTATAAGAACTCTTCAGGATATTTATATATGTGTCATAAGAGATTCTTACTACGACTATAGAGTATAGTCCTTAGACCTGAGTTCGCATGCATGTGACTGCACATGGACTGATGCACTTTGATCATTGTCTAACACCATCGTTCTGCGATAGTTATAAGGACCTTGTTTGGGTACATTATGAAATGAGTAGTTTACAGTGATGGAACAAGATGGGATTTGTCCCTCCAATATAAATGGAGTGAATATCTCTAGGCCAATCGGAGATTTGAATACTGGAAAACGCATGGCCATGCTCAAACGGACTTTCCCGAGTCGTTTGGATTGTCAGTATCAAATCAGAGTCCGATGAACAAGATTAGGCTTTATAAGGATGACACTAATCTTGCCTTATGACTAATCGAGATATTGAGACAAAAGGATTATGAATACAGAGATTCCAGTACAAGTGGGAGATTGTTGGAATTGTGTCCAGTAATCTCGGTACTGTCTCTAGAAAGTAAGAGTATGTCAAAGATCAGACATAAGTCATATAATGCTGGGGGTCATGATGGCTTGCTAGAGTCCGCTCATGATCTATAAGTCTTGGACTTATTGCCTTTATTATATGATCCCATATGGGTCACACGCCTAAGCTAACAGGAAAATGTGTTGGAACGGCTTAGCAGAAGTACGACAAAAGTGCCAGGCATTTGTCGTACTAAGAGAGAAAGATTAATGGGTCTGATTAAATGGGATTTAATCAGATTGGTGTTTTGGGCCCATAAGCCCAAAAGGGAAAGAGAAGGCTTTTAATGAACTAAAAGCCAAATCTCTTTCTTCTAACCCTACCCCCAGCGCCGAAAATCCTCTCTCCCTGCGCCTCCCATCAGCTCGGTCTAGCAGCCGTTTTCTGTGATCGCGTGTGTGAACCTTTGGAGGATTCATCCCTCGGTGCATCTCTCTGATCTCTGACCTGTTCTATTCCTTCCGCTGCAACAAACAGGTAAAAGGTGAGATCATCTAATGTTTCTAATCAAGAGAACCTAGATCTGTATGTTTAGGTTGATATGAATCTGTAAATTGAATCAGGATCAACTAAACAATTTCCTACATTGATGTCAAGCACCGCAAGTCCATCAACATAATTACCTGCCCTACTCACCTAATTGTGGACACCAAGCTCTTGGCTAGACCATCACACAACGAAATGAGTCTTGACAGTTGACCATATTGAAGCTAAACTTTGATCAAGGTTTAAGTCTAGTTTGGTTTCTGCAAATTCAAGGTTCATTAACCAGAATTTCGAACTCTGTGTCGATCGACGCAGACTATGTCTGTCGATCGACAACACCAAACTTAACCGGATTTCAATAACCGATTAATCCAATTAACTCGGTTTATTGAACCGGTCATGTCGATCGATACAACCCATGTGTGACGGTCGACATAGATCTAAACGAAAGTCAGTTTTGATAACCGGTCCAATCCAATTGAACCGACTTATCAGATCAAACTGATCTTAACCAATCGGTTTATATTAATTGGGATAATTAGTTCAATTCAATTGAACCAATTCATCCAATTTAAACCGTTTTAACCAGTTTCAACTAATTGTGATAACCGGTCCAATTCAATTGAACCGACTTATCCAATCAAACTGATTTTAACCAAATCGGTTTATGCTAATTGAGATAATTAGTTCAATCCAATTGAACCAATTCATCCAATTTAAACCGATCTATTCGGACTTAACCAAGCATGATAACCGGTCCAATCCAATTGAACCGATTAACCATTCGCTAGGTCTGTGTCGACCGACACTAACCTGTGTCGATCGACACTTGACCGAATCTTTTCTGTGTCGACCGACACTTAACCTGTGTCGATCGACACAGCAGCTTTTCTGATTTTTCTTCGCGAAAAACCCTAGCCGCCGATTCTGTCGAATTCACATCTCTGTGTCGACCGACACACCTATTGTGTCGATCGACACTGTGCGAAAACACAGAATCGATCTTGATCGAAATCGATCTCACCTGTTCTAACCAAACAACCTAGTTTGCGAATCTAAATCATCAAATTCAATTAAACAGGTTGATTCAATGGAAAACCCTAAGACTCTGATACCACTGAAGGAACTTGGAGCCAATTCTACCAGATTCAGAATTGCTGTCATGTTCCCTAAGCCTAGGATCTAGGGTCTAGTTAATTGAATCATAGATCTGACCTCGTGATTACCTGGAGATTGGCAGCGGAAGATGAGCAGGTAAACGAGATCTGGAGCGCCTCAATCGCTGCGCCTCTATCGTAGTCCACACGCACACAAGTTGGAATCCGCCGGGATGCTAGCGCCGGGAATCGGATCTCTTGGGATTTCTGTGTTTTCTAGAGAAAGATGATCAGTTTTTCTGTCAAGAAGAAACTGTCTGCGACGGCACGCTTCCTAGGTCGAAATATAAAATTCGTTTATATATTGACCTCGAGGTAAACCGAAACATCAGTTTCGGTTTTGCCCTCGTGTCGACCGACACACCTATTGGTGTTGATCGACACACGTCTTGTATCGATCGATGCACCAAGGGCATCGATCGACACATCTCTTAAAACACGATATCAATGTGTATCCAATACACATTGATCGGATCATATGGCAATGATCAATCCCATACCAAGTGTATCCAACTTGCTTAGGTGTGTGACCCTGTAGGTTCACACGATACCATAAATGAGTTACAACTCATTTGCCATAAGTGGTTTCTAGCAAAACATTATGACTACCTAGTATCACATGAATTGTCCGATCTCGACAATACAACTATCTCTAGAGTAAGTACAATGTGATTTCAGGACATAATCCTAACATTGGATTGTGCAATGTCATCTACAAGATTATTTCTAAGCTGCTTGTTTCCCGGCTCAAAGGATCACTGGATTTTATCATTTCAGAATCTCAAGCGGATTTTATTCCAGGTCGAATGGCTTCGGATAACATTCTTATTGCTAATGAACTGATGCACTCTCTCAAAGTTCGAAAACGGGTTTCTCAAACTTATATGGCTGTCAAGACTGATATCTCTAAAGCGTATGATCGTGTTGAATGGGATTTTTTGGAATTAACAATGAGAGCCTTCGTTTTTTCAGAACAATGGATTTGTTGGATCATGGCTATCGTGCGCTCAGTCACTTTTTCAGTTCTCATCAATGGTTCACCTTATGGTTATATTACTCCTGAACGAGGCATTCGTCAAGGTGACCCACTTTCTCCATATTTGTTTATATTATGTGCGGATGTGTTGAGTCATTTGATGAGCACATAAATTCAGAATGGTGGAATATGTGGGATTAAAATAGGTAATGGTGTCCCTTCGATCAGCCACTTACTCTTCGCCGATGATTCTTTATATTTTCTTCAAGCTAATGCTCGCAATTGTCCCAATTTAAGGAAGGTTTTCGAGCTTTATGAAAAGTGTTCGGGTCAGCAGATCAATCCTCACAAATCTACAATTACTTTCGGATCAAGAGTGCAGGGTAGTCGGCGGAATAATCTGAAAAATATATTGGATATTCAGAATGAAGGAGGAGGAGGGAAATATTTAGGACTACCTGAGCAGTTTGGGCGTAAGAAGACAGAAATGTTTCATAACATTGTCGACAGAGTAAAATCTAAGACTTCTTCGTGGCCAGCAAAACACCTCTCTCCGGCTGGAAAGTAGGTAATGTTGAAAGCTGTAGCAATCTCTATGCTGGTATATTCCATGTCGTGTTTCAAGTTACTAAAACAGATTACGGATGAGATAACTACTCTTCTAAGGCGTTTCTGGTGGGATAAACAATCGGATCATCGAGGCATCTCTTGGGTAGCTTGGGAAAAATTACAAATGCCTAAGAACCAAGGTGGTTTGGGTTTTAGAGATCTCCCAAAGTTTAATGATTCACTTCTAGCCAAGCAAGCTTGGCGTCTCCTACAATATCCAAACTCTCTTTTTGCAAGAGTCTTCAAAGCTAAATATTACAAGGATACTTCCATTCTTCATGCTAGATCACAACGTTTACAGTCCTATGGCTGCTCTTTTATACTGGTGGGATTACAGCTTCTCAAAAAGGAGTTATCCACAATATTGGAGATGGCCAATCCACTGCAGTGTTTACTGACAATTGGATTCCCACTTCACCTCCAACACCTGCATCTGGTCCTATTTTGGATTCATCTCTGATGGTTGCCGACCTGATTACCAATACACCTAATGGCCGCCAATGGGATAATGCCGCTCTTACTGCATTTTTGGATACTCAGTATCATCAGGATATCAGAGCGATTTATTTATCTAATCAACCAACTACGGATATTGTTTTCTGGGCATACACTCCTCATGGAGATTATTCAGCAAAGACAGGTTACCACCTTGCATGGCAGTCGGATTTTCGTACCTCCTCTATTTTCTCTTCCCATGGTGATATTGTAAGCAAGACAATGATATGGAAGCTTCCTATCCAACCAAAATTGCAACATTTTATTTGGCGCCTCCTTTCACAGGCTATACCTTCGCGGACTAGACTCTGCACACGAGGTTTGAATATTGACCCGATCTATCCGCGATGTAATCAATCTGAGGAATCTTTAAATCATTTGTTTTTCACATGTCCTGTCTCCCAACACTTCTGGTCTATCGCCCAACTCAATGAATATCCGTACGTTATTATCCCGGCAACAAGATAGTGCTATCTCGCAAATGGAATTTCTTATGCCTTTCTGGCTCCTATGGCACATATGGACTTCAAGAAATGAGTTGATTTTCAACAACAAAGTGGTAAATCCCACAGCTGAAGTTGGGTTCGTGAATGGATCTCTATTATCACCATTTCTAGACCATACGAGTCAAGCGTCTTCGTCCTTTCAACAAAATTCCTCACAACGTTTCTCAAATCAGTGGACACGGCCTTCCATTAACTTCCTCAAATGTAATTTTGATGGTGCGTTCGATCACTCTACAGGTCTAGCTTCGGGTGGTTGGCTTGTTCGTGACTCTCAAGGTAACTTGCTGACTTCGGGATTCTCATTATTTGGTATTTTACGTTCACCACTTGAAGCAGAATGTAATGCTCTGTTTGCGGCGATGAGAGAGTGTTCTCTCTTAGGATATCGCCATATCATCTTTGAAGGCGATTGTCAAATACTGATTCACCATCAGGTCTGTCATATCAATGGAGCATCCATAATATCGCCCATGATATTGATCTCCTTCATAGATCTTTCGACATTGCTAACTTCTCTTTTACCAAGCATTCAGGGAATAATGCAGCTCACCTTCTAGCTTCACAATCTTTCTTTTTATAACTATTCAAATTTCTCTTTCCTCTTTTTTCATGGATATTTTGTATCTTGACTATGTTTCTTCTTTACAATCATAAGTAATATATTATTGTGGGAAAAAAAAAATATATATATATATATATATATATATATATATATATATATCAGGAAAATTAAGAACTTAAAGTGACATTTTCTACATGGTTAAAAGAAATATGATCAGTGTTTTCTTAATCTATCAACATAGAAGTGACATGTTTTCGATTTGGAAGAAATACACCGCTTAAGAATTCGTTTAGCACTTCTGGATTTGTATTTCTCATACTGTGAAATCTTTGTATTAGTTTATTAGGATTATTTCTCTTGATTATTACAAAAGAGTTTGTGAAAAAATTATACATACAGATGTATTTGTATTTGGAATGATCATTTTGTCGGAGAAGTCAAAGTTGAAGTGTGGGGACGCACGTGCGGATTGTTTGCACGTAAGGATGTTTCTTGGCTAATTGTAGAAAGTTTGTTTGAATGTTCTACCGTCAAAAGTCTTACACGACCGGATCTAGTCAATTTCAAAGCTGACGTGTCATAGGCTTCCCATAAACACGAAGAAAAAAGACTCAAATAATATATATTGTTTTTTTTAGTCAACAAATAATATATATTGGTTAACTTATCACAATCTCTATATTTCTATAATCCATAATTATAAACAATTGCGCATGCTTACATCAAATTTACGCATGTAGATTATAGTATATTGTACTAAATTTAGAGAGACTAAAAACGGAAAGCTCGGGAATATATTGGTTGTAAGTTTGTAACAAATCAAATGGAACTATGAGAATATTTCAGTAATATGTTTCAACGACGTTAATTGGTGATGAAGTGCAACTTAGAGCAACGTTGATTTGATCCAAAAAAAAAGAGCAACGTTGACAAAAAAATGGCGATTTTTAAGGAAGTTCATAACTAAAAAAAAAAAAAGAGAGAGAATGGGATATGATTCTCATGCCCCTCTTGCTTCGTGGCTTTCTTTTAGGAAGTTAAGATTTGGTGCTCTTTTGGAAATGCACGTGAGGGAGGTAAACTCAGATCATATTTTGCATTCTCTCGGTTTTGATTGGAATCTTTTGGCAAATTATCATTACTCGGAGTTGGGCAAGCTTTGGATTATCTATAAGAATCCTCTTAAGGTTCAGTTTCTTTGTGGCAGTACTCAGACCATGACCTGTGAAATTTGTCTGGAGGATGGTCAGAGGATCTTTTTCACGGCAGTTTATGCTTCTACTATTTCTCAGGAAAGAAGCGCGCTTTGGGCTTCTCTAAGGGATCTTTTTGTGTCTCAGAATCTGGCAACCAAACCGTGGATATTATGTGGGGATTTCAACGAAATTCTCTCTCCTGTCGAGTCATCTAACCCCCATTGTATATCGTCAACAACTCATATGAGGGAGTTTGGTGAACTTTTGGGTGACTTGGGTATGTTTGACATGAGTTCTCAAGGGCCAAAATTCACGTGGTCCAATCATCGCCCTTCTGATCCTGTGGCAAAGAGATTAGATCGCTGCTTGATTAACAGTGAGTGGATCTTGAGGTTCCCAGGGAGTCATTGTTCTTTCGAACCTCCTGAGTTTTCGGATCATACGCCCTGCCATATCCGAATGGTCTCTCGTTCTCCTGAGTTTGGCACGCGTCCATTTATGCTTAATTCCGCTCTCCTATCTCTTCCCACCTTTCTGTCTTCACTTAAGATTGAATGGGAGGCTTTGGGTGATCCTGCTCCCAATCTTATTGGTTTGTGCTATAAGCTGAAACTGCTTAAGAGGTTCCTTAAAGACTTGACAAAGAAGAATTTCAGCCATATTGAGTTGCGAGTTAAAGAAGCAAAGGCTCAGCTTAGCGAGATTCAGTTAGCTTCGCTAAATGATCCTTCAGAGCAGCTTGTGGCAGCCGAGCAGTCTGCTAGAGAGAAATGGATATTTCTAAGGTCTGCCGAAGAGTGTTATTTCCGTTTGAGGTCTCGGATTAAGTGGCTTGCGCTTGGAGATTTGAACACTCGTTTCTTTCATCAAATGATGCTGGTGCGTAATGCATGTAATGCTATCAACTATCTTTTGCGCACAAATGGGTCTCGCTCTACCTCCCTTCAAGAGGTCCACCACATTGCTGAACATCATTTCCAGTCCATTCTCTGCAATGTTAAAGGCTCCTTCTGTGCTACTCTTCCTGCTTATCTCGATCGGATTGTTGGTCTTCGTTGCTGGGTTCAGAACCAGGCACTCTTAGTGGAGGCAATCAATGTCGATCTGATCAGAACCACCTTATCTCGGCTTTCTCGGCACCGTACTCCAGGTCCCGATGGCCTTCCTGCGGAATTTTTCCTTGCCACTTGGGAGGTTTTGGGGCCGGAACTTGTGATGGCTGTTAAACAATTCTTTGCTACGCCTTTTATGCCATCCGCTCTTAATGCAACCTCTCTTATCCTTATTCCCAAAAGAAGAGGAGCTGAGATGATCTCAGAGTTTAGGACAATCTCATGCCTAAATACGGTTTACAAACTCATTACTAGGATCATTTCGGACAGGCTTAAATCAGTCTTACCTGAGATCATCCTCCCTAACCAGAATGCTTTTGTCAAAGATCGTCTGCTTCTTGAGAATGTTCTTTTGGCATCAGAGGTTATAAATGGGTATCATAAGTCTGGTCTTTCTCCCCGTATCACTTTAAAGGTCGATATCTCAAAAGCCTTTGATTCAGTTAGATGGGATTTTCTTCTCACAGCCCTCCAAGCTTACAACATCCCGCAGCTTACTATCTCGTGGATCAAAGCTTGTGTGTGTTTCCCCTCTTTCTCTCTGAGCATAAATGGTGTTACTTCTGGTTTTTTCAAAGGCAAAACTGGGCTGAGGCAGGGAGATCCTTTGTCGCCTCCTCTCTTCGTAATGGTGATGAATATTCTTTCCATAATGTTGAATCAAGGAGCGGAAGCGGGGATTTTTGGCTATCATCCTGGCTGTCATTACTTGAGCCTTACTCACTTAACCTTCGCTGACGACCTCTTAATCTTCCTTGACGGGTCAGAGCAATCTTTAGCGGGTGTCTTCTCGGTGCTGTCGCATTTTGAAAAATTATCTGGACTTGCGGTGAATATTCACAAAACTTCAATGTTTTGTTCAGGCATTTCTGACCAAGCTTTGGACAGAATAAGACACACTTATCTTTTGTCTCCTCAGCCTCTTCCGGTAAGGTACTTGGGTTTGCCCTTGTGTACCAAACGTCTCTCCATCAAAGACTGTGATCCTCTGTTGTCTCAAATCCGCAAGAAGCTCAATGGCTGGTTGCATCGACATCTTAGCTTAGTCGGCCGTTTGAGGCTTATTGAAACGGTTATCACTGGTATTGTTGGTTTTTGGGCCACAACCTTTCTCCTGCCAAAGAAAGTAATCAGGCTGATTAATAGTCTTACTTCTTCCTATCTTTGGAATGGTACTCTTGACAAAAGGGGTGGGTCTAAAGTTGCTTGGGACTCTCTTTGTTTCCCGAAGAAGGAAGGAGGGCTCGGGCTTCGGAGCATTGCTTCGTGGAATGTTGTTTACGGCCTTAAGCTCATCTGGTTTCTTTTTTTTCAGGGCCGGTTCTCTTTGGGTGGCTTGGTGTCGTTCCAAATACCTTTCTTCTTCGTCATTCTGGTCCCTAAATGCGGATTCCACTTCACTCTCTTGGATGTTTCGTCGCCTCTTGAAACTGAGACCTGTTGCAACTCGATTCCTGCGTATCACGGTTGGTCGCGGAGATAGTACGTTTTTCTGGTGGGATCCTTGGACAATCTTTGGGGTGCTTATGGATTTCTTGGGTTGCAGTGGACCTAGGGTTCGGGGTATTCCTTCCAGCTCATTGGTGTCTGATCTGAGGTTTGCATCCGGCTGGTTGTTACCACCTGCTCGGTCTGATCCCCAACTGCAGGTGCTTGCCCATATTTCTTCCCTCACAGTATCAAGTGAAGCAGATAGCTGCTTGGTATCATGGTGATCTTCTGGCCAAAGGTTTCAGTTCTCAAGCAGTTTGGAAGCTTCTACGACCATCTAAACCCTCGGTGCCTTGGTTTCATATTGTCTGGAACAGAGTTGTGATCCCTAAGCATTCTACAACCTCTTGGTTATTTGCTCTTAATCAGAACCCTACGCTTGATAGATTAATATCTTGGGGAGCTGATGTTGAGCCTATTTGCTTGCTTTGTGGCAGTTTTGCTGAGACTAGGAATCACTTATTCTTTGAGTGTTCTTACTCCTCAGCCATCTGGTCCCATTATGTTCGCATGTTCTCCTCTGATCCGGTCCCTGTTTCTTGGGAAGCTGTTTTAATATGGTTGATCTCGTGTCCTGCAACGAGTCTATCTTCTCTGGCTCTTTTCCAAGTTTGGAATGCACTAATATATGAGATTTGGTCTGAGCGGAATCGACGTTTTCATTGTGGTCTTACTCTGTCCTCCTCTCTCCTTGCCCGTAAGGTCATGACTAAGGTCAAAGACAAAGCTACTGCTTTGAGAAATCAAGGTGCAAAATTTGGCGCTGATCTGGTTAGGCTTTGGTCTACTCAGTAATTGTCACTTGCTTCTCTTCTTTGTTTCCTATTCTTTGTTTCCTATCGCACGTTTGTAGTGCTTTCCCTCTTCCTTTCTCTGTTTCTACATTACTGTTTTGTTTTTGTGATCATTAATATATGAAAGTCTTCAGGAAAAAAAAAAAAAAGAAAAAAAAATAAGAATGTTAAGAACTCATGAACCACGTGTCTCTTTCAATTGGTTTAATTTTAAAAATAAAATAAAATTTAGTTATTTAAATTAATCATATTAAAATTTAAATGGTTTTTTTTTAGAAACTCACTTGATTTGTTATTCTATTTATTCAATATAAGGCTTTGGGTGCTAGAGAGAGAAAAGACTAGAGAGAGAAGAAAACAAAAAAGTAGATCTCGTCTCCGAGAGATCTTTCTAGCGTCTACGCGACTACACCGGCGTTGCGAGTGATCTTTGTTTTCCTGCATGTGCGTTAATGTGGCCGTGGTGACGAAATAAGGCTGGCGATGTCGCGGCAAGCAACCTCTGACGGCACATGGAGGGATTAGCTTCTTCGACAAAGCGGCGGTGGATCTATCTTCAATCGCAAGCGATATCGGTCAGATCAGGAGTTGTTGAGGACTGCAGCTTACCAAAAGTAGCCAAAGTTTATTCAAACCAAAAGAAAGACCAAAACCGGCATAAAACCGGGAGAGTATTGACAAAACAAAAAAAAAAAATATTTTATAGCCGGAACACCATGATAACGGTGGCTGGAAAGAGATCGGAAATCACCTTCGAAAACTCTAGATAAAAAGAGGAGAAATTTGATTAACTTATGTAAATCCAAAACATTTCATCTCTATATGATATTTACATGTTTATTAAAAAAAGGAGTCAAGCAACAGAGACCGACGTTGATGTAGTAATAGTTAATGTTATTATAGGAAAATAACAACATATTAATTATTTATAGAATTATAGAAAATACAAATTAAAATGTATGATAGTAATTAATAATTAAAGATCTATAGTAATGTATTTAGTATTTACTTATAGATAAAAATGCCAATTGTTTTTTATGTGTTATTAGGTTTTGGTTTTTCTTAAAAATGAATGGGAAGAATCAAAGTAGCTAATTTTTAGGAAAACTATTTCCTCCAAAATATTGAGTGGCAAAAAATAAATTTTCAAAGAAGCAAAAAAAAAACTTCAAAATCTGAAAACAATGAAGGCCTAACTAATGAAAAAAGATTCTCAATTCAACCAAAACCAAATTAGATAAGGAAGAGTTTAACACTCTGGAATAAGATCAATAATGTTGATCTCATTTAGTAATCGACTTCTCAATTCAACAAAAACCAAATTAGATAGGTCACCAAAAATCACAAGTGTCACCATGATTGTCACTGCATTTTTTTTTAATGCATTTGACTTCATGTCTTAGACTCTACAGATTCAATCCTCCAAGTCAATAACTTGAGGCTTATCGTTGCTTAGTGCTGCCTTAATGTTTCTGAGCTCCCGAGTCAATTCAACAATATTCTTCTGTACTTTGGCTCCTCCATCAGGTAGCTTTGATACCATATTCTGTAAAATGAAAAACCAAACACTTAGAACCAGATACTTAAAAGACAACAAAGATACCTTTTTCTAGATAACATGGTGTGTTTCAAGAATTGATGTCTTTACCTTGTTCTCGATTAGCATTGATAGACGACTGATTTTTGCTTTGATTTTACTTTCCGATAGATCTTCGTCATCGCTTGTGGAAATGTTGATTCTCTTTTCCAAATTCACATCTTTTAGTTTGAAAGCATATTCAGCCCTGCAAAAGACATTGCCAGATTAAAACAAAATACCAACAGTTAAAGTGGACTTGTGAATCATCAATTTGGTTGTAGATGTTTATTATACCCATTGCACACACTGTCTTGTGAAGAACTTGTTGGTGGCCGTCCCAAGAACGATGTTGCTCCTCTCCTTTTTTTAAGTTGAATAACAACGAAATCAGTAACCGAAAACTGTTCTTGTTTTATATAACTAAATAGTTGGTTTTAGAGTCATTATAAGACTCACCTTAATTCTTCTTCTTCTTTTTGTAATGGTTGGACAGGAGCAGTTTTGGAAAAGAGTAAGCTATGATGACTCACTCCAGCGATACCGAGAGTCTCCAGGAACTTGACATGGGCTTCCAGAGTTTCATCTCTACAGAAAATTCAAAGAAACCATTAACACACTGCTTTTGCTCAGAATCGAGGGTTTGCTTACAATTTGATTTGGTTATAGTGTTCTTCGTAGAGTTGCTGCTGTGTAGGTGAAATATCAAAGCCTCCTTGGGGTAGACTAAAAAGTTCTTGAAGGTCCTAAAAGTAGAAATACTTTGATATCAACATTAGAAACGAAACAAATAAAAGAAAATGCCTGAAAATCAACGGAATTGAGATTCAGACCTGTTGGCTGAAATAACGGATTTGTTCTTTGTGCTCAGTTGCAGTTTTGAACAAGCCTCCCTTGTACACCTACACAAGCATATATATATATATATACCAAACGACACTATATCATACAAATGATCATACATATCAAAACTTCACTAAGCAAGGAACAATCAAAATCGTCACAAACCTGCTTTCGATATATCTTTTCTTCAACAGTTGCTGAAGTCATTAACCGATACACAATGACATCCTTGGTTTGCCCAATTCTATATGCTCTATCAACGCTCTGGTTGTCAGTACTGCATATATTTCAAAAAATATTATTAACAATTCGCAAACAGTAGTTTCTAGGCTACATCAGCCATTGTATTTTTACATAACTTTTAAACTTAGGCTGTTGAAAGAATAGTTAAGTACCTTGGATTCCAGGCAGGGTCAACCACAATCACACGGTCTGCCTTTGTCAGAGTTAGGCCAAGACCACCTACTTGAGATGTCAAAAGAAAAATAGGAGCCACATGACCACTTTGAAATTCCTGAAATAATTCAAGGTTTTATTACAAGCATGAAGACAACAGAGAATACAACTAACTCAATAAATAAAACGAAATGTCAGAGAAGAGAAAAGGAAGAACGCACTTCAACAGTCTTCAATCTGTCATCAGATTTTGTGGTACCGTCAATCCGCATGAAACTGTAACCATTGGAGTTAAGAGAATCCTAAAAAAAATTCCAAACATAAACCCATTACAAATCCTGAAAACTACAAAGATAAACCGTTTGGCGTAAAATTAGAAGCAAACCTGAATGAGATCAAGCATCTTGCGTGTCTGTGAGAAGATTAAAACGCGGTGACCTTCTGGAATCAAGTTGCCCTGAGTAATAATGTAGAAAGGATGTAAGAGTCAAACAGAAAAACATCAACATGAATATCACTAATTGAACAATAAACGTAATCTAACCAGTAAAGATATAAGGAATGACAATTTGCAAGAGATACTATCGTTCTTGGTCTGAAAATCATCGGTATCCACGTTATCTGCAATATGCATAGCCAATCTCTCTGCCACGCCTGCTTCTTCTTGTGTTAATGTTAATTCCATTCCTTCCAGGACATCTTCAGCAGCTTTCTTAGTCAACAGAAGTGGGTGGTCACATATTTTCTTCAAAATCTGTTGCATAACAAAACAATAACTGTAAGCTGCAAGATTTTTTTATATATATAATCTATTTAGATGGGAGACATTTTTTATTTAGTATCTGTGAACAGAAAGGAAATGGAGCAACGTTTCCCATGTAATTTATCTTTTATGAGAAGTAAGGCAAGTGTATAAAGATATGAACTGGATAAGAGAACACAGACACAGAAACTTGATCAGACAAAACAAAGAATAAACAAGGAGAGAGCTTCAAGTTACCGTTAGAGCTGCTAGAGGCGAACCATCAGAAGCTGACAGAACAATTTCACTGTTTAAGAAAGCTTCATATAATTGCCTCTGCGACAAAACAAGAGTTAGGTATCAGTAATACTATTCGACATAGAATATTAGATCAACAATCGTATTTATGTGTTTAAAGGTTATACCTGACAAGCTGTTAACCGTAACCATACAACAATTTCATCCTTCTTTGAAAGTTTGGAAGTTGTGTTATCATCACCAAATACCTCACTTTTAAGGCGCCGTAAAAAGAAAGGTTGAATATGCTCCCTCAAGATCTATTAATCAGAAGACGGAAACAAAACAAAAAAAAACACTTGTAAGATCTACTAAGCTTGCGTACGCATACCTAAATTGTTCAACAGCTATATCACAAACGGTATGCAAACTCATAAATGCATCCAAGACTGTACGCATGACACATGATAGTCTATATATTTCGTGTGTAATTGATTCATGCTAAAAATGGAAGATACATATTAGATTGTCACAATATGAAGACTTTTCATTTGCTGTCTAATGCGTAGTAATCAATGGTAATCATAGAAAACAGCTAGATTCAACAAGACGTGCCAATTTAAGAGGAAGCAAGTTCAAAACATAATACAAACGTCTTCAGCCACTCAAGTATATTCGAATTGAATCTTCCTCACCTTTGCAACTGTTGAGCCTATCCTTTGTTCTTTATCAGTGGCATTTTTGTCAGTTCCACGAATAATGTAATGCTCATAATTCTGATTAAACCTGTTAAAGCACAAAAGGGTTAATACAAAACTAGTAAATGTACTCTAAGAAATCTGGATTAGGTAGAAAATGTTTACCAGTTCTTGTCGCCGAGTAGCCCAGGACAGCTAAAGTTGAAGAGAGCCCACAACTCCTATAAAACAAATGGAGATAGAATCAGTAGGCATCGTTAGGATTACAACAATTCGTAGATGAAAGATATTGACCCAAGTAAAATGTCAGAGACAACAATACCTTAAGATTATTCTGAATTGGTGTACCACTTATAATGATACGATGAGCACTTGGAATATCAAGCAAACTTTTGGCCCTTTGTGTGCTAGGGTTCTTAATAAGATGTCCCTAAAAAGTTTAAACAGAATTACATCAGAACATACATTAATGCGCATGCACATTATACAAAGCACCAATTTCCAAATGAGACAACTGATAAAAGATGGTATGTAATCTACCTCGTCGAGTATCATGTAATCCCATTTTATTCCATCTTCGTCATTCTCATCAGTATAGTTGTTACCTTGCAAAGCTTTGGTATTGTTCCGCACCATATCATATGTTGTGAGAAGAACACCTTTACCCTATACAAAAGTTAGAGTTATATCAAGAGTATAAACCATTTATATATGTTGTGACTAAATAGTCAGAACTTTCTTGTTAAATATATTGAGTAAATACAAAAATGTAACTAAGGTTTTCCTTAGAAAAAGGCTTACGATTTTGTAATGTAAATTCCTAGACTCTGAATAGTCCTTTATATCACATTTAGTGATTTAATGATTAAAACTTAGAAGAGGGTAAATTCTAATGGACTTAATTGTTTTAAAATTGTATTGCTTCTTACATGCTATTCTCATATACCTATAAAATTCATTGCATTTAGATGAATGATAACAAAACATAAAGTCATACATACAAAGAAGAGGAGAAACGAAAATAAAAATAATAGAAATAAAAGTTCACTAAAATCATAAAACAATCAAATTTATCTCTATAGGAGAACAGAGATCAAGAAACAAATGATAAAATATTTATCAGTTTAATCAATGCATACAGTAAAGATTATTTACTTCGTGATGGGCTAACAATGCATTCATTATTCACGTAAGTTCATGTAAGAAAGAAAATGTACCTGCAGAATGTTGGTGAGATCATACTCCCTAGCTTTCGTAGAGTTGCCATAGAATCTATAAAAATGAAGAAAGACAATCAGTAGCACTATATATAAAACCAATTCAGCAAATAACAAAAAAAAAAAAAAAAAAAATCTTACTCTCTAGTCATTTGTGAAAGCCCCACGGTAGCTAATTCTTTTGTCCAGTGAGCCAACAGGGTTTTAGGAGTCACTACTAGAGCGCGTTTGATCAGTTTCGAGTGGAACAAACCAGCAAGAAAACTGCAAATCTGCAAATGCATATCAATCGAAATCAACAATACATTATTGCATGCAAAAAACAAAACAAAAAAAAATTGCAAGTTGCAGATTCTTTTACCTGCATAGTTTTACCTAATCCCATATCGTCACCAAGGATTCCACCTTTCCCTTGGGTATGTAGTGACCAAAGCCACTTTAAGCCTTCCCTTTGATGCGGATACAACATTGTTGCGATCTTTCCGGGTAATTTATAAGACAACATATTAAGGCCGGTTAAAGTGAATAATCCTTCATCCTCCAACACTTTATTCTCATCATAACCATGTTTTTCTGTGTTGTGAGACCGAGATGGCATTTTAGGCTTTTCAAGATGGTTTTTCATTTCAGCCTCCTTTTTCCCGGTCAAAATGACACAGTCCTCCTCCTCATCATCATCATCATCTAATTCTTTTAGCTTAGCGACATTCGACCTTCCAACTGATCTTAACTTATCACTGGCCTCTACATGTCTATTCGTCCTCATACATTGGTCGACTTCCTTGCACTGGCCTTTCCCACGGTCAAGATTGTATCCCTGCCTATACTCATCAGACTTATCAGCATAGCGCGGATCAGGAAATGAGTTTTGCTTCTCATTGTAACTCGTTTTCTCTTCCAGGATGGCATACCCAGCATTTCCTTGATTTTCATTGAGACTATCAACGCCTGTGCTAACCACATCTGAGGAGAAGGACTTGGATTGATAGGAAAATGAGGATTTGACTTGACCCGCATCAAAATCATTGTCTTTTTTCTTCTTAATCGACATTGTCCCAAGCTTAGAGGTTAAATCATCCAGAATCTCATTCTTTCCTCCAACATCTTGCCTTTCCTCCTTTGGTGAGGGCGAGTAAAAATCTGTGATCATGGAAAAGTTGGGCTCATCAGCTTCCTTTGATTCATCCCCAGATGTGAATTTATTCTCAACTTCAGCTCCCTTGAGTGTTGTGTCTGATGCAAGACAAAGGCAATCGAGTAAACTTAACAGACGCAACTTAAATTGTAAACAACGAAAATCAAACAAGCAACCACAAACTCAAAACCCTAATTCTTTGAATACAACGTCATTTCTTTTTGTAAACAGATAGAAATTGGTATGCCCAAAACCCTAAACCAGGTGAGTTTACCTGGGGAATCTAAATCAGTATCGTCATCACCTTCGTGGGTTACGTCTTCCTTTGCCGAGGCTTTGAAAAGACGACGGCGTCCAGCAAGCTTAAACATGGATTCTTCGTCTTCTTCATCTGAAACCCCAAAATTACCTAGAATCAGAGACAAATACGGATCCGAAACCATAGACAAACAATAAAATAGATAGAGGAAAATTTTCGTACAGGACGAAGATGGAGGAGCAGAAAGATCCTGGAGAAGTCGATAGTGTCGATCGTTCAAGCTCTGAGGTTTTCTTCTATGGCTGGGCGTATCTTCAGCCATTGCGAACTGTTTCTGGAGATGAGTTGTGTGTTCACGATGATCGATATAGTATTGGGAGAAGACGAGAAGAGTGTTTCAAATCCCGCCGCCTTTCCTTGAGTAATGTGTTGTAATATCAAACCAATAGTGCAATTAAGCGAATAATTATACTCTCTCTCTCTCTCTCTCTTTTTTTTTTAACTTAAAAAAATCATTGTAACGGGTGCAAGGTGCCCTCGCTCTCTCTCTCTATCTCTCTACTTCAAAATTTGAATTTTCACGTCAACTCCACGCGCCCATTTAAACCACTTCTGCCTCTTCTTTGACGTTGCGTGCCTTTATGGGAGATTAGAGCATGATTATCAAGGATTTTTAAGGGTCGGGTTATTTAAGAACCGGTTCTTACACTGTTCATGACACGTGGCAGCCTGTCATTTGTCTATTTTTTTTTCGATTTTTTTTTTTTTACACTTTTCCCAAAAAAAAAAAAAAAATTTTTTTTTTTTAAAAACCCCATGAGGGGTTCACCACTAATCATGCTCTTATTTCCGCTATAAACTCAAGAGAAAAAAAAAAAGTTTTTGCTAGATGAGCTATAATTAATGTCTAAACCTACAATAACTAAACTAAAATTTCAACCACTTAATTTACATTTGTGTTCAAATCCACCACATCGTGTAAATGTAAAGGTGTTATATGTTGTTAAACAAAGTTAATTTAATTAAAATAATAATTTTTATTAATAGTTTGAAACAAAACAATGTCGTTTTATCTTGTCTTTAAAATTTGGGAAAAGAGGGAATTGTGATTTAGGGTTTAGCTTTCAATCTTGTTACCACTACGCTACGGATTAGTCTAATATTTTCTAAAAATTTATAAAATATTTATTGGCTTATAAAGTGTCATGATTATAATTTATGAAAATTAGAAATTAGTTACTTAAATATTTGCTAGTAAAAAATTTCAGCTTAGTTAAAACACCAAAAAAAAAAAAAAGATTAAACCAATATTCTTTACCATGATTTTACTTATAAATCAAAAATGGAAGAAAAGTCATATTTAAATGTATTTATTTCTGATTTATTTTGTTGTTCCACTTTCCCTTCCTCTATGTGCCATTCTCATTTGTGTCATTCTCCATCTAGCTTTCTTTTCTTACGGTTTTTTTTTGTTGTTGAATTAGTTTTAGAGACTTACTATTTGTGTTTTTAAGTGACGAGAGAATTGAGGAATACAATAGTTTTGTAACTTGCAGATTGTTGAAAATCTCTTTGTAAACAATATTTTTGATTGTTGGTGTTATTTGTTTTTTTGTTGCTTCACTCCAAAAGTATAATTTTATTTTTTGAAGTGACACGTGATATAGCAACGTAAAGTTGTCCATGACTGAAAACTGGTTGATGCACTTGCATGTTTTTAGATAGGATGTTTATGTTGAAAATTTTCCATACATCAAATCTATTGAGGAATGCCAAAATTGTATCTTGTTTTGTTCCTTATAAATGACTGGCAACTTGAAAATTTCCTTTTAACAATACCATTTTCCCGCCAAAGAGTTTTTATGTAGAAGTAGGGTCAACATAACTCATGATATATTTTAATGTTATATCTAGTGTTTCAATTGTGTTTCGATGTACCATTGGTGCTTCGTCCCATATGTATCCCGCGCGCTATGCCGCAATTTTTTTTTCATATTTTATATTAATTTATCTTTTTTATGTTTATGTGCAAATGTTTTAAGAATTTTAAAATTGAAAATAACTAATGTATATATACTGGTTTAAATGGGTATGTAGTTAGATTTATATTAGCACCGTACATTCCGACCGGTTGAGTTCAGATGGGATGTTTCTTGTATTATATATTTTGGGTTTAAAATTAGGTTTCATTCAGGTAATTTTTATTTGGGTCCATGTTCGTTTTAGTTCGGTTTGCTTTTATCCGAATTTAAATCGGTTAGAATATTTTATTTGAGATCCGGTTCAAACTGAAATACATGTTGAATACAAATCGGTTATTTCTTCCAGAAAATAATCACATATATTATTTGTTCAAATATTTTGTTTTAAATTACACAAATTATTTACTCAAAAATATCTGAAACTCGAATAACACAAAATAACTAATATAGTAATATTTGTAATTTAAATTTAAGATATTTGGGTTATTACAAATATGATTAAAACTAACATTTTATATATATTTATACTTGAGTATCATTTGATATTGGTTTGATTATTGGTTTGGATCAAGTTTGATACCAATTTTCAAATATAGTAGTTAGGTTCGTTCAAAGATTTTCACCAAATCCATTTTAGTACTCCCAATTCGAATCGATTCCAGATCTTTTGTTTTTGATATTTTGCCACGACTAATGTATATGATCTAATCGAATAATATAATAAAACTTATTAACTTTTCACCATTTACTGAATGAAATGAAGAATTTACTTATTCCACACAAAAATGTTAAACAATATAATGTCACTTAGTTATTATTCAAATGAATATTTCAGGTAGCTATTATTCCTAATATAACTAATTATAATTATAATGAATGTAAAGAATAAATTCACTTAGTTATTATTGCTAAATAATTAATCGAAATATATTGGTGCAGATGGATATGTGTTTAAATATATATAATATAGTCGAGATGAAACATACATTTCTTTCTTTCTTTCTTTTTTAAAATTCTCACCATTTAGGTTGAATGAAATAGAATGAAAAATCCACTTACTCCACTACTAAAAGTAAATAAAACTTGAAGAAACAAAGCCAACACACTTCTTCATGTTCTACATATTAAAGTATGGCCAGCAAACACTTAATCCTGATTGAAACGTCACTGCACAACACAATCTTCCGGAGATGTGATAATCAGTTTCTGACATACCAGGGCGATGTCGTGTGACACCATAAGAAGAAATACCTTGAGCTATCTCAGAGTAGATTTGCCTCCTTAACAGCACGCCCATATGCATATTTCATATAAGTGGTTAACATAAGAGCATTTTATTCCATATGCATCATTGTTCATAAAGTCCGCAAAGTTAGCTCAAATCTGCTCCACTAACACCTTATATTGAAGCCTTTCTTCCAAAAAACACCATATATTATGTCGATAATATATTAATGCTTGAGCATGCAGAAAAATCAACAGAATGTGAAGTTGAATTGTCAAGATAATCTGATTACATGAATGATAAAAGAAACTTTAATCAAAAAAAATCTCGAATGTGATGACTTAGCTTCCATATGCCATGCGGATATGATGTTCCTAAGCAGTCACATTGAGGAAATTGTGGTTTATGCAATATCCTACCATTTGATGAACAACAAAGAACCTGAATACAAAAATTGAGAGACTTGTAATATCTTCCAACAGGTACTAATAAGAATAACAATCTCGCCAACACAACATTTTGTTTACCTTTCTTTATGCTAAATTGATTAAACGGCTCTGCACCAGCTTGTCCCATGGACAGAGTATATTCCAGGAAGGTAACACTGACTCCAGTGTATTTACAGTTCTGACCATTTTCTTAAAAACTAAATAGTGACTGAATGTTAATGGCTCTAGTGCAGGGAGAAGAAGGTGAAGGGATGATAAAGAGTGAGTCAACATCTGAGACAACTGTTCCGGAGAAACAAAAATTATCTGGAAAGATCGATTTCTTCAGCCAATAATGAATGTCCCCTGCCTCCAAAAGCACTTGTAAATGTACACTAAAACATACTATTCGAAATTCATATATCAATGTGTTTTTCTTACCTTAAATGTTTGATTTTAATATATTTTCAACGTATGAGACGCCTGATAATGAATTTGAGAAGCGCATAAGACCAAATGTTATCCTAGAAAATGGGATTGGTGTGACGTTTGATGATATACATTCACTAGATGAGACCAAAGAATCACTTCAAGAGCTTGTCATGCTTCTATTCACAGGTGGCATTCTCAAACCATGAAGGGGAAACCTCCTCTTTGGATCACCTGGTATCGGGAAAACTATGATGGCAAAAGCCATTGCCAAGAACAAGTTATGAAGGGAGGAATGAGGTGAAGTAGTAGCAAATTCATGAATGCGATAATTCCATAAACCATAACGAATTTATTTTTTCCGAGGTGAAATTTCCTAAATCCCAAATGCTTTACGAAGAAGGCTAATAAAAATTGACTTTGAGAAACCGCAAACTCCATGGTTCCTCTCTATCTCTCTTTCTCCTAGAAAATAATTAAAATTTATTAATATTAGTAAATGTGATGATTGAAAGCAAGCAAGAGTGTTGATTCAGAAAATCAAACAATAATAAATTTGTTTAAATCTATTAGTAAATTAGGAACTTGGATATGAGATTAAACAAGAATTAAAAAGCAGAAACAGTTTAGACCGAAAAATCTAGTCTGTTTATGAAATCGAGCCGGAACCGATCGGTGTTCGCTAGCTCTTAGGGTTTTTGAGTACAGAGTATTAGTGTTTCGACTTAGTCTTTTCCCGCGCAGGGGAAAGATATTAATATCAAGGATCTAGGGTTTTTGTCCTAGATTCTCTCTGATATTCTTTACATAATCTGAGTAATAATAAGGAGAATATTTACTAAAAGAGATTCTTCCTTATCTTTTTCAAGATAAATGTTAACATTTATCTCCTTCTTTTATGCAGGTCGGGCGACGTTGTCGAGCTGCTCGATTGTTTTTGGGCTACCTCGTTAATGTTGGGATTGTTGGGATTGTTTCCTGAAATCATATTGTACTAACTCTGAAAGATAGTTGGATTGTCGAGATCGGACAATCCATGTAATACTAGGTGATCATAATGTTTTGCTAGAAACCGCTTATGACTTATGAGTGGTAACTCATTGCTAGTATTATGTGGACCTACAGGGTCACACACCTAAGCAAGCTGGATACACTTTGTATGGGATTGATCATTGGTAAATGGTCTTGTCAATGTGTATTGGATACACATTGAATTCAAGTTTTGAGAAGTGTGTCGATCGACACACTAGGTGCATCGATCGACACAGGGTCGATTCCGAAACTGATGTTTTGGATTATGACTTAAATTGACCCGGTTTAATTACTGGGTAATTAGGTCGACCCTAAGCCTATATATTTGATTATGAGGCTCGAGTTTTAGAAAGAAGTTCTTGACAGAACAGTTGCGGCCACTTCTCGAAACACAGAAATCCCAAGGAGATCCGATTCCCGACACTAGTATCCCGACGGATTCCAGTTTGTGTGCGTGTGGACTGCAGTAGAGGCGCAGCATCTGAGGCGCTCTAGAGATCTCGTTATCTCATCAATCATTCCGCTGCCATAACAAGGTAAACAGATCGGTAAGAGATTCAATATAACGAACCCTAGATCCTAGGCGATCCAACAGTGGTATCAGAGCTATTAGGGTTTAGTCTATTGAATCTGAAGCATTTAATTCGAAAACTGATGTATTTGAACGTGTTTTGGAGAATTGAATCTCGGATTATTTCTCTGTTAAAAAAACGATGAAAGTGTGTTTTCGCACTGTGTCGATCGACACAAGTTTGTGTCGGTCGATGCATCGCGAAAACGCGTAAAAATTATTTTAGGTTTTTCGCATAGCATCGATCGATGCACTGGGTGTGTCGGTCGATGCACCGCGAAAATGCAGAACTTGTGTTTTCGCATAGTGTCGATCGACACAAGTTTGTGTCGGTCGATGCACCGCGAATTCGCCTATTAAAAAATTTGGGTTTCGACTTAGAAATCGCATTGTGTCGATCGACACACTGGGTGCATCGATCGACACAGGCTGTGCGAATGGTTAATCGGTTCAATTGGATTGAACCGGTTATCTCGCATGGTTATGTCGGTTTAATTCGATTAAAATTCCCTAATACCCTACTGTATCGATCGACAGAGGTTTAGTGTCGGTCGACACAAGCCTTGTGATTGGTTAATCGGTTCAATTGGATTGAACTGGTTATCATGCTTGGTTAAAAGCAGATCAAATCGGTTTAAATTGGATGAATTAATTCAATTGGATTGAATTGGTTATCTCAATTGGTATAAACCGATTTGATTGGTTAAGATCAGTTTGATTGGATAAGTCGGTTCAATTAGATTGGACCGGTTATCGCAATTGGTCTAAGACCGGTTGTAGGGTTGGTAAAGGTTGCATATCAAGAGTCGACCAAGTGTGTCAGTCGATGCACATGGTGACGATGCGAACCGTAATCGTTTGGTTTTGAACCAGATGATTGAAAAAACCGAACCAAATGACCTAACCCTCTTGAATAAGAACAATTAAAACTTAATTAAAATAAAAGTTAAACGTGTTCTAAACCTATCGAATGCACATTGGATGTGTATTAGATCAAAGATTAGTATTCAATATGGTCAACTGTCAAGACTCATTTCGTTGTTATGATACTCTTGCCAAGCTTGGTGTCCACAATTACATGAGTAAGGCAGGTAGTAGTGTTGATGGTCTTGCAGTGCTTGAAATCAACAATTACATGACCTAAGAGATTGATTTACTAACCTTTTAAATGTTCCGTTTCCTCGACTAAATATCAAGTGACCTTGAAGTCTTGCCCAATCTTGTCTACTGTCAAGACTCATTTCGTTGTTGGATAGTCTTAGAGTCCTTGGTATCCACAACTACATGAGTAAGGCAGGTGATCATTGATAGACTTGCAGTGCGACTGTCAATGATCACAAGACTGAAGAGATTGGTTTACTTGACTGGGCTATCAGAAGTTCTAGGCCCAGAGACGTCAGAGTGGATGAGACAGGGATTGTCTTATCTGCGACCAAGAGTTGTACTGGGTACAATTAGCAATGATTTGCTTACCTAGATAACTGAAGTTTGGGTGATGGCGAGTCGTCCACTCAGATTTTTGGTGAAGTATGGGTCTTGGATCATTATATTCATAGAGGAAACATTGTTTGAATATAATGCGAGTTTTCTTATTAGATAAGATTTCTCATTTCCTGAGCTTCATAACTAAAATTTTCTTTTATTAAAATTTCAGCCTATGTCTAAAACTACTTTCTCGTTACGATCCGTCCATGAGACGGACAAGTTAAATGGATCAAATTTCCTGGATTGGTATCGCAATTTGAGATTAATCCTCAAGCAGGAGAGCAAGGACTATGTCCTTGAGAAAGCTCTTCCAGAAAGGCTTGGGACCAATCGCTCGAATGCAGTATATGATGCTTGGAATAAGCATTATATTGATGTGGTAGATGTGCGTGGTCTGATGTTGGCTACCATGAACTCGGACTTTAAGAGTCAATACGAGAACATAGAGTCGCCAATAGAGATGATCACCAGCCTGAAACTGAAGTTTCAAGATCTGGCACGAGTTGAGAGATTCCAGATGGTGAAGTCTCTCACTGGGTGCAAGCTACCAAAGGATGCTCCAGTGAGTCCTCATGTCATTAAAATGATGGGTTACATTGATAACCTGGGGAAACTGGAATGTCCTGTCAGCTTAGAGTTGGCCACTGACATCATTCTGCAGTCAATGTCGTCTAGTTATGATAAGTTTATCGAAAGCTATATTAAGAATAACTTGACGAAGACGTTGACTGAGCTGCATGGGATGCTCAAAACAGCAGAGCAAGACATCATAAAGGGTAAAAGATTTGAGAAATCTTGTGTTGACAAGGGTAGAGGCAGGGCCGTCCAGATTTGGAATCAGGATAAGACTGTGTCATCTTATAAGCCCAAGTCCAACCCATCTGATGTTAGAAAGTGCTTCTACTATGATGAGTCAGGGAATTGGAAGAGAGATTGCATTAAATTCTTGGAAGATTCACAAGAGATGAAAGAGATGTCTGGTACTTCTTCTTCAGGTATTGTGTTATTACTTCAAGTTCTACGTATGTATTGGATACTGATTGTGGTACTGATATTTTGGAAATATGCAGGGCCTAAGCAACAGTAGAACGTTGAAGAAAGGACAAGTGGAACTGCGTGACTGGTATGGAGCAATGGTTGCTACATAAGCCGTAGAGATTCTCTACTTGTAGGAGCCTTTCAATCTTGGTTTTTGAATTAAGTAATTGCTGCTATGTACCTGCTTTAAGCAGAAATGTCTTTCATTTTCTTGTAAGAATTTGGATGTTTTTCATTCTGGTAAAAGACAAGTTTTGCTCTTTTGATCTTAATGAAATAATATATGGTAGCACCCCTTTTGATAAAATGGGTTTTATGTCTTAAACCAATATACACCAGAATATAACATGAATACCAAATGGTTTAAGTCTGATGACTTGAACTCGATTTTTCCTTAGCATAGTCGTTTTGACCACATAGAGTGAAGCGGATTCAGAAGTTCCATTGTTATGGGCTTTAGGCTCATTTGATTACAAATCATTTGAGACATGAATTCTGCTTTCTGGGCCAAATGACTAAGGCTTCTTTAGCAGAGCTAGAGAAAAGGGCCAGAGGCTTATTGGGCCTTACACGTACTGATGTATGTGGCCCGATGAGCATTAATGCCAAAGAAAATCTTCAGTACTTCATTAACTTATTGATGGCATCAGTAAGTATGGCTGTGTTCTTTTGATGAGACACAAGAAGGAATCCTTTGAGGAGTTCCAAAATGAAGTATATAACCGATTTGACAGAAGTATTGAGATCCTCGATTAGATCGCGGAGGAAATTACTTGAGTCAAGAATTGGGTGATCAACTAAGTGAGTGTGAAGTAATATCACATCTCTTTTCTCCTGGAAAGCCTAATTGGTGTTTTCTGAGAGAACGAATCGGACCTTATTAGATATGCTCCGATTAATGATGAGTCACAGGAATCTTCCATCATCCTCTTAAAATACGCTCTAAAATGAACATGTTTACGCATATTAGTTTTCTATCAGAATCAGTTGAAAGACACCACATTGGATGTGGACTGGGTGATTTCCAAGTATGTTTTTCTGATTAATTGGGATTGCAAGGTTTGTGTAAGACAGTTGTCAACAAACAAACTTGAACCCAAATCTGATAAGGGCTGCTTCGCCGGTTGTCCTAGGGAAATCGAGGCTTAGTACTTTTGCAACCAATCCGAGAACAAAGTTTTGTTGTTCGGAACTATGTTTTTCCAAGAAGAACAGTGGGAGTAAAAGTACAGCTCGAAGAAATTCGAGGAACACAGGAGGCTGCTCAACCTGTTGAGGGAGAGCAGCGGTGAGATCTACAAAGTGTTGTAGGATCTACACCTGTGGAGCCTGAAATTCGCAGATCCGAATGGATCCGTCACTAACCCGAGAGTGATTTCTCGTAACCGATTGTCGTGATCTTTTGATCATTGATAAGTGACGAGCATGCGAAATTCAAAGAAGCGATGGTGAGCCCCAACTCCGAAAATTTGCTAGGTATGCATGTTAGCTTCATCGATCTATTTCTGGATTGAAGCAAACATCTTGGAGTTGGAATCTACGTTCTGTTAAAAACGGTCAAAAGTTTTGACTAGATCAGGAACGTATAGAAACCGTGCGTTTACAAGTAAACTAATGGGAGCGTAGTTGCAATTATCAAACCGTATGTTTATGACATACTTAATCTCATAAACGACGTTTCGACGCTAAAGTCTTGTCAAGATTTGGGTCGGAAGTCAAATTTAACGATGGACATGGGAGAAGCCGCGAAAGTTCTTGGAATAAGGATCCATTGAAATGGATTGGAAAGGCTAATTGGATCGTGTCAGAATCATTATGTTGATAAGGTACTGGACAGTTCAAGGGTGCTTGATTCCAAGAATGGCTTCACACCAAAGGTCTTATGACAATAATCTTAGCAAGATGGAGTGTTTTTGACACTGGCTGAGCTAGCATCGATCTTAGCAAGATGAAGTGTCTTGGACACTGGCTGAGCTAGTATCTATGAGTGTGATTCCTTTTGCTTATGCAATAGAATCCATCATGAATGCCATATTTTGCACTCGTCTAGATGCAGCTGACGCATAAAGCATGACGAGAAGATACCAATATGTTCCGGTAAAAGTCACTAGACAGTTGTAAGGAATATCCCCAAGTGTTTGAAAAACACTAAGGATAGTTCTTGTTCAACTGAGAAAAATGACGAATCTGTTATGAGTAGTTAAACGGACAAAGCTGATTCCCGGTTCCCACCTGGTAATGTCTCTTTGTCTGTGTAGCGGCGCTATCTGTTGGAAAGGTTTCCAAGCAGTGGACCGTAGAATAGTGCTTATTAAAGAATAGCGGTGTGGTTTGTTGGAATGGTTCCAAGCAAGAACACTGCAGCATCTCTCACAACCTAAGCATGAGTTTCGTATTGTTGCTGTAGGTACTAGATATCTGAAGACGTGGTCTTGATTCTAGTGGGAGTTATGTTAGTTATGATGTTTAGATAAACATGATATGGTCATGTTTATGAAAAACTGACATCAGCATTATTTGATTATTGGATAATTGAATAATGGTCCCAAGTATTTTATGTTCATTTTATAGGTCATCAAGTTGAGAACTTGATCATGAAACCCTATAAGTGAAAGATGACATAAAATTATGATTGTCCCTAGTCGAGGTTGTTAAAATGGGACACTAACAACCGCGCAAGACTAGCATGTGAGGTGACTGTTGGACTAAGTTTCATGGAGTCAATGATATGATTATCACAGTCAATCACATAGATATATGTTGGTGAACATATGATCGGACATGACCCGCTAATGAGAACTCCACATGATAGTTATATCAGTGTTATGGAAGGTTCTCATTACGACTATAGAGTATAGTCCTTAGACCTGAGTTCATCATGCTTTCTAGCATATGAATTGGTGCGCTTTGACCTTGTCAAACGTTGTTCCGTAACTGGCGGCTATAACGGCATTGCTTAGGCGTATCATGAAGTGTGTGTAGAAACAGGGATGGAACAAGAAGGGATTTGTCCCTCCTGTATAACAGGAGATAAATATCTCAGGGGCCATCGAAGATTTGATACTGAGAAAATGCATGGCCGTGCTCAAACGAGGTGATTGTCAGTCGTTTGTTTTATCAGTATAGATCAGGAGTTCGATGAACAAGATGTTGGCTATAATAAGGATGACACAGTTTCTTGCCTTATGCCATATCGAGATATAGCGACAAAGGGATTATGGGAATAGGTGATTCCAGTACAAGTGGGAGATTGTTGGGATTGTGTCCTGAAATCATATTGTACTAACTCTGAAAGATAGTTGGATTGTCGAGATCGGTCAATCCATGTAATACTAGGTGATCATAATGTTTTGCTAGAAACCGCTTATGACTTATGAGTGGTAACTCATTGCTAGTATTATGTGGACCTACAGGGTCACACACCTAAGCAAGCTGGATACACTTTGTAGGGGATTGATCATTGGTAAATGGTCTTGTCAATGGGTATTGGATACACATTCAATTCAAGTTTTGAGAAGTGTGTCGATCGACACACTAGGTGCATCGATCGACACAGGGTCGATTCCGAAACTAATGTTTCGGATTATGACTTAAATTGTCCCGGTTTAATTACTGGGTAATTAGGTCGACCCTAAGCCTATATATTTGATTATGAGGCTCGAGTTTTAGAAAGAAGTTCTTGACAGAACAGTTGCGGCCACTTCTCGAAACACAGAAATCCCAAGGAGATCCGATTCCCGGCACTAGTATCCCGGCGGATTCCAGTTTGTGTGCGTGTGGACTGCAGTAGAGGCGCAGCATCTGAGGCGCTCTAGAGATCTCGTTTATCTCATCAATCATTCCGCTGCCATAACAAGGTAAACAGATCGGTAAGAGATTCAATATAACGAACCCTATATCCTAGGCGATCCAACAAGGATTTGCCACGTTGGGTTTCTATTATGCTTTATGGGCCGAATCTCTCATGTACTCCATTTGTTATCGGGCCGGACCTTAGAGGGGTGCTAGTCCCACCTCTAACAGTAAGCCCCCCCCCCCAGTTCTTGGCACTGGGCGACGTGGAAGTCAGCCAATTACTTATAGTCCATGTCCGATAACCATGGCTTTATAGGTTGGGATTTAACCCTGATCGATTCATATTTTTCCACGTGCCTCTTGATTAATCTGCGTATATAGGATGCTTCTTCTTTATCAAACTGCGTAGAGACACGTGTGTTGGGAAGCCTTAGGGTCGCATCCGTTAAGGGGTAAAGTTGCGTCCCTCGGAAGACTCCCACTCCCTTGCTTCTATAAATATTGCTTATTCTCTTCGCCTCTTGCCATTTCGCTACCAGAAGTAAATTTCAGGTACCTCTTCTTCAAAAACTTTATGATCTTCTCTTTTTTATATCTCTCCTTCATGTGCCAATTTGTCAGCCGATAAATGTATCAGTGCCGAGTTTAGTGAGAATTTTGCCAGTATTACGAGTGCGGGTGCTTTTGAAGGGGAAAGCACCCCTCCCTCTTCTCTGCAAAGCTCGAGCTCTGTCAGTCTCAGTCAAGAATTATCTCAGAGGCATTTTGTATCTCTCTGTGATGACGTTGCTGATCACGCAGACGAACACATCCCTCTTGCGTTGAGAGCGGCTTCAAAAAGACAAGGTAAGGAAAAGCCTACCCAGAATAAAAAGACGGAACATGCGCCTTCTTCTCGGTCAGTGGATGATTTCGACGTTTTTCTGTTCTCCTCAACCGAAGAATCTCTGGCTGCGTTAAAGGCCCTTCCCGGATGCGGAAGTGTCGAGGTTCTTTTGTCCACTACTTCGCAGCGTCCTTGGGAGGCTCCTCCGAACTTTTCTTGTCTCTACGAGTCTTACTCCCACGTTGGGAATCTTCAATTCCCATTGCCAAAGGTGTTGGTCGACTTCTGTGCGAAGTTCAAGATTGCTTTCACCCAGCTTAACCTCGCTGGCATTATTAACTTAATTGTCCTCCTTAAGCTCAGCGCGCCTCTCGGAATTCCGCTCACGGTCGAACTGTTCGAATGCTTCGGACAACTAAACATTGTGTCGAAGAGGCCGGAGTGGCTTCAAGTTAACCTACGTCCGCAGTATAAACTGTGAAATCGCGTTAAGTCCAGTAAGACTCATGATTGGCAGAGGAAGTACTTCTTTGTCAAGATTGACAAGCATTTGTTCCCTGATCAAGCGGCCTTGGTCGTTAATGAATGGAACCTCTCTGTTGGTAGTTGACCGATCAGCTAGACATCAGTATTCTTTTTCGCTCTTGATTCTTATTGCTGCTTTTCTTGTTTTTGCAACTCGCCTCAATCCGAAGCTTCTTAATAAGGAATTTATGGACGACGTTGGCATGAGGTTTTCTGAGCTCGGCTGGCAGACTTGGCCCCGCGACCAAAGATCCCAAGAATACTAGTGAGTATGCCGATACTTCCCGACTCGGCTTATCTTATCGCTTTTGTTCTTACGAATCACCTACGCAGCATCTCAAGCGGTAAAGAAAATGGGAAAGGCGAGGAAAGCTATCCCAAGCATGGTGATTGATCCGAATAATACTTTGAAATCTTCTGATATTGATTGACCAGATGGTCCATCTGTCCTTCGTCTGCTAGGCCGGTCTCTCCTAGGTTACATTCTAGGAGAGGAGAGAGACGGACTTTTGATGATGCCGATAAGACAAGGACTGAGGAATCCAAAAACATTCATCCGAGCCAAGGTCTAAGAGGACAGACGACTGTAATGATGCCTTGAGGAAGAAGGGATGTGATACCCCGTATCCAAAAATATGGTCAACGGGCAGAAGAAAAGTCAACAGGGGCAAAACCGTAATTTTGCCAAAGTTCGAGACGGAAGCCGAGATGGGCCAAATGTTCTCTTTCTAAACCATGAGAACATTTACAAGACCAGAATTGGAAGAAACGGAGCGGAAATGTGTTTTTCGGCTTATCGGTCGGAAAACCGACTAAACCGAGGAAACTTCGGAAAATCATAACGGGAGCTAGGAAACCCAAAAGAGGTGATTCAAGTTGCTAAATTCATCTAAAATCAGGTAGAATTAAGTTATGGAAGGTTGGAGATTTATTAAAATCATCTGGTATTTTCTAAAATAATATTCCCGTAATTAAAGAAACCGACAAGAAATGGCAAGAACGGTTATTATTGGGTTGGGACGGTTTAGATGGGCATTTTTGGACTCAAAGCACACACCAGAGACAGGTGTTTTCTCCCCAGGTCACCATCATATCTTGAGAGGTGGCAAGAGTAGGATGAAGACATGTGTTTAAGTGACAAATACAAAGAATATGCAAGGTGGCACATGGAGATGAGAAGACTTGGGAGCCAAGTTTACATTGAATCTCCCTTATGTCTTGGCAATTGGCGTGGCTGAAGGAGGAATGAGAGAGGACATGTGTCAAAGAAGGAGATTAGAGGAGTGTCATGAGACATGTGTCAAAGAAAGAGATGAGATGTGTCATGAGACACTTGTTGCTATATAAGGAGTCTCAGCTCTTCATGTTATTCATCACCAACACAACAAAAACAAGAGAAGAAGAAAGGAAAGAGAGGGAGGAGGAGGAGGAGGAGGAGGAGGAGGAGGAGGAGGAGGAGGAGGAGGAGGAGGAGGAGGAGGAGGAGGAGGAGGAGGAGGAGGAGGAGGAGGAGGAGGAGGAGGAGGAGGAGGAGGAGGAGGAGGAGGAGGAGGAGGAGAAGAAGGAGGAGGAGGAAGAAGAAGAAGGGAGAGAGAAGCGTGAAGAAGAAGAAGAAGAAGAGAGAGAGAGAGAGGCGTGAAGATGAAGAAGAGAGAGAGAGAAGGAGTCGTGAAGGGGAGAGAGAGAGAGAAGATGAAGATTGGAGAAGAAGAGAGAGAGACATGGAGGGGAACCGGAAGAGATAGAACCGGAGGAAAGGGAGAGAGAAAATGAGGAGAGAGAAGATGGTCCGGAGACTCGATCAGAATCAAGGGTCAACCGGAGTCAAAGGTCAACGGCCGGTCAACGCCGTGGTCAACACCGGTCAACGCGTTGACTTCGGCCGGTTTTTGGTGTTGCGGTTTGTGTACGGGTGTTCGGGAATCCTCGGGGTTCGTGTTCGGGAGGTTCGGGATTAGTTCGGGGTTTTGGGAAGCTGTATCCGCATCCGTGCCGTTCATTCCGATTGATCATTGTGAGTCGGCTCAAACACCGTAGTTATGCATATAGATCGATAAATGGGAAACCGTAGAGTTAGGATTGCACCGTATGTGATGAATTGAATTGAGAATTGATTGATTGAATTAAAGTTAAACCGGCCAGGGTTAAATATGCATGCTAGACTTAAACGGATTAAACTTGTTGAGTGCCGTTAGGTTGGTAGTAACGTTGTGTGATGCATTCATATAGTCGTTGCATGATTAGGGCCGTATATGCATATATATGTAAGTAAAGAGCTGTATCGAATGAATCTAAATACGGGAATTAAGACGAGTTAAAATACGGAATTAAACCTGAATAAACGTATAGAGTATGGAATGATGTCGGGATTACCGACAAATAAATGAATTAAGTTAATGAAAGATGAGACGTCGGGGGGTCTAGTAAGCTACTAGCTCTAAACTGACAGATCGAGAATTGTTAAAGATACTTAGGAAAGATTAATAGTGAGAAGTGTTGTGACTGGTGAACCGTCTACGGATTAGCAATCCGCTAATCCAAGGTAGCGGGCGTAAAATGGTTAAAGACGTTAGCAACCCTAATAGGCATGTTTGTGTGTTGATTGCGTGATTGTATTATTGTGTGGTTGTGGTTGACCCTTTTGTGCAGGCCTTTAGATTGCTTCGGTGTTGGGCCGAGCGATCCGTGTAGATACTTACTCTGGTCATGGGACCGGTTAAGTCGTAACCGCTGACTCGGTATGGTGCCGAGTCAGGGGGCGGTGTGGTGTGTGTGAGTAGACTTGCGGGAAGCGGTGTTGATCTGATAGTTGTTGTTGATTGAGATTGATTGTTAGAGTCCAAGCGAGTCTGCTTGTTTATATTTCTGTACTAGGACTCTAGGGTGTGATAGATCCCGCAAGTCTAGGTGTTTGATTACGTTCTGGTACTTCCGACCCGATTGGATCCTCGGGAAGTTGCCTAATCGGATCATGGTGATTCCGGTTATGGCGTTAACTGTTGGGATAGTGTCCTGAAATCACACTTGTACTCACTCCTGTGATAGTTGTGTGTCGAGATCAGACATTCGTATAATACTGGGTGTTTGCAATGCTTTGCTAGAAGCCTCTTGCAATCTGTAGGTCGTGGACTTACTGCCAGTATTATATGATCCTATAGGGTCACACACCTAAGCGAACTGGAAGCTACGACATGGGAATGATCATTGTGGCAATGATCATATTATGTGTATTAAAATACACATAAGATTCGATTTAATGGTGTTGTGTCGATCGACACAGCTTGTGTGTCGGTCGACACAGTTCGGTTTTTCCGAACAAGTTTTTCGGGTTATGACTTAATTGAGTCTGGCCCGTTAAGCAAGTTTAGGTTGAATAAACTCGTTTTATTTCGACCTAAACGGATGAGCCGTCAAGTTTTCAAGAGAGAAACACTAGACACACCAGAGAGAATCGATCCCGTTGATCCGGCACTAGCATCCCGTTTCCAGTGAAGCGTGCGTGTGTATCTGGTAGAGGCAAGGCGTTTGTGTTGCTCCACTGATCTCGTTCACCATCTCAATTCCGCTGCCAGAAAGGTAAGAACGAGGTTGGTTTTTCATTCAATATATCAAACCCTAGATCCATAGGGATCCAACAGTGGTATCAGAGCGTGTTAGGGTTTAGCTATTGAATATGATGCAAATTAATTCGAATCCTGATGTTGTTGAATTGATTTTTGCATGTTCAAATCGTGTTTTCAAGTTATATTCTCGGTTTTTGTTCTGTTTGAAAAGACGAAGAATTGATGAAAACGCACTGTGTCGATCGACACAAAGCGTGTGTCGGTCGACACGCCGCGGCAGAACGCGTTAAAATTTTAGGGTTATCGCAGGGTGTCGATCGACACAAAGCGTGTGTCGGTCGACACAGAGCGAAAATCCGTAAATAATTTTAGGGTTTCGATCTGAGATCGAGTACCCGTAATCCTGCTGCGTCGATCGATACACTGGGTGTGTCGGTCGACACAGGCATAGAAAGTTGATAGACCGGTTCAATTGGATTGAACAGGTTGTATCGCTCGGTTAATTTTGATTAACCAAATTGGTTCTGGTTTGGTCATATCGATCGACACGCAGTGTGTGACGATCGACATGGACTATTAAACCGAACTGGTTCAATTAGATTGAATCGGTTATGTAAATTCGATTCGGTTAGACCGGTTATCGAAGAGCGGTTTATATTAGATTGCATCGATCGATACCAAATGGTTGGCGTCGATCGATACAATGCTCGCAGACATGCTAGTTGGACTACATATTTGCATATACCAGAACAATTTAATCCTAAAAGTTGTAGATGAATCTAAACTAAATAAACTGAATGTTTTAAATAAATAAAGAAATCCTTGAATGCATATTGGATATGCATCAAGATAAATCGGTTCTTTTCCTCAACTAAATATCAAGTGATCTTGATGTCTTGCCCGATCTTGTCTACTGTCAAGACTTGTTTCGCTGATTGGATAGTCTTGGAGTCCTTGGTATCCACAGCTACATAAGTAAGGCAGGTGATCATTGATAGACTTGCAGTGCGACTGTCAATGATCACAAGACCAAAGAGATTGGTTTACTTGACTGGGCCATCAGAAGTTCTGGGCCCAAAGACATCGGAGTGGATATGACATGGATTGTCTTATCTGCGACCAAGAGTTGTACTGGGTACAATTAGCAATGATTTGCTTACCTGGATGACTAAAGTTTGGGTGATGGCGAGTCGTCCACTCGAATTTTGGTGATATGAGGATCTTGGTTCATTGTATTCATATGAGGAAACATAGTTATGAATACAATGCGAGTTTTCTTATTAGATAAGATTTCTCATTTCCTTGAGCATTATAACTAAAACTTTACCTCCTTTTAATTGCAGCTATGTCTGTCTCAAATCACATCAACACTTTCTCACTAAGATCCGTCCTTGAGAAGGACAAATTAAATGGATCTAATTTCTTGGAATGGTATCGGAACCTGAGAATAGTTCTCAGGCAAGAGAACAAGGAATATGTCCTTGAAAGAATTCTCACCGAGAGGCCACGTTCCAATGCTCCGCAGACAGAAAAGAATGCTTGGGATAAGAATTCAGCGGATGTCAAAGATGTTACTTGTCTAATGCTGGTGACCATGAACTCTGAGCTGCAGAAGCAATATGAGAATGTGTTGTCACCCATTGAGATGATTAACAGCCTGAAAGCTTTGTTTCAGGAGCAAGCTCGCACAGAGAGATACCAGACGGTTAAATCTCTCATGGATTGCAAGCTGGCTAAGGACAGTCCAGTAAGTCCTCATGTCCTTAAAATGATGGGTTACATTGATAACCTGGGGAAACTGGACTGTGCCATTAGCCAGGAGCTGGCCACTGACATGATTCTGCAGTCATTGCCGTCGTGTTTTGATCAGTTCATTATGAACTACAACATGCAAAACATGACTAAGACATTGACTGAGTTGCACGGTATGCTGAAGACAGCAGAACCGAATCTCAAGAAGGCTACTCCCAGTGTCCTGATGGTACAAGGGGGTAAAAGGTTTAAGAAACCTAAGAAGGATAAGGGAAAGGCCCAGGTTGTCGAGACTGAAAGTCAAGACAAGCCCAAGCCCAAGCCCAAATCCGGGCCTTCTGCTGAGGATAAGTGCAACTACTGCAAGCAGTTGGGGCATTGGAAAAGAGACTGCAAGAAGTTCAAGGAAGATTACAAGAAACTGAAGAAGACGTATGATGCGTCTGACTCAGGTATTTATGTTATCGAACTTAATGTTATATCTTCTAGTTCTACTTCGTGGGTATTGGATACCGGCTGCGGTGCTCACATTTGTACTGATGTGCAGGCACTAAGAAACAGTAGAACGCTGAAGAAAGGACAAGTGGAGCTACGAGTCGGGAATGGAGCTAAGGTTGCTGCACTGGCCGTAGGCACCTATGAATTGTCTTTACCTTCGGGCATGATTTTAGCTTTAAATAATTGCTACTTTGTACCTGCGATAAGCAGAAACATAATTTCAGTTTCCGTTTTGGATTTGGAAGGTTTTGATTTTGCTGTTAAGAATAAAGTTTGTTCTTTTAATCGTGATGGTACATTTTATGGTAGCGCCCCATTAGAAAATGGGTTATATGTTTTAAATCAAGAAATGCCTGTCTTTAACATAAATACAAAGCGGTTTAAGTCAAATGACGAAAACCCGACTTTCTTATGGCATTGTCGTTTGGGCCATATCAATGAGAAACACATCCAAAGGCTCCATCGAAATGGGCTTCTGGGCTCATTTGATTTTGAATCATGTGAGAAATGCGAATCTTGCTTGGTGGGCAAAATGGCTAGAGCCCCTTTCAACAAACCAAATGAAAGGGCCAGTGACTTGTTGGGCCTTGTTCATACTGATGTATGTGGGCCGATGAGTACTGTTGCCAGAGGAAATTACAAGTACTTCATTACCTTCACTGATGATTTCAATAGGTATGGCTATGTCTACTTGATGAGACACAAGTCAGAATCCTTTGATAGATTCAAGGAATTCAAGAATGAAGTACAGAACCAACTTGGCAAAAGTATCAAAATTCTGCGATCGGATCGCGGAGGAGAATACTTAAGCCAAGAGTTCAGCGACTATCTGAGCGAGTGTGGAATTGTTTCACAACTCACTCCTCCTGGAACACCTCAATGGAATGGAGTGTCAGAGAGGAGAAATCGAACCTTATTAGATATGGTTCGGTCTATGATGAGTCATACTAATCTTCCATTATCCTTTTGGGGATACGCTCTAGAAACGTCTGCGTTTACACTAAATAGGGTACCATCTAAATCGGTGGATAAGACACCACATGAATTGTGGACTGGGAAAATTCCTAATCTGTCTTTCCTGAGGATTTGGGGTTGTGAAGCTTATGTCAAACGTTTAATCTCTGACAAGCTTGCACCCAAATCAGATAAATGCTGCTTCGTTGGTTATCCTAGGGAAACCAAGGCATACTACTTTTACAACCAATCTGAGAACAAAGTAATTGTTGCTCGGGACTGTTCTTTTCTTGAGAGGGAGTTTCTCTCTAAGAAAAACAGTGGGAGTAAAGTACATCTTGAAGAAATTCAAGATGCACAGGAAACTGCTCAACCTGTTGAGGAAGAGCAGCAGTTGGATCCACAAAGTTCTGTGGAACCGGCGCCTGTGGAGCCTGAAGTTCGCAGATCCGGAAGGATCCGTCACGAACCCGAGAGATACTATGGATTTCTCGTAACCAATTCAAATGATCTGATGATCATTGAAGGTGACGAACCAGCGACCTTTGCGGAAGCAATGATGGGCCCGGACTCCGAAAAGTGGCTTGGAGCCTCTAAATCCGAAATGACATCCATGTCAGAAAGCCAAGTATGGTCCTTGGTCGATTTACCTAGTGGTGTAAAAGCCATTGAGTGTAAATGGATCTTCAAGAAGAAGATTGACGTGGATGGAAATGTACAGATTTACAAAGCGAGATTGGTGGCTAAAGGTTTCAAACAAATTCATGGTATTGACTATGATGAAACCTATTCCCCAGTAGCTATGCTTAAATCCATTCGGATTCTTCTAGCGATTGCTGCTCATTATGATTATGAGATTTGGCAGATGGATGTCAAAACCGCATTCCTGAATGGTATTCTGGAAGAGGATGTGTACATGACACAGCCTGAAGGTTTTGTCGATCCTAAAAACGCTGGAAAGGTATGCAAACTTCATAAATCCATTTATGGATTGAAGCAAGCATCACGGAGTTGGAATCTTCGTTTTGATGAAGCAGTAAAACAATTCGGTTTCATCAAGAACGAAGAGGAAGCATGTGTATACAAGAAGACTAGTGGGAGCAAAATTGCGTTTCTTGTACTGTATGTCGATGACATACTCCTCCTCGGTAATGACGTTCCATTGCTTAAGTCTATCAAGACTTGGCTTGGAAGTTGTTTTTCCATGAAAGACATGGGAGAAGCCGCGTACATTCTTGGAATCAGAATCTACAGAGATAGAACAAACAAGCTGATTGGATTGTGCCAGGACACTTATATTGATAAGGTGTTGCACAGATTCAAGATGCAAGATTCCAAGAAGGGCTTCATTCCAATGTCTCATGGCATGAGTCTCAGCAAGAAGCAGTGTCCGGCGACATCTGCTGAGCGAGAACGCATGAATAGGATTCCTTATGCTTCTGCAATAGGATCTATCATGTATGCCATGCTCTGCACTCGTCCAGATGTGGCCTACGCGTTAAGCATGACAAGCAGATACCAATCTGATCCAGGTGAGGAGCACTGGACAGCTGTCAAGAATATTCTCAAGTATTTGAGACATACTAAGGATAAATTCCTTGTGTATGGAGGAAGTGATGAACTTGTGGTGAATGGATTCACTGATGCGAGTTTTCAGACAGACAGAGACGATTTCCGATCACAATCTGGATTTGTCTTCTGTCTAAATGGCGGTGCGGTGAGCTGGAAGAGCTCTAAGCAGAATACCGTAGCTGATTCCACAACGGAAGCTGAATATGTTGCTGCTTCAGAAGCGGCAAAGGAAGCTGTTTGGATCAAGAAGTTCATGACTGAACTTGGTGTGGTTCCTAGTATCTTGGAGCCAGTGGCTTTATTTTGCGATAACAATGGAGCCATTGCTCAGGCGAAAGAACCCAGGTCACACCAGAAGTCCAAACACGTTGAGAGGAAATATCATTTGATTCGTGATATTGTCAATAGAGGTGATGTGAAGATCAGCCGAGTTCCGACAGATGAGAACGTCGCTGATCCTCTGACCAAGTCACTCCCAAGGCCTAAGCATGAGAGTCATACGACTGTTGTAGGCATTAGAGATCTTATGATGTAATCTTGATTCTAGTGGGAGTTTTTGGTTGTATTTTAAGTTATAATAAGACGCTCTTGTAAACATTCTTTGGAAGTGTTTCAATGAAATTTGATTTCAGCATTATTTATATTGTGATCTAAATAATGGTCCCAAATAAGTTTATGACATATTATAGGTCATCAAGTTGAGGACTTGATCATGAAACCCTATAAGTTAATGAATTATTTTGTCCCTAGTCGAGGTTGTAGAATTGGGACACTAACAACCGGTAGAGACTAGATTGTGAGGTGACTGTTGGCTAAGTTTCATGGAGCCAATGATATGATTATCGCAGTCAGTCACATAGATGTATGTTAGTGAACATATGATCGGACATGACCCGCTAATGAGAAATCTACAAGATACTTATATCTGTGTCATAAGAGATTCTCATTACGACTATAGAGTATAGTCCTTAGACCTGAGTTCATCATGCTTTCTTGCATATGAATTGGTACACTTTGACCTTGTCAAACGTCGACCCGTAACTGGCGACTATAACGGCACTGTTCGGGTGTATCATGAAGTACGCGTTGAAATAGGGATGGAACAAGATGGAATTTGTCCCTCCTGTATAACGGGAGATAAATATCTCAAGGCCTATCGAAGATTGAATACTGAGAAAATGTGTGGCCGCACTCAAACGAACTGTAGTTCAGTTGTTTGTAATGTTCAGTATGAGATCAGGAGTTCGATAAACACGATGTTGGCTAAATAAGGATGACACTAATCTTGCCTTATGCCAAATCGAGATATAGAGACAAAAGGATTATAGGAATTGGTGATTCCAGTACAAGTGGGAGATTGTTGGGATAGTGTCCTGAAATCACACTTGTACTCACTCCTGTGATAGTTGTGTGTCGAGATCAGACATTCGTATAATACTGGGTGTTTGCAATGCTTTGCTAGAAGCCTCTTGCAATCTGTAGGTCGTGGACTTACTGCCAGTATTATATGATCCTATAGGGTCACACACCTAAGCGAACTGGAAGCTACGACATGGGAATGATCATTGTGGCAATGATCATATTATGTGTATTAAAATACACATAAGATTCGATTTAATGGTGTTGTGTCGATCGACACAGCTTGTGTGTCGGTCGACACAGTTCGGTTTTTCCGAACAAGTTTTTCGGGTTATGACTTAATTGAGTCTGGCCCGTTAAGCAAGTTTAGGTTGAATAAACTCGTTTTAGTTCGACCTAAACGGATGAGCCGTCAAGTTTTCAAGAGAGAAACACTAGACACACCAGAGAGAATCGATCCCGTTGATCTGGCACTAGCATCCCGTTTCCAGTGAAGCGTGCGTGTGTATCTGGTAGAGGCAAGGCGTTTGTGTTGCTCCACTGATCTCGTTCACCATCTCAATTCCGCTGCCAGAAAGGTAAGAACGAGGTTGGTTTTTCATTCAATATATCAAACCCTAGATCCATAGGGATCCAACATTAACCTACTGAGTGACGCCGGTAGGTGTGTGGTCCGGAGAACACTGGGTCGCGTCCTAGGGCCGGACTGCATGGAAGCTTGGGTTATCTAGGGTAGCCTGATTCACCGCGTATCGATGGAAAGAGAACGGTGTCCTAGTCGTTGGAAATTGTGTGGACGGCTAGGAGTCGTGGGTTAGTTGCCATATCGGTAACGGTGGAAACCCGTGGAAGTTACCAAGATCGTAGGGGCCCAGCGTGGTGTTTTGGTGTTTTGGTGTAGTTGGTGTTGCGCGGTAGATAGATCGAGTCTCAATCGGGAACATGTGCCGCAGTGCTCCCGATTTCCTATAATCGCCTTCTATTTCTTTTGGCAGTTGATTGTGTGTGGGCTCGACACGACGTCGTAGTGCGTGATCGGCTATTTGTTATGATTGATTGTTATTTTGGGGTTTTCGGGCGGGAATCTATAGATAATAGATAGATTAGAAGCCTTAGTGGGGAGCCGATTCACTGGGTGATCTTAGATCGCTCATTAGACTCTTTTGTGTTTTTAGGTTAAGCAGCGACGGACGCGGGAGGTCCTCGGTGTAGTTTCGGGATGGCTTGTGGCGGGGTTTTTGATTCGATGGTTTTGGATTTTTCTCTCGGTTCGGCTTGGCGCCACTTTTGTATTGATTTGCGTGTTGATTTTTTATTGATGAAAACGATTTGTAAAGTGACGATTAAACGTTGTGCCGAGCGTTTAATTTACTCGATAATGAATATGCTTTCCTGATATTGTGTTTCGTCCGAACCGACACAACTCGCAGAAGTAGTGCAAGGCATCGACTTGTACTATGGAAGTGAGGATAGCGGAGTCAAGGATGGGTTAGTGCAAGCCTTTGTCTCAAACCGATCTGTCTCTGGCTTCGTCCTGTGACGAACTTTTCCTGTTCGACTTGCTTGGGTTCGATCGGTCATGTTCTTGTTTGATTGTTGGCCGGTCAGCTCGACGGTCAGCGGAGAATGGGAAAGGGGCGTTACAAGGGAGGCGGTGTTCCTTTGGCCGAGGATGAATTGGAGGACCCCTCCGTCTCGTTGATTCGAAAAACTTTGAAGTCAAGCGATCCTGTTCGGGTGCCCTCTTCATCTGACAAGGTAGCTCCTCCTCTTTCTTCCGTTCTGCCGACCTCGGTCTCGGGACCTCGTAGAGCGTCGGCCTCGCCTGCTGGGGCTAGGAAAAGGCCTTCCAAGGTCGTAAGTCGTTATGACGGTTTGGATGCGAGTAAACGTCTGAGGGTTGAAGAATACGGACGAGTATTACTGCGGAGAGATACTTCAGAGCATCTCTTGCGAGGCTATCCCGCCTTTCCCGGTGAGTGAGATGTACAAACCGGACATGTTCTGCAATATCTCGAAGTTTTTCGTCAATGTGAGTTGTTTACATCCGTCTTTTCAGTTTAATTTCTCGACTTTTCTTTTCTTAGTGTTCCTCGTTTTGCAGGGACTTTGTTGCTGAATTCATACATCTTTGATATGAACCGTCAGCTGCAATTGCGGACTGCCGAGCTTAGTAGAGAGCTTGCTCAAAGGACGAAAGAGTTGGAGAAGCTTAAGTTTGGCGCCGAGCTTCTCCGAGTTAGCGAGGAGGAAGAGTAAGGTCACTACTTCCTATGAGCACGTCAAGCTGCTCGAAAATCCCAATCAAGAGCTCGCAACGTACAAAGAGAGTCTCTCTGGCTAGTTGGCGCAAGAGAAGCTTCGTCGCGTCGAGGAGGTATCCAAAGAGTGGAATGTCTTGTCAGTGGAGGTTGGTGATATATCATGGTTTTTACCCATTTTAGACCATGATATAGATGTGTTTTAGTGTCTTTTGTCTTTGTTTAGAGTCTTTTACAGGTTAAATCAGGATTGGAGCTAATTGGAGATATTTGGAGCATTTTGGGATTTTTGGGACGTTTTGGCCGAGAGCTTAACTCACTGTTCGTATAATTGATCATGCATCGATCGTTGCATTCAAAGCATCGATCGATGCAGTCGCGAGATGGGCCGTACACGTCGGTTTGACAAGTATTGAAGATTTACAAAGAAGCCCAAGATAGTTCCAGTATTTACACAGAAGCCCCATCCGAGATTATGCCTATATAATAGAGTTTTTAGAGTTTTTATTAGATATACTTTATAATTAAGAGCAGAGGATTTTTAGAGCTTTTGGGGGCTGATCTGAACCTAATTCATCATCTGTATTTGGAGAAGATTTCGAACCCCTTTTACTCTTATTCTTTTATGCAATTTACTTATCATATGATCATGTTTTCATTATCTATGTCTGAGTAGATTCCTAGTTAGACTTAGGGTTTCTCACATAGGATTTCATGACTTGCTAGACTTGTTCAATTTCAGTTAAGGATTCAAACTTTATCTGTTCTTCAATTTAATTGTGCTTAAAGCTAGTTCTAACCTGATCAATTAGAATCTAGATCTTAGGTTGCTAAATACGTCACGGAAGTGAGGTTTAGGAACCAGAACTAATTAAATTGGGCAATTAAACTTTGCGCAAACGAAAGTTTGGTTTAGGATAATTGTGAACATATCAAACTTGGACTTATTGCTAGTTTAATCTGTTAGTTCTCGCAAACGGAAGTTTGGTTTGCTGTACTTAGACTTAGAGAATTATCGCAAAGGAATTTGGTTAATTCTATATCTGTGTTTTGAGTTCTAGAACTGTGCTTAATTAGATCCTTGCTGAATGAACTGTCTGCTAGTCTGATTTCCTGAGAATACCCTAGGTTTGACGCTTTTAATTACTTGCTTTCACAACCAATAATCTCTGCTACTGATTTACTTTCTTGCACTGTTTTCAATACAATCACATTGCTTATTTCTAGTATTCATTCCCTACAGTTTGATTCTCTTGAGACCAAGTGTCCCTGTGGATTCGATAACCCTATATACTACTTTGACATTGCTGTACACTTGCAGTTTAGTATAGGGATTAATTCTTGACCTATCAAGTTTTTGGCGCCGTTGCCGGGGACTCTTAGAGTCTTCGATAGGACCGAACTTAGGGTTTTACTAGAAATTTTTCGTTTTTCGTTTTTGTTTTTCGTTTTTTATTTTATTTATTTTATTTTGCTGACTTTTCTCTGTTTCTCTCTGTCGCAGGTACGAATTTCGCCTTGCGTCGATCGTTGCACCCTTGCATCGATCGTTGCTGAGCGATTTGAGATTGATCGATCGTTGCACTGATAGCATCGATCGTTGCTGGACGATTACAGACAGTTTATGCCAACGCAGAACACTCGAAGTAATCCGAACTCGAGCTTAGTTAATCTCAACCTAGAAGAACTTGGACGTCTAGAGAGGACTATCAGAAGAGAAAAGAGAGAGAGAATGGTTCGAGAACGTCTGATCTTGATACCAGATGCTGAAGGTACCCTGAGGGACCAAGATAACAACCCGTACAATGCTGCTGGGCATCGGGTTGATGCTGAAGGGAATGTCATCCCTGATCCCCCTGAACCTGAGCAACAACCGCAAGATCGAGCTCAAGGTAGAGAGATGGTAGTTCATGAGAGGACACTAGCTGATTACAATAGACCTGATGAGTTTCATGCAAACCGAGCAGCTCTAGTGCTTCCTGCTTTTGAAAGGAATGATTTTGAGGTAAAAACTATCTACTACCAACTGATGAGGCAGATTGCTTTTCATGGTCTTCAATCAGAGCAGCCTATGGATCACATTGACAAGTTTGAGGACATAGTCACTGGCATGAAGTATGAAGGAGTATGCCCGGACTATCTGTTCCTTAAGCTATTTCCGCACAGTCTTGCTGGAGACGCTAGTGCATGGCTGAGACAACTGGCACCTGGTCAGTATACTACTTGGGCAGCCTTAAAGAGTGAGTTCCTGCGTCACTTCTACGACGCTGCGCGCTCAGATCAGTCCAGACAGGACATACTTACTTTTTCCCAAGGAGCTGTGGAGCCTTTGACAACCGCATGGATGAGATTTAAGCAGTATCAGCGTGATTGTCCACATCATGGATTCACAGAAGTACAGCTGATTGGTATTTTCTTCAGAGGAATAGATCTCCCTTATCAGACTGCGCTGGATAATTCCAGTGATGCTAATTTCAATACCAGGACTCCTACACAAGCTAAGCAGTTGATAGAGAACCTGGTTGGCAGCTACAGTTGCAAGTCTATGGATGAGATGAGAAAGAAATCCGGTGGAAGTGTAGAGGATTCTAACATGACTGAGATTAGATCCAGGCTAGACACAGTCTACAATCTCTTGACAAGTAAAAAAGTTGTCCACTCTGCCCAAAATCTAGAGGTAATTCAGACTGAGGAGGACACTCAGGAAGAAGATGTGAATTTCATAGGAGGTTCTGGTTTCCAAGGCAATAGATTTAGAAATCAGCAGGGAAACAGATTTTCAAATGGAGTTCAGCAAAGTGGTTTTAAGAAAGCCAATGAGCCTGATAGTAAGATAGAGATGATGCTAAGACAGCTGATGGAGAATCAGACTAAGTACGCAGCAGATTCTGACGCAAAGATGGATACAATCTACAGGGAGCTGAATGGGAAGTTTGAAGGTTTGAACACGCACATAAAAGAGCTTGATGCAAGGGTTGCAAGAACTGCTGGGCATGCTCAGAGGGAAGAGGGATATCTCCCGGGAAGGACTGATGCCAATCCTAAGTACCAGTGCAATGCCGTGACATTAAGAAGTGGTAAGGAGCTGTCATCTGGCCAGAAAAAGCAGTTAAGCGTTGAGGAACTCGTAGAAATTGAAGAGTTGGAAGATGAGATACGCAATATTCGCCGCGGATCGATCGATGCATCCAAGCAACGATCGTTGCCAAGCGAAACCAAGGAACCGGAGATCATAACGAAGTCGCCTAGCATCGATCGGTGCAACAAGGGCAACGATCGACACAAGGTAACTACAGAAAGTTCGGGTGCTGAAAACCCAAAACAGCCGGCTGAAAGGGTATACAAGCCTAAGATACCTTATCCCAAGAATCCCAGAAAAGCTAGGAATGATAGGCAATATGCAAAATGGAAGGAGTTCATAAAAAAGGTGAAGGTTGAAGTACCTTTGTTGGATTCTATTGAAACCTCCCCCATGATGAAGAGATGCCTCAAGGATGCAATTTCTGGTAAATGGTCTGATGAAGAAAGCATAATGATGCTAAATGAGGTATGTAGTGCAGTGGTTCAAGGTAGAATTCCAGAGAAATTGAAAGATCCAGGCAGCTTCGTATTAGATTGTGCTATCTACAAGGAGAGGTTCGAAAGGTCCCTATGTGATCTTGGTTCCAGCGTAAATCTGATGCCCCTCTCGGTTGCTAAAAGACTAGGGATGACAGACTTTATACCAACTAGGATATCGCTAGTTTTGGCAGACAGATCAGTCAGGATTCCTGAAGGAGTAATAGAGGATGTGCCTATAACAGTTGGCAAGTGTGTGATCCCAACTGACTTTGTGGTTCTACAATATGGACAGGAGCCAAAAGACCCATTAATTCTAGGCAGGTCTTTCTTAGCAACAGCTGGTGCAATGATTGACTGTCAAGGAGGTAAGATAATTCTGAATGTGGGTGATCTGAAGATGAGTTTTGACATGAACAAGCTGGTAAAGAGACCAACCATTGACGGGCAGACCTTCTATGTGGACACATTGGGTGATTTGGCTGCAGAGTACTTCCATCAATCACATGCTGAGGACCCACTAGAAAGAGCCTTACTGAGTTCTATTTTGGAGTTGGAGTACCTACAGGACGAGCCTGCAATGTGCTATACAAGATTGATGGATTCTATCGAGGTTGCAATGCAAGTCGAAGTATCTGACGCGGAACTGCAACGATCGATACCAACTGAGCAACGATCGTTGCAAGACGACCGAGACTGGGCAGAGGAAAAAGCTCCGAAAATAGATCTGAAACAACTTCCATCCGGGCTAAGGTACGCATTTCTTGGACCAAATTCAACTTATCCAGTGATTGTCAACGCTAGTTTGAACAACGCAGAGCTCACTTTACTGCTAAGCAAGCTGCGCAAGCATCGCAAAGCTCTTGGCTATTCCCTTAATGACATTTCAGGTATCTCACCAGAGCTGTGCATGCATCGGATACATCTCGAGGATGAGTCCAAGACATCAATCGAACATCAGAGGAGACTTAATCCTAATCTGCAGGAAGTAGTCAAAAAGGAGATTATGAAACTCCTGGATGCTGGGATCATCTATCCTATTTCAGACAGTGATTGGGTAAGTCCAGTCCATGTAGTACCTAAGAAAGGAGGAGTTACAGTTGTTAAGAATGAGAAGAACGAGCTGATACCTACTAGGACTGTGACGGGACACAGGATGTGCATAGACTACAGGAAACTGAATGCTGCGACTAGAAAGGATCACTTCCCCTTACCTTTTATTGATCAGATGCTCGAAAGGTTAGCAAATCATCCTTACTACTGCTTTTTAGATGGATACTCAGGTTTCTTTCAGATCCCCATCCATCCAGAGGATCAAGGAAAGACCACTTTCACTTGTCCATATGGGACATTCGCCTACCGTAGGATGCCCTTTGGACTCTGCAATGCACCAGCCACTTTCCAGAGATGCATGATGTCCATATTCACAGATATGATTGAGGATTTTATGGAAGTATTCATGGATGATTTCTCGGTATATGGATCATCCTATAATGAATGCTTAGATAATCTGTGTAAGGTTTTGAAGAGATGTGAAGAGAAGCATTTAGTTCTTAACTGGGAGAAATGTCATTTCATGGTTAGGGATGGCATTGTACTAGGACACAAAGTGTCAGAGGCTGGAATAGAAGTAGACCGCGCCAAGATTGAGGTAATGACCAACCTGCAGGCACCGGATTCTGTTAAGTCTATCAGAAGCTTTCTTGGACATGCTGGTTTCTATAGACGATTCATCAAGGATTTCAGTAAGATTGCTAGGCCTTTAACTGCTTTGCTGTGTAAAGACACCAAGTTTGAGTTCACTGCAGATTGTCAAACCGCATTTGAACAGATCAAGCAGGCCTTAGTAAGTGCTCCCATAGTTCAGCCACCGGATTGGGATTTGCCTTTCGAAGTAATGTGTGATGCAAGTGACTATGCTGTAGGAGCTGTTCTTGGACAAAGGAAAAATAGAAAGCTTCATGCTATCTATTATGCCAGTAGGACACTGGATGATGCACAAAGGAACTATGCCACTACAGAGAAGGAGCTGTTAGCAGTTGTCTTTGCATTTGAGAAATTTCGCTCTTATCTTGTTGGCTCCAAGGTGATTGTACACACTGATCATTCAGCCCTGAAGTATCTGATGCAGAAGAAGGATGCTAAGCCAAGACTGTTGAGATGGATCTTGTTGCTCCAGGAATTTGATATTGAAGTAAGAGATAAGAAAGGAGTTGAGAATGGAGTTGCTGATCATCTTTCTAGGATGCTGATAGAAGACGACGTGCCAATCAATGACTATTTGCCTGAGGAAAACGTCAATATGGTTGGGACAATCTGTGAGACAGATTTGGACAGAGATCTGCAAAACTGTCGGATTAATCGCATTGCGTCGATCGATGCAACATCAGCATCGATCGATGCATCTATCGGGGCTGTAGCGATCGATACATCTGGCTGTGACGATCGTTGCAGCGCGAACACAGACCCAGAGATTTTTACGGTACGGATTGGAAAACATGAGGTCGAGATTTATGCTGTCTCAACAAATGATCAACCATGGTATGCAGACATAGCCAATTATCTAGCTGCAGAGGCTGAACCAGATAATCTAAAAGGATATGAGAAGAAGAGGTTTTTCAGAGAACTTAGGAGGTACTATTGGGATGAACCTTACCTCTATAAGCAATGTTCGGATGGCCTTTATAGGAGATGCGTTGCTGAAACAGAGGTTCCAGATATCCTGTTCCACTGCCACGGATCAGATTATGCAGGACATTTTGCTACTTTCAAGACTGTATCTAAGGTTTTGCAGGCAGGTTTCTGGTGGCCTACAATGTTCGCTGATACTCACTCTTTTATTTCTCATTGTGATGCCTGCCAAAGGAGAGGGAAAATCAGCAGAAAGCATGAGATGCCTCAGAATTTCATTCTTGAGGTTGAGGTTTTTGATTGCTGGGGCATAGATTTTATGGGTCCCTTTCCCTCATCTTATGGGAATAAATTCATATTAGTTTATGTGGACTATGTATCTAAGTGGGTAGAAGCAATAGCTAGTCCAACCAATGATTCTTCAGTAGTCATTAAGCTGTTCAAATCCATCATATTCCCTAGATTTGGAGTACCTCGGATAGTAATTAGTGATGGAGGGTCTCACTTTATTAATAAGGTATTTGAGAAGCTCTTGAAGAAGCATGGGGTGCATCACCGAGTTGCTACTCCTTATCACCCACAGACTAGTGGACAAGTAGAAGTCTCCAACAGACAAATCAAGGAGATCTTGGAGAAAACAGTTGGGAAGACAAGAAAAGATTGGGCAGCTAAGCTTGATGATGCTTTATGGGCTTACAAGACTGCATTCAAAACACCATTGGGGACTACTCCATTTCACTTGTTGTATGGAAAAGCATGCCATCTGCCTGTGGAACTTGAGCACAAAGCAGCGTGGGCTGTAAAGCAGATGAACTTTGACCTTAAACCAGCTGCTGAAAGAAGGTTGATACAGCTTAATGAGTTGGATGAGATTAGACATCTTGCCTATGAGAACTCAAAGCTGTACAAGGAGAGGACAAAGGCTTATCATGATAAAAAGATTGTTTCTAGACGGTTTGAGCCTAATGACCAGGTACTTCTATACAATTCTCGTCTACACTTGTTTCCAGGAAAGCTGAAATCAAGATGGTCCGGTCCTTACACAATAAAAGAAGTGCGTCCATATGGAGCTGTCATACTAATAGGCAAGGAAGGTAATGAGTTTGCTGTGAATGGGCAGAGGGTAAAACACTATTGGGCTAAGGCCGAGATTCCCAGAGGACAGATTTTGCCTCTGGATGCTGCACCCTCAACCTGAAAGATCTTGCGCGTCCGGTCAAGCTATTGACCTTAAACAAGCGCTGGGTGGGAGGCAACCCACCATTAGGTACTGGTGTTTTTCTTTTTAATTTTTGGTGTTTTTGTTAGGATTTTACGTTTGTTTTTGTTTCTGGTGCAGTCATGTTTGCAGGTCTCGAATTAAATCGCAGTGCCGATCGATGCATTTCTGCATCGATCGTCACAATACGAAAGGAATCGCATTGCAGCGATCGTTGCGGTCCTGAGCAACGATCGACCATACACGAAAGTCGCCAAGTAACGGTCGATGCATCTAATGCACCGGTCGTTGCTCGTGCGACAGAGGTAACCCGACAGACATAATTTCACCTTTTCAATTTTTATTTTCTTTTTACCGATCCTTCGCTGGACACTACTGGGGACAGTGTGTCTTAAGTGTGGGGGAGGTGCTACTGACGTTTATCTTTCTGTTTTCTTAAGAGTCAGTCCGTATTTCAAAATTTTTTTGTTTTATTGAGTCAAAACTGTTTAAGTAAGAAACTATGATTTTCTGAGGAGATTTACAAAACTTGCAGGAACTTAAGTAACCATTGGGATGAAGTTGCAGGATCTATCTCTGACTATTAGAAAACCCAGACACGGATCAACCTACTGGGAACACCCATATCACTTCAGGTACCAGAGGATCCTTTACTGACTTCACCCCTAATACTGACTTAGATTTTCTCACCTAAGGGCTTGGTATACTTTATGTCGGATTCCCTGTTAGTTCTGACACAGCCTGTAAACCTGTCCTATTTAGTCCCCTTCTCCCCTTCTATAAAGTAAAAAAAAAAAAAAGATAATAAACTGAGGATGAGTTAGTAACTCCGAAGTGGTCATGGGAATAGTAGCAAACACTATTATCTCTCATGTGATCCATGGAATGTGTCCAAAGTACACCCCATAACGGGAAGAACACTGATAAAAAAAATAAAATGATACCCAGTGGGGAAAAATCAGTTGTTAAAGAAGGGAAAGAGAAGAAAGGGACTAGAGAAAGATAGTATGGTGGTCTAGAGCTGGCAAGGTAAGAATCCATGTGCCTTTAGATCGATACTCCTTAGGTGAGACCGCACTTAAATACTTGCAGAAGTCAGTAGGGAGAATTTGAATGCTTGAATGTGATTGTGGAGTTTACCTAGGACAGTTGCTAAGTGTGGGGGAAGTACATGTTGGTCTTGATATCCTGTGATTGATTCTTTCAGTGGTTTACTAAGGGGAATCTGAGTATTGTAGCTTCTAAGATGAAATGAGTTTCTGAAGAGTTTTCAAACCTCTTCACCATGTTTTAGTTCTATGTTTTGCTTGAGGGCAAGCAAAGGCTAAGTGTGGGGGAGTTGATATATCATGGTTTTTACCCATTTTAGACCATGATATAGATGTGTTTTAGTGTCTTTTGTCTTTGTTTAGAGTCTTTTACAGGTTAAATCAGGATTGGAGCTAATTGGAGATATTTGGAGCATTTTGGGATTTTTGGGACGTTTTGGCCGAGAGCTTAACTCACTGTTCGTATAATTGATCATGCATCGATCGTTGCATTCAAAGCATCGATCGATGCAGTCGCGAGATGGGCCGTACACGTCGGTTTGACAAGTATTGAAGATTTACAAAGAAGCCCAAGATAGTTCCAGTATTTACACAGAAGCCCCATCCGAGATTATGCCTATATAATAGAGTTTTTAGAGTTTTTATTAGATATACTTTATAATTAAGAGCAGAGGATTTTTAGAGCTTTTGGGGGCTGATCTGAACCTAATTCATCATCTGTATTTGGAGAAGATTTCGAACCCCTTTTACTCTTATTCTTTTATGCAATTTACTTATCATATGATCATGTTTTCATTATCTATGTCTGAGTAGATTCCTAGTTAGACTTAGGGTTTCTCACATAGGATTTCATGACTTGCTAGACTTGTTCAATTTCAGTTAAGGATTCAAACTTTATCTGTTCTTCAATTTAATTGTGCTTAAAGCTAGTTCTAACCTGATCAATTAGAATCTAGATCTTAGGTTGCTAAATACGTCACGGAAGTGAGGTTTAGGAACCAGAACTAATTAAATTGGGCAATTAAACTTTGCGCAAACGAAAGTTTGGTTTAGGATAATTGTGAACATATCAAACTTGGACTTATTGCTAGTTTAATCTGTTAGTTCTCGCAAACGGAAGTTTGGTTTGCTGCACTTAGACTTAGAGAATTATCGCAAAGGAATTTGGTTAATTCTATATCTGTGTTTTGAGTTCTAGAACTGTGCTTAATTAGATCCTTGCTGAATGAACTGTCTGCTAGTCTGATTTCCTGAGAATACCCTAGGTTTGACGCTTTTAATTACTTGCTTTCACAACCAATAATCTCTGCTACTGATTTACTTTCTTGCACTGTTTTCAATACAATCACATTGCTTATTTCTAGTATTCATTCCCTACAGTTTGATTCTCTTGAGACCAAGTGTCCCTGTGGATTCGATAACCCTATATACTACTTTGACATTGCTGTACACTTGCAGTTTAGTATAGGGATTAATTCTTGACCTATCAGTTGGCGACCTCATAATCGGTCGTACGGTTCTAACTCTGAAGTATGAGTTTTGTCTTCAGGAACTAAAGGATGTGTTTGCTCTAAAAGAAACTGAGAGCGATGCGTATATGAATCTTAGCCAGTACTCTGGAACCTTGGAATTTCTCCGGTCGTTTCGGGATGAAAAGGGGGTAGCCTTCCCTGACGAGGTATTTGAAGAGCTCGCGACAGAGAAGGAGAGATGGAACAGGAAGATCGACAAAATCAATGCTCCTGATATTGTTGAAGAGTTCTTTGTGATCTTCATGGTTCCGATGAGGGTGCGGGACTGTAGTCCTCCTTCTCCTCACCCTTTTCAGCCTCCATCTATTGGTCGACAACTTGAACTATATATAAAACCCACACAAAAAAAAAACTAAAGTACGGAGAACAAGACTGAATCCAAAATAACCATAACCCACTAGAGGATCTAAAGAAATTTTTTTACCGGAGGCAAAAATAATTATACTTAAATTATTATTAAATTAATAAATTATTTTATAAATGTGTTATATAGTATAGTTTATATAGAACCAAGAAAAAAATTAAAACAAATATAAATTAGAATTTATTAAAACGTGAAAACTAAACAAATATACAAAAACAAAAATCAGATTAATATTTTCTATGGAGTAAAAATAAAAATATCTATAGATATACTGATGAAAAGAAAAGATAATGGTAGCGAGGTTCTTGAAAACTGTTGCTTATGGCAGGGGCGGAGGTACTTTAGATTAGTATGGTTGTTTTAAAATTTCCTTTAATTGTAAGGAACAAAATTTAGTTTCCCCCTTAAAAATTAATTTCTGCCCCACTTAACAAAATCAATTCTCAAAACTCATAAATGTTCAAGTATCTCCATTTTTACAATACCATTTATTGTATTTTTGTTAATATTATAAAAAAAAATTATTTGATTAGCAAACATTAAATCATTAGTTCTTTATTGTATAAAGAAAATCATTTTCTTGCTTCAGCATAATTTGTTTGATGGTTTTCCTACAGAAAAAAATATATCTATTTATTTAATAGTTAATGAACAATTCTTTTTAATTTGTTGGAAGTACTCAAAGACAATAATATCTTTGTTTTAGTTCTTTTAATATATTTATTTATTTATGTGTCGAGTAAAAATATTTTTTTATGAGAAAAACATTTCTATAAAAAGGGTCAAAGAAACTAATGGTGTAGGAGACCTGCAATCTTCGAACTTCTCTTAGCTTGTTTTAGATAATCCACACTCAGAAAACACTTCAAATTTCTCTAATCTTAATCGATTTCTAAAGAATTATTTGTAGCTTAGCTCACGCTTCCATCTCCTCTAAATCCCTCTCCTCCCCTCTTTATCTTTTTTATTATTATTTTGTGTCGCTATCCCCTCTCCTCCAATTTTGAAGACAAGATAAAACAACGGTTGCTTTGCTCTGGACTATTAATAAAAATATTATTTTAATAAAATGAATTCCGGTTAACGACATATAACTATATTAAACATCTTAACACTGTTACTGATAGGTTCTAAGTTTTCCCTATACTAAACTGCAAGTGAACAGCAATGTCAAAGTAGTATATAGGGTTATCGAATCCACAGGGACACTCGGTCTCAAGAGAATCAAACTGTAGGAATAAATACTAGAAATAAGCAAGTAGTGAATTAAATAAATTGCGGTGCGAGAAAGTAAATCAGTAGCAGAGATTAACGGTTGTGAAGCAAGTAATTAAAAGCGTCAAGCCTAGGGTATTCTCAGGAAATCAGACAAGCAGACAGTTCATTCAGCAAGGATCTAATTAAGAACGGTTCTAGAACTCAAAACACAGATATAGAATTAACCAAATTCCTTTGCGATAATTCTCTAAGTCTAAGTGCAGCAAACCAAACTTTCGTTTGCGAGAACTAACAGATTAAACTAGCAATAAGTCCAAGTTTGATATGTTCACAATTATCCTAAACCAAACTTCCGTTTGCGCAAAGTTTAATTGCCCAATTTAATTAGTTCAGATTCCTAAACCCCACTTCCGTGACGTATTTAGCAACCTAAGATCTAGATTCTAATTGATCAGGTTAGAACTAGCTTTAAGCACAATTAAATTGAAGAACAGATATAGTTATGAATCCTTAACTGAATTTGAACAAGTCTAGCAAGTCATGAAATCCTATGTGAGAAACCCTAAACCTAACTATGGATCTACTCAGACATAGATAATGAAAACATAATCATAGAATGAATAAATTGCATAAAAGAATAAGAGTAAAAGGGGTTCGAAATCTTCTCCAAATACAGATGATGTAACAGGTTCAGATCAGCCCCAAAAAGCTCTAAAATCCTCTGCTCTTAATTATCAAAGTGTATGGTAAAAAGTATAAAGCGTGTCTAATAAAAACACTAAAAACTCTATTATATAGGCATAATCTCGGCCAAGGGCTTCTTTGTAAATATCAGGAACTTCTGGATCAAAGTGCAAATTCTTCACTCTTCTAAACCGCCGAGTTTTTGGCCCATCTCGTTGGTGCATCGATCGATGCTAGAGTGCAACGATCGACACCTTCCTCTGTTTCGGACAGTGAACTCTATCTCTCGGCCAAACACTCCAAAAATCTCCAAAATGCTCCATTATCTCCAATTCAGTTCCCAACCTGATTATACCTGTAAAAGACTCTAAACAAAGACAAAAGACACTAAAAACACACTTATATCATGGTCTAAAACTAGTAAAAACCATGATATATCAACTCCCCCACACTTAGCCTTTGCTTGCCCTCAAGCAAAACAGAGAACTAAAACATGGTGAAGAGGTTTGAAAACTCTTCAGAAACTCATTTCATCCTAGAAGCTACAATACTCAGATTCCCCTTAGTAAACCACTGAAAGAATCAATCACAGGATATCAAGACCACAATGTACTTCCCCCACACTTAGCAACTGTCCTAGGTAAACTCCACAATCATATTCAAGCATTCAAATTCTCCCTACTGACTTCTGCAAGTATTTAAGTGCGGTCTCACCTAAGGACTATCGATCTAAAGGCACATGGATTCTTACCTTATCAGCTCTAGACCACCATACTATCTTTCTCTAGTCCCTTTCTTCTCTTTCCCTTCTTTAACAACTGTTTTTTCCCCACTGGGTATCATTTTATTTTTTTATCAGTGTTCTTCCCGTTATGGGGTATACTTTGGACACATTCCATGGATCACATGAGAGATAATAGTGTTTGCTACTATTCTCATGACCACTTCGGAGTTACTAACTCATCCTCAGTTTATTATTTTTTTTTTACTTTATAGAAGGGGAGAAGGGGACTAAATAGGACAGGTTTACAGGCTGTGTCAGAACTAACAGGGAATCCGACATAAAGCATACCAAGCCCTTAGGTGAGAAATCTAAGTCAGTATTAAGGTTGAAGTCAGTAAAGGATCCTCTGATACCTGAAGTGATGTGGGTGTTCCCAGTAGGTTGATCTGTGATGGGGTTTTCTAATAGTCATAGATAGATCCTGCAACTTCATCCCAATGGTTACTTAAGTTCCTGCAAGTCTTGTAAATCTTCTCAGAAAATCATAGTTTCTTACTTAAACAATTTTGACTCAATAAAACAAAAAATTTGAAAAACGGACTGACTCTTAAGAAAACAGAAAACAAAAGTCAGTAGCACCTCCCCCACACTTAAGACACACTGTCCCCAGTAGTGTTCAGCGAAGGATCGGTAAAAAGAAAATAAAAATTGAAAAGGTGAAATTATGTCTGTCGGGTTACCTCTGTCGCTCAGCATCGACCGTTGCACTAAGTGCATCGACCGTTACTTGGCGATTTTCGTGTATAGTCGATCGTTGCTCAGGACCGCAACGATCGCTGCAATGCGATTACTTTCGTGTTGTGACGATCGATGCAGAAATGCATCGATCGCTGCACTGCGATTTAACCGAGACCTGCAAACATAAACTCACCAGAAACAAAAACAAACGTAAAATCCTAACAAAAACACCAAAAATGAAAAAGAAAAACACTAGTACCTAATGGTGGGTTGCCTCCCACCCAGCGCTTGTTTAAGGTCAATAGCTTGACCGGACGGATGAGATCTTTCAAGTACCAGGAGGTCTTGACAAAGACTTTTTCTGTCTCTGTTCAAGTCTCCTCATCCAAGGTGGTGAGTAGGCTGTTTCGGAATGCTCATGGCCAAGAAAAGATGGAGTAAAATGTGCTCCAGGATCTATAATTGCAGTCTCATCTGGCTGCTCAAAATCTGCGTCCCTTATGGTGAATGTCTGCCCATCTATCAGTGGCCTTCGCAGCTTATCCATCTCATAGTGCAGTGGTTCATCTCCCAGGTGGAGGTCTATTAGACTCTGTCTAACATCAATCACAGCTCCTGCTGTAGCCAAGAATGGTCTCCCAAGCAATAAAGCTTCATCCGGATCACAATCATATTTCAGCACAAGGAAGTCCGTTGGAACTAAGTAGTTCCCAACTCTCACCGGAATGTCCATAAGAAGTCCTTCAGGAACTCGTATGGACTGATCAGCTAGGATAAGAGAAGTCCTAGTAGGAGTAAAATCCAACATTCCCAGCTTCTCTGCCACAGAGTAAGGCATTATGCTTCCAGCAGCTCCTAAATCACATAGAGAACGTCTAAAGCTATCTTCAAAGATAGAACAATCTAGCACAAAAACTCCAGGATCAGATAACTTCTTCGGGACCTTGGTTAGCAGAACATCACTAATATGCTGAGGAACTATTACCACCCATTCTCTCAGCTCCTCATCTAAAGGCAACATCTTGTTCAAATATCTCTGAACACATGGGTGATAAGGTGGATCATCAGAAGGTGTAATTTCTTCCAAGTCTTCACCACTCTCTTCTAGCTTTTTCAGCTCTTCAATCTCTTGTTTAATCACTTCAGACACCTTGGGATATTGCCTAATGGCTTGTGCATAAACATCCTCTTGAGTGATCTCAGATACATCAGGGAATAGGCGGGCTAGTTCTGCATCAATCTCACTTTCATCCCACGGGTCTTCTGCTCGTTCACGACCTGCATCGATCGATGCCAGCTGTGTGTCGATCGTTGCATCATTGCAGTTTCTACCCGAGAGTTTTTCACAGAAATCCGAAAATTCTGCCTCAGTCACCAACTCAGCTGTACTTAGCTCAAATTTCTCCCCTAGATAAGATCCATCATTAATGAGTACATACCAGGCCTTAATATGAGTCTCTGCAACTCCTTTTCCCTTCAGTGAGCTGGACATCTGGTTCACCTGAGTGTCCAACTGCTTCATGTGAGTGCTCAGTGACTCAAACTTCCCATTGAGGTCTTGATAGACAGCGTCCAGCTTCTTATTGTTGTCCACAGAAAGCTTGGTTTGACTTTCCATCAGTTGTTCCATCATAGCCTCCATTTTGCTCTCATGGGCTGTAGGTGCAGGAGGAGTCTGATAGGATGTAGACCCATAGGTTCTCTGATTACCTTGTCCATAGGTCTTTTGAAAACCACCAGTCTGTCCACCATTGGAGAATCTGTTCCCCTGTTGATTACCAAATCTATTACCTTGGAAACCAGAACCTCCTATGAAATTCACATCTTCTTCCTGAGTTTCCTCTTCAGCCTGAATCACCTCTACATCTTGTGCAAAGTGGACAGACTTCTTACTTGTCAGGAGATTGTAGACTGTGTCCAATCTGGATCTTATATTAGCTATATCAGAATTCTCTACAGTTCCACCAGATCTCTTCCTCCTTTCATCCATTGTTTTGCAACTGTTGCTGCCAATCAGATTCTCTATCAACTGCTTAGCTTGCGTAGGAGTCCTGGTGTTACAATTAGCATTACTGGAATTATCCAGCGCAGTCTGATAAGGAAGATCTATGCCTCTGAAGAAAATACCAATCAGCTGTACTTCTGTGAATCCATGGTGTGGACAGTCACGCTGATACTGCTTAAATCTCATCCAGGCAGTCTTCAAGGGCTCCACAGCTCCTTGGGAAAAGGTGAGTATGTCCTGTCTGGACTGATCCGAGCGTGCATCATCATAAAAGTGACGCAGGAACTCACTCTTTAAGGCTGTCCAAGTAGTATACTGACCAGGTGCCAGTTGTCTCAGCCATGCACTAGCGTCTCCAGCAAGACTGTGCGGAAATAGCTTAAGGAACAGATAGTCCGGGCATACTCCTTCATACTTCATGCCAGTGACTATGTCCTCAAACTTGTCAATGTGATCCATAGGTTGCTCTGTTTGAAGACCATGAAAAGCAATCTGTCTCATCAGCTGGTAGTAGATGGTTTTTACCTCAAAATCATTCCTCTCAAAAGCAGGAAGCACTAGAGCTGCTCGGTTTGCATGAAACTCATCAGGTCTGTTGTAATCAGCTAGTGTCCTCTCATGAACCACCATCTCTCTACCTTGGGCCTGTCCTTGACCCTGGTTTTGGTTCAGCTCCTGTTGCTCAGGAGGATCAGGGATGACATTCCCTTCAGCATCAACCCGATGCCCAGCAGCATTGTACGGGTTGTCATCTTGGTCCCTCAGGGTACCTTCAGCATCTGGTATCAAGATCAAACGTTCTCGTACCATTCTCTCTCTCTTTTCTCTTCTGTTAGTCCTTTCTAGACGTCCAAGTTCCTCTAGTCTGAGATTAAGCAAGCTCGAGTTCGGATTACTTCGAGTTTTCTGCGTTGGTATAAACTGTCTGTAATCGTCCAGCAACGATCGATGCTATCAGTGCAACGATCGATTCAATTCTCAGAATCGCCTAGTGACGATCGACGCAAAAATGCAACGATCGACGCAAGGCGAAATTCGTACCTGCGACAGAAAGAAACCGAGAAAAAAGAAAATTAGCAAAATCAAAAATAAACACGAAAAAGAACAAAAACAAAAAGAAAAAATTTCTAGTAAAAACCCTAAGTTCGGTCCTATCGAAGACTCAAAGAGTCCCCGGCAACGGCGCCAAAAACTTGATAGGTTCTAAGTTTTCCCTATACTAAACTGCAAGTGAACAGCAATGTCAAAGTAGTATATAGGGTTATCGAATCCACAGGGACACTCGGTCTCAAGAGAATCAAACTGTAGGAATAAATACTAGAAATAAGCAAGTAGTGAATGAAATAAATTGCGGTGCGAGAAAGTAAATCAGTAGCAGAGATTAACGGTTGTGAAGCAAGTAATTAAAAGCGTCAAGCCTAGGGTATTCTCAGGAAATCAGACAAGCAGACAGTTCATTCAGCAAGGATCTAATTAAGAACGGTTCTAGAACTCAAAACACAGATATAGAATTAACCAAATTCCTTTGCGATAATTCTCTAAGTCTAAGTGCAGCAAACCAAACTTTCGTTTGCGAGAACTAACAGATTAAACTAGCAATAAGTCCAAGTTTGATATGTTCACAATTATCCTAAACCAAACTTCCGTTTGCGCAAAGTTTAATTGCCCAATTTAATTAGTTCAGATTCCTAAACCCCACTTCCGTGACGTATTTAGCAACCTAAGATCTAGATTCTAATTGATCAGGTTAGAACTAGCTTTAAGCACAATTAAATTGAAGAACAGATATAGTTATGAATCCTTAACTGAATTTGAACAAGTCTAGCAAGTCATGAAATCCTATGTGAGAAACCCTAAACCTAACTATGGATCTACTCAGACATAGATAATGAAAACATAATCATAGAATGAATAAATTGCATAAAAGAATAAGAGTAAAAGGGGTTCGAAATCTTCTCCAAATACAGATGATGTAACAGGTTCAGATCAGCCCCAAAAAGCTCTAAAATCCTCTGCTCTTAATTATCAAAGTGTATGGTAAAAAGTATAAAGCGTGTCTAATAAAAACACTAAAAACTCTATTATATAGGCATAATCTCGGCCAAGGGCTTCTTTGTAAATATCAGGAACTTCTGGATCAAAGTGCAAATTCTTCACTCTTCTAAACCGCCGAGTTTTTGGCCCATCTCGCTGGTGCATCGATCGATGCTAGAGTGCAACGATCGACACCTTCCTCTGTTTCGGACAGTGAACTCTATCTCTCGGCCAAACACTCCAAAAATCTCCAAAATGCTCCATTATCTCCAATTCAGTTCCCAACCTGATTATACCTGTAAAAGACTCTAAACAAAGACAAAAGACACTAAAAACACACTTATATCATGGTCTAAAACTAGTAAAAACCATGATATATCAGTTACACGATTTGTTGGATTTGACCATATTTAGAAATTACATGGTTGAAATTCAAATTTTAGTTTAATTGTCGTAAGTTTTGACATTATTTGATAAATCATGTAGAAAACGTTGTTTTTCCAAAGTTCATAGGGGAAATGATTGTTTCCTTCGTACTAGACTTCCACCTCCGCCGCCTTCTCTCTGGTCCCAACTCCTCGTAGAATGGTGGTGGTCATGTTTCTGTTCCTTATGTGGAAGGAAGCAGTGGCCCTTGTTCCGGTGTTAAAACGATGATGACATTTTAACTATTTTTCAGATTGGGCGAACCTAAAAACTCCCTAACGATGTAGATGGTTCATGTGTGCCTCCGTGGGTGGTCTTCTTTGGCGAAAATTCTCTAACGGAAGAGAAGATTCTGAATTGCAGAGAATTAGTGGTCTTCATTCGTGTCTTCTCAGTTGTTGTAACCGATAATGAATCTTCAACTTCACTCAGCTCAAAATTCTTTACACTGAATCAAAAGAACATATCGCCCTACTCACTCACTCGGTTTGATTGTTTATTAAACTCACACGAACCGATTACAAACGCAAGAAAGAAAGATAAAACAAAAAGATAGATGACACGATATTTATTAGCCAGTGTTCACCCATGAAATGTGGAGCTATTCACTGGGGATAGACTCAATCCAACAATCCAATAGAGCGAAGAGATGGTAAACTCAACAACTTGAAAATCACGTCAAAGAAGAAGAATATCAGAGCTCAAAGTGAATCTGTGAAACTACTCTCATGTACTGTCAATTATGATCAATGTCCTTTTATATACACAAGGACTTACACTTTGATCATAATCGGTTCTGATTTAACTAGACCAATGAAACCACTAAACCGCGTATCGATTAGACTGAGCTAAACCAGACCCTTAAGTCACTTCTTTGTCATTCCCTTTTGAGTATATGATCACAAGGTTCAACATTCTCCACCTTGATCTTTACTCAAAAGAAATACAACCATATACATAAAAAAATTTCTCGTTCTCTACTTTGGATCATATTATGAACCGACACCGTATAAATGGTGCCAAACTTGATTAAGAATGAGTAATTTTGAGCAGATCCAACATTGAGTTGAACTTGCTCACCGGAATCACTTTGATCAATATATCAACAAGATTTTGACTAGTGTGTACATTCAACACCTTAACTGATTTCTCAGAGTTCATGTCCGGATGAAGTAGTACTTAACTGCCACATGTTTGGTGCGTTCGTGGAATACACTGTTCTTTGACAAGCATATTGTGCTTTAAGAGTCACTCCACACCTTCACAGCTTCATGAGAAAAACCGAAATCTTCAAGAAGACCCTTTAGCCAGATACCTTCCTTTACCGCTTTAATCAGAGCAATAAACTATGTTTTCGTATTTGATAGAGCTACCACAGGTTGAAGACTTGACTTCCAGCTAACAACATTTTCTCTAATTATGAATATATACCTTGAAATAGACCTCTTATGATCCAAGTCCCCTGCGAAATCTGAATCATTGTACCCATGAATTTATAGTTCTTTATCATTTGTGTAGACTAACTTAACATCTGAAGTGCTTTTGATATACAAAAGCGGCCATTTCACAGCTTCCCAATGAATAAGCCGTCGCTTACTAATAAATATAATAACCAAACCAATTTCATATGTTAAGTCTGAACGCGACCCTGTCATAGTATAAATGATATTGCCTACTGCTAAGCCATAAGGTGTTATCTTTGTATCAATGATCTCTTCTTGGTTCTTCATTGATGCTAGCTTGAAATGAGTTCTACTAGGAGTTTGTGAGCTCCTAGCATCTCTGTATTGAAGTTCTTTATAACCTTCTTCAAGTAACATGATTGTTACAACCAGAACACTCCATACTCTCTGTCTTGAAATATATCCATACCCAGAATACGTCTTGCATCTCCCATATATTTCATCTTGAAGTTTGTATTGAGATGTTTCTTTAGATCATGTATTTTGAGATGTTCTTGGCAGTTAACAATAGATTATCCACATAGACTAGTAAATACATGTAGTTGCCCTGAGTCATATAGACTTCTAACAAATCCTTGAGCAACCATCGCCTCATCAAACTTCTTATTATATTGCCTAGGTTATTGTTTCAGACCATATAGTGACTTCTTTAGCAAACAAGCATAGTCTTCCTTTTTTTTTAACCTCGTAGCCTTCAGGCTGATGCATGTAAATAATTTCTTCCATGTCTCCATGGAGGAAAGCGGATTTAACATCCATTTTTTCCAACTCCAGATCTAGATTCACTACAATAGATAACAAATGTCCTAATGGACACATGCTTTACCACTGGAGAAAAAACTTCTTGATAGTTTATTCCTTCCTTCAACATGAAACCTCTGGCTACTAATCTTGATTTATATCGATATGGCTCAAATCCTTCAACGCCTGGTTTAATCTTGAACAACCAACGGCATAAAATGATATTTCGGTCCTTAGGTTGTTTAACCAATACCCAAGTCTTGTTCTTCATAAAAGACTTCTTTTCTTCATATGTTGCATCATACCATTTCTTCTTATCCTTACTGGCTCTAGCTTATGAGATGTCATCTGGTTCTTCTACATTCATCATTCTGATACAGTCAGTGCAAAAGCAACATCTTCATATGTGCAATCGTAATCTTTAAACCTCACAGGTGAGACAATTTCAAGTTATGTCCTTTGCCAGTTGATTACTTGTAAGGCTAGCCATGTGATTTCTTGGAACTCTTGTAAGATTAGCCATGTGATTTCGTGGAACTCTTGGTGACTAACCACTTGAGTTCTGAGTCTCTACTTCAGGAACAGCCCCACCTTGCTCAGAAACTTCTTCAACATCCTCTGAGGTCTTTGTCAGTTTGTCAGGAGAATCATCTTCAATAGTTATGAGATTTGTGATTGTGGATTTGGGATCTTCATAAGTCTCTTCTGTGATATCCTTGTAGACATGTGCCTCATTGAATCTGACATTCTGACTGATAACACACTTTCCACCATCAAGGATCCAGACCTTATACCCTTTGGAACCGGGTGGGTAACCAATGAACACACCTTTCACTGTTCTCGGTTGAAGTTTCCCTTGATCAAGATGAGCATACGCAACTGAACTGAACTTCCTCATGTGCTTATATCCATGCTTTTTACCTAACCACACCTCCTCTGGAGTCTTAGAACCGATGAGTGAAGATGGAGATTTGTTTATGACGTAGACAACTATTGCAGAGGCTTCTGCCCATAAGCTCTTATCCAAACCAGATCCATTCAATGTATATCTGACTTTCTCCATAATCGACAAGTTCATTCTCTCAGCAACTCCGTTTTGTTGAGGAGTGTAAGTACACGTTATATGCCTTGTAATACATTGTTTCCTGCAGAACTCATCAAACAAGTGATTACAAAAATTTTAAACCATTATATGTCCTAAGATACTTAACTTTTTATCAACTTGGTTTTCAACAAGTCTTTTCCGTCACATAATTTTGAAAATGTTTCATCTTTAGTCTTAAGACATTAAATCCAAACTTTTCTAGAATGGTCATCTATAATAGAGTGAAAGTATTGGTTACCATATAGTGAAAATTGCACATTTGGAGAGTCCCAAATATTTGTTATCAAAAAGCTAAAACACTAGATATATTCCAAAAGTTTTGCACACTCGGGGAGAAGGAAGCCGTAGAAGAGATAACAAAATATGGGGGATCCATCTTCGATAGAGGTGAAAGCCACTGCCATCGAGAAAAGCAATCGAAATTTAGAAAAAAACTAGACCAGGGTTAAGAGAGTGAACACACCGCTTAAAGACTTTTAAAAATAAATAAATATTTTTTTTTGAAATGCATACTTGTCAACTTTCCTCTGTTATATTTTTGTTTAAAAGTTAATTGTATTCAATAGGTTTTTATTTTAAAGTTTGCTTTTACAAAATGAGTGATCAATTGGATCTTTGAGGAATTTAAGAGACCTGCCAAAATAGTTGAGACTAGGATTGATTGAATAAGTTGTTTGATATCGCAGCGAGAAAATGAAATGAATATGAGTTCTATGATTTATGGATACTAGTAAAACAAACCTTACACTCAACGACAAAAGGGAAAGACAAGTTGAGAGACGAGAGACCAATCACAATATTGCTTGTTTCCGTAGATTGCGTGACATCATCCTTGACGGCTACTTCATTTGTGTCTTATCTGGATAATCCGCACGTGTTTTAATTCACGAACCTTCATAGGAATGAGAAAATTCCATTACTTTCATATTTTTCAACTTTTTAATCATCCCACTATACACTAAAATAATATTTACAAGAATAGTATGTCTTCGTCAATTTCAAAATTTTCCAGGTTCATGAACCTTTTGTCTCAATCTACTCTCTCTATATATAACAAATACCTCTTCTACCTTCATTCCCACTGCAAATTTCAATATTCTCGACCGAAAAAAAAAAACATTTTCAAGATTCTTCAATTTGATTCATCTCTATTTATGGCGGCGGAATCAGATTACGCTTTTCTTGAGTCGATACGGCGACACTTATTAGGAGAGTCGGAAGCGCCACTCAACGAGTCTATGGCGAGTTCGGTGGCTCAACCCGGTACAACGGTTCACAGCATTAAACCGGTGTATGGAAGAAATCCGAGCTTCAGCAAGTTGTACCCTTGTTTTAACGAGAACTGGGGAGATTTGCCGTTGAAAGAAAACGACTCGGAGGACATGTTAGTCTATGGTATCCTCAACGACGCTTTTCACGGCGGATGGGAACCGTCTTCTTCATCCTCAGACGAAGATCGGAGCTCATTTCCTGTTGTTAAAATCGAGAAGTTCTCGGCGGTGGATTCTGTTTCGGCGCAGAAGAGGAATCCGGCAACGGCGCCGGCGAAGGGAAAGCACTACAGAGGAGTGAGGCAGAGGCCGTGGGGGAAATTCGCGGCGGAGATTAGGGATCCAGCGAAGAATGGAGCTAGGGTTTGGTTAGGGACGTTTGAGACGGCGGAGGACGCGGCTTTGGCTTACGATAGAGCCGCTTTCAGGATGCGTGGTTCCCGTGCTTTGTTGAATTTTCCGTTGAGAGTTAATTCAGGAGAGCCCGACCCGGTGCGGATAAAGTCCAAGAGAGCTTCTTCTTCGGAAAATAGAGCACCGAAGCGGAGAAGAACGGCGGGTTCTGTAGACGCCGGCGGTCAAGGACCATATATGGAACTGAAGGTCAAGTGTGAGGTTGTTGAAGTTACAAGAGACGAGCATTCATTATTTCTATAATTTGGAAATTTTATTTGTTGGATCATGTTTTCCCAAAAAAAAAAGTTGGAGAAAACGCATAAAGTGTGAAAGGAAAATGTCAAGAAAACAAAATTCATTTATTAAATACTTTCTTCCAATAATCCCAATTATTAATCGGATCAAATACATTTTGAAAGGAAACTATTGCATTTTTGTAGGGAAAACCATTCCTATTACAAGAGGGATCAATTTGTTTAGGAAACTATAACTTGTGTGACTGAAAAGCAAATTAATTTTCTGAATTGTAATATACAATAGTTTTTTTATTTGGCAGATACATGTACACAGAAGTGAAACACACAAAAAATGACTTTAGTAATAATTTAGTAATGTTTAGGCAAATAAAAGTCACCAGAGATAATATCAGAACAACCATAAACATGTATCATGTGTTAGGTGGCGGAGGGAGAGAGGGTGGAAGGGGGGCAGCTGCCCCCTATGAAATTTTGAAAAAAAATTGTTTTTACATTGATTTTCAGAAAAATATAAAATTTAAATGGTAAAATATCTTCTAATGCCCCCTATAAATTTAGGTTTAAATCTATAATGTCCATTTTTAATCTGTTTTTTTCCTTATATTTCTCTTAATTTTTGCTTTTTGTTAGTGTTTCCTATTTTAAATATTTAACTTTCAAATAGATTTAATATCTAAATTTTATTTCTAAAAACATTTCCATTTTACTTGTATTCTTAAAATTATAATGATGAGTCATTTCATATTTATTAATGTTTATGTTTCACTCACATCTCTAAAATTATACATATTTTAATAGATCATTCATATTTTATAACTAAAACTTTTCATATTTTTCTTTATAAAAAAATAAATTCATTGCATATAAAAAATGAAAACAAATATTGTTTTGACATATTTTCTATATTTAAAATAAAAATTTATGATGTGTTAATGAAAAAAAATATTGATAGAAAATTTTGCTATATAAATTATGCCCCTGATAAAAAAATATTCTGCCTCCGCCACTATGTGTATATGATTTTTTTGTTCTGCCTGCTGAGTTTTAACAAATCATAAAAGAGTTGAAATAACTTTTTCTTTCAATTTAATTCCACTGAAAAGTAAATACAAAACTAAAAAAATTTACTACAAAATTTTAGGAAAAAAAATCCATCTATCTCTCTTTTCTCTTCCTTCCTTTCCTCTTCCTCTCATGATCTCAATGAAACAGAGGATAAATGTGAAAGTAAATAATACTTTACTGATTGATTTTCACTTAAGTTACAATATACTGAAGTTTATAGACATTACATATCGATAATCTATTGACAAGTGTTTGTATCTCCTCTAGTCATTGCCAATGGGTTGAATCGGTTATGGATATAGACATATATGCTTTTGTTTTTTTGTACCACGAGTGTCTTTTATCACAGCTTCCTCTAAAGCTCTAATTTTTTCGTTTTTACTTTTGAGGAAGGAGGCGATCATTGTGGCGCACTTTAACTGAAGTTCAAGCATGTGGGCTTCATCGATTTTGGGTCCAGATGGTTGTGACGATTCGATCCAACAGTGGGAATGGTGGAGTATTATGATGTCGACTTACTCAAACTCAAAACTATGTCGTTTGAGTGAGACTCTGAGCTGTGTTGAGGGTTTGTTCTGATACTCCCCCTCATACTTTGTGTAGAAGGAAGATCAACACCAAGTTTGAATCGCAGTAAACAGAAGATACCAGCTCGTAAAGACTTAATAAAAATGTATGCAAACTGATGAGTACCTAGAATGTATTTGACGATGAGAAGACCCAATGCAACATGTTCCCGTACATAGTGATGATCCAACTTGAAGTGCTTTGTTTTGGAGTGGAAGGATATATAAGTTAGCATTACTGCACTCAGGTTGTCACATAACAGCTCTGGTGTGAGATGAAGAGGAATACCAAGCTCTTGTAGTATAATACATAACCAAGTGATTTCAAAGGCAGCATTTGACAATGTCTTGTATTCTGCTCATGTTGAGCTTTAAGAGACACTAGGTTGCTTTTTAAGCTCCATGAAATAAGATTTTCCCCAATAAAGTACATAAACCTCACGTAGAACATCTTGTTTCTTTGTAGCCAGAGTCGGCCTCGAGTATAAACCAGGTAAACGATGAGTTAGGGCATCCGATTGAAAAGGGCATTGTTTATATACTTTCTTTATTAATATATATATATATATATATATATATTTATATATATATGTAAAAAAAATATAAAAGGGAATTTCAAAAATAATTTTCATAATATATATCTAAAAAAATTTAAAGGGCATATGATTTTAGACAAAAATATATATAAAAAGAGCATATTGTTTTAGATTTGCCTAGAAAATGCAAAAATGTTGGGTCGGCACTGCTTGCAGCCAGGTTAACACTATCTCTATAGGCTCTCAAAGTACAGTTAGATTCTTTTCTAAACAAGATGCCCATTTTTATAGTTCCTTCTATCTACCTCATAATGCGTTTGAGTAAAGCATAGTCAAATACTTTTGGAGGATGCATCTTTTGGCAGACAAAACTCACTGTAAATTGGATGTCTGGACTCGTAAGATTAAGGTATTATTGCAACTTACCAATTAAACTTTTGAAATATGCATTTGGAAAGAGTTTAGGTTAATCATGAGCTTTATTTAGTTATAAAGGCAGAGGTGTAGGCATGAGAGCGCAGTAAATCATCTTCTGCATACTTTTGTTGAGAGAGGAAAATGCTATTTTTTGAAACTGAGATTTTATTCCAAGAAAATATTGCAAATCACCCATATCTTCCATTCGGAATCTCTTGTTCATCTCATAGAGAAATGCCCGATAATGTCTTGAAAATCTCTCGTTTTCGTTGGAATCTTAGGCGATGTTTCATGCCATGAATGTTCTTCTATCTCCAAAATTTCATTGAAATCACCAAACATATCCACAATTTATTTCTAAACAATGGTGATGAGAGCTTATGATTGGAAGGATTAATATTTACTCTCATAAGATTGAATGTACATAGTAGATACATTTATATAATGAATGAATTACCCTAAATAGACTCATTTAACATAAATACAAATATCTATAATTATGTTCATAATATTCTCATTGATCTTGTGCATATTCTTGATCCTTCTATACGCCCCCTCAATCTCATGGCGGAGATGGAGAGACAACGAAAACAACGGCTTGAGATTGACAATAAATCGATTGCAGTGCGTCTCTTCGTGATTGCAGAGATTGGAAACTTGTTTTAATGACACCATGAGATGGCTGCTCGTGGTTGTCTCAAGTGGTGGAGATGATGACTGAGACAGAGGTGGGTGAGTGATGTTTGCACGAGAAGAAGAAGAAGCAATAAAGCTTTTCCTCTTTGTTGTTATTGGTTTTTTTTTTTTGTTTTTTTTTTGAACGATAAATAACTCAAATAAGTTTTTTTTTAGAACAACTGAAAATCAGAAATAAAGAAAAAACTGTGAATGAAACATATGGAACGAATTTTTTCTTTCTTTTGAAAACGAATTAAAACCTAATGGAAACTTTTTTTTTTTTGGAAGAAGATTGATAAAGAAAAAAAGAATAAGAAGAAGGGAGAAACAAAATGGAGTGATCATTTGGATCAAAAAACTCGGAAGCACGCAACTTAGATTCAGAGTTCTATGATAGACTTGAATAAGAAGAAGCTCTAAGGCTTAGACTCGGAGCACTTAGGCTTGAATAGGAAGCTCTATGGCTTAGATTCAGAGGTTCATAATGAACTTGAATGATGGAAGCACTTGGCTTAACGAAAAATAAAACGGAAAATAAAAAGAAGTTTGATCGCTAGATCAAAACTTTGGAGCGAACCTGCTCTGATACCATGATAGATCGATAAGAGTTTATGAATGGGAAGAATTGTATTTACTCTCATAAGATTGAATGTACATAGTAGATACATTTATATAATGAATGAATTACCCTAAATAGACTCATTTAACATAAATATAAATATCTATAATTATGTTCATAATATTCTCATTGATCTTGTGTATATTCTTGATCCTTCTATAATGACTCTTGATATCATCCAATAATTCTCGTTTATCCTTCACCAAATTTTCAGCATATACAAACGAGCATAATATTTCTTCTTCTAGTCCTTCTATTTGAACAAAACAAGTAATGATTTGATCATTTATGATGCAAGGTGTGATTCGTGCATATGGACTCCATAAAACAAATATCCTTCCCAAACGACTACTTTTTGTAATTTGACACAAAAGGCCAGTCTCGGCAAACAGAGGATACAATGCGTGCAACTTTGTTCTCCTGGATTCTCGTTTCTATCAGACAACTAAACTGAAAACCTCTTGTTATTATCTAATCCTTAACCACATATGCTTTGAAACCTTGTTAAAAACTCTTATATTCCAATAAAACCCTAACATTAATGATTCTTCCGAGAGTTCTTTTTGTTCAAATTGCTAGTCTCATCCTTTCTTTTTGAACAGTTGTTTCTGATATGAACTTGTGGTTATTATTTGGGTTTCTAGGAAATGATTTCCTGAGAATGAGAATCTCACTACTTGCATCTTGATATTGTAATTCTTCATCCTTCTTCTCAGTATACGTTTCCTCTTTGCCAATAGATGTATTTGTTGTAATCTCCTCCTTATCCCTATTTACTTTTGAATCATGAAGTCCAAAAAGTTTTGGATCATACCCCTTCTTCACATTCAAGACTAAGTACAAAGTACCTTAAATTTGACATGATTGAAACATGACCATATTCATGTTCATTTTTAACCAGTGATCTTCCTATCTTAGAAGGCAAAACTGTCGACCATTCCTTATCATCTTCCCCTTATGTTATCTTATCTTGAGATTCAGACTCAACAACCTCAATTGTAAGATCTCAACTCGGTCTATCCAAAGATAGAAAGAGTTTTAGGGTTTGTAATTAGGGATTCTAAAAGAATAATTAAAGAACACAGTGAGATTTAGGAAATTAGGGTTTAAAGTCGGCGTTTCCGAGAAGGAAGCCGGTAAAAGAGAGTTCTAAAGTCGCCGGAGAGAAATTAGGTTAAGGGTTTGCTCTAAAGTCTCTCAAGCGAAAAGTATTAAGAAAAGCGTATCTATTGAATGAATATCGGGTTCCCTTATATAGGGTTACAAGTCGGTTTACATGAAAAAGGAAAATAAGATAAATACAGAATATTTCCTAAAATATCGCCTTTATCTTTAGCTGGAATATTTCCTTTTTCCGACTTTGGTGCGCGGCGCCTTTCATTCAACATCATCCTAACCCTAATGTAAGCCGGTCGCCTCGAGTCCGGTTTAACCTAAGTTTTACCGCCTTGGGCCTTATTCCCGGCTTTCCATTTTGGGCCGACCTAAACTCATGAATAGGCCTTTTTAGGAAAGTGCTAATCTTGACTCTAACAATAAGCCCCCCCCCCCCCCAGTGTGGCGACTTCAAGTCGGCATTACGGGAAGTTAACTTGGTTTAAGAGATGATTTTTTGTAGGCCCATGGTTTATTGTCCCGCTAACCTCATTTTCTTTGAGGCCCATACTTTCTTTGGGCTGCTCCATCCTGTCCTATTACGGACCGATCCGAATCCGTCGGTTGGTTTGGCCAAACCGAGATTGATTTTTGGTCTAATCACCGGTTAGGTTTGAAACACGAATCGTCGCCTTGGTAGTAGTGTGCCTCGAGTTGTGCGCCGTCATTTTTATTATAAGTAGCGCTTTCTCGCTTCACACTCTTCATTTTGCTCAAGAGAAGAAGTTTGGAAGGTAATCCTCTCTCTCTCTCGATATTTATTTTTCCGATTATCGCTCCGCCGTTGCTCCGTTCTAGGTTCTATAGCCTTTTAGATCGAACCTTTGTTCTTCCCTGTGTTCTTCGCTTGTTCTTCACTAGTCATGTCTTTGATCCGTTGTTCAATGAGTAAAGACAAAGAAGTTGTTTCCGTCTCTTCTGCGGATGACTCTCCAAGTCGTCAGTCCATCGCCCCTACTCTCTCATCTTCGGACACTTCGTCCGACTTGAGGAATCATCCGGCTCATTTCGCAATTGAAGAGCTCCGTCGTCGTCGCGAGATATCCCGTCAGACTGATGCTGCCGAGAGTTCCGGTCGAGGAGATTTGATCATACCTCGGCTACGAGATTCTGACAATGAAGACGGTATTGATGTGGGTCAGGAAGGTTCCGAGGATGATGTTCCTTCTTCGTTGTCGGCTGATCCTAGCGACATGTTTGGTAACGTCGTCCAGACTAGGTCCAATGCCACCTCGATCAAGTCTATGCTCCAAGACTACGGGGCGGATCCGAAGATCAGGATTATCATTCCCTTTCCACTTGACCGCCCTTGGAGTCCTCCGCCGGGATATATGACCCTTTACGAGTCGTATTTTATTAATACCGACACGGGAGGTTGCCGTTGCTGGTTTCCGCTACCTGATCTACTGATCTCGTACTGCCATCGTCGCGAAATTGCTATCTCTCAACTCTCGGCCGTTGCAGTTCGCCATATGGTCGGTCTTCTAGTGTTAGGAGCTGAAGCCGGTATTACCATAACGGCACAGATCTTCGAAGAGATGACGTCGATTAACCGTATGAAGGCTACTAGCCCGAGATGTTTCGCGGTCAAATTTAAAAGCGGCAACCGTATCTTGACAGACACACCCAATAAGATAAACAACTGGCAACGATCCTACTTCTTTGTCGAATTGTCTTCTTTGGTTGTTCCTGACGAGCATAGGGAGCTTATCAGGACGTCTTGGAATACTGATTATGGTAGATGTCGTACCAATTTTTCTATTTCCCGAACATAATAATTTACTTAATTCCTTTTTGTCTTTGCAGTGGATCATCCTTTCTTGAAGCCGTACCCCGACAACTACTTTCCAATCCTCGAACAAATTCAGGCTCTCGGCTTACGTAAGTGGAAGGACCTTACTCGCGTGCGTATCAGCAAGTCTCTCTCGTGGATTTCCGAAGGTTCGTTGCTCCGTTTTATGATAGGCGCATTTTTCTAGCCTTATGATTTTTGATTTCTTTCCTTTCCTCTTTTTTTTTTTTTGTTGCAGTGAAGTGGGATACCAAGGCGAAAGTTACACCTGATCAACTTGTGAAACCGAAAAGGATGGGTAAGGTGCAAAGAATCGAATCGGTTGACTACTCGAAGAAGATCTCGTCCAAATCTTCGTCCCCTTCGAAGCCGGTAAAGGAGAAGGACGCCTCTGTGTCGTCGCAAGGCGGGGAGCAGTTAGCTGATACGGGAAACAGGCCGACTGTTCCTCAGTCCGTGACGGTTGCCCAATCGGAAGCCGCGGCCTCGCTTCCCAAACTCCCGCCTAAAGTCCCGTCTAGGAAGCGGTCAGCGGAAGGCAGAGCGGACCAGGAGAAGTCGGCCAAGAAGGCCGCTGTAGCCGGTAAAGCCGCTGTGGTTGGTAAAGCCGCTAGCTCTGACGAGGGGCCACCACTGATCCCGAGAAGAGCCTGGATCCGTGGCAACGCTTTTACCAAGAAACCGGGGACGTTATCGACGCATATGGCAATATGAAACCGTTTACTTCTCGTAAAGAGATAGTTCACGTGCGTCCCCGTGCTCCTATAAAGGAAGGGGATTCTCGCCCTTCGATCCACAACTTCGCTTATCAGTACGAGAGTGAGGTTCCGTTTATCGATAACCCACGGGCGTGTTTTGACATGCTGACCTGCGTCCGAGGGAATGAAAGAGATTGGCCGATCCTTCAGGAGCTTCCTCACTCAGATGCTATTCTCAAGCTAAAACATGCTGAAGCAACCGTAAGCCTCTATTACTGAACCATGCCTCTTCTTCTCTCTCTCTTTTTTGACTAAGAATTTTTTGTTTCCAGATGATTGCCGCGTCGAATCGCGTGGCCTTGGAGAGCTCTTGGAGTGCCAAGAAGATGGCTGACGCGGTAACCAAGCGGGACGAGCTGCTCAAGAAGGCTAAAGAGGAGAAGAAGGCTTTAGTGGCGGATAACGTGGCGCTTAACGATAAGCTTCGTAAAGTCGAAGAAGAGTCGGCCCTTGCTTTAAAGAAGTCAGAGGCCAATCTTCTTAAATTGCAGAAGAAGATGGAGGGCCAACAGAAGTTTTATTCCGACATGGTACGGAGCGAGCGGGAAAGAGTTGAGGCCGCGGTTAGGGCGAAGGCGCAGACGCATTTTGATCTTTTTCAACGATATGTGAAGGATCAGGATGTCGCCGTTGCCCTTCAAGTCGAGCAAGCTCAAGTTTCCGGTTTGAGGAACTGCTTGGTAAAGCTTAGCGATGAGGGGATGTCGTTTCCACAAACTCTTCTGGATCAAGTTGCTGCTGACGAGGTCGCAGTGAATGCTAAACTTGACGAGATAGAGGTGGTGACCAAAGAAGAACTCACATTCGTCCTTTCCCCCGTGCATCATCCTCTTATCAATCGCTTCCGTGACTCCCCTCCTCCTGTTCCAGGCCAAGTCGACCAATTTGGGACCAATCATGGGATAATTCCAGAAGCGGTTCCTGTCGGTCTCGTTCAATCTGTTCGTTCGGAGGTTGCGACTATAGAGAGTACTTCTGAGGCGCATGATGGAGGAAAGACTGAGAAGTCGTCGGTCGTGGCTTAATTAATCCTCTGTTTTATTTTGTAATAATATTTCTTTTTCTTTTGACTTCTGTGAACCTTTTGCCTTTTATTTTTAAGTTTATAAGCTTTGATTTTGTGAGCTTTAATTTATAAACTTAATGAAATGGCGGTTCAGGTCTTATGCCAAGCATATCTACTTTCGGTTTTCATTTTTAACCAAGTAGCGATCAAGTTTGTTGGTTTTGCGCTTGTAGTTAAATCAAGGCGCTTTCACCATTAAACTCTAATCAATTTAGTATTAAGTCGTACTCAAGTAGCCGGACTAATCTTGTATTAAGTTTCGTCAAATTCAAACGATCATAGCGACTTTTGAATAATCGTACTAATCTCGTGTTAAACTGTCGTTTTCTCTTTAATTTAAGAACTTAATCAATTTAGCGACTCCTTGCTATAAGACGGTTTGCGAGGCTTTGCTCGGCTTAGTTCTAAGGGCGGAAGAATGTGCGAGTCTTTTATGCCCGACTTATTTGTTATCCCCTACCACGAAGAATTCGCGGGACGGATCCCGGCTTGTCCTTGCCACGATGTGCACCTCATGCGCAAGGAAGACCACGCCCCTGGCCAGGAGGCATGATGCTAGTGCGAGTTTTTGCTCGGCTTTCTGCGAGTTACTTGGACTCGGCTTTTGCGAACTAAGGAGTTCGTCTTTTTTGCGAGTCATTGCTCGTCTTTCTGCGAGTCATTGCTCGTCTTTTTTGCGAGTCATTGCTCGTCTTTTTGCGAGTCATTGCTCGTCTTTCTCCGAGTCATTGCTCGTCTTTCTGCGAGTCATTGCTCGTCTTTCTGCGAGTCATTGCTCGTCTTTCTGCAGTGCTTAGTATCAAAAAATATTAAATATTCTATTGAAAAGACTTACCTGCTTCTTGGCCTTGCTGACTTTCAATACGGTAATTTTATCTAAAAAAATAAGGATTTTATTAGCTTTTGTGACTGTGCCGGTAAAGGCTGCCTACGTATCTTCCGAGGAAGAATCAAGTCACTCGTAGTTCATAGTACATAATCTCTTTTTTTTTTTTTTTTTTTTGTTGAACTTGCCGTCTTAGTGGTACTCCTTCAGGCTTGCCGAGTTCCAGGATCGAGGTAAAGCCTTGCCTTTCGTTGACTCAAGCTCGTAGACTCCTGGTTTGACGACTTTGGTGACTTTGTAGGGTCCTTCCCATTTCGCCCCGAGTTTCCCTGCTCTTCGCTCCTTGGTGTTTTCGTAAACTTTGCGGAGGACGAAGTCGCCGACTTGAAAATGGCGTTCTTTGACTTTCTGGTTGTAATACCGAGCTGCGAGCTGTTGGTAGTTTTGAATCCTGAGTAAGGCTCGGTCCCGTTCTTCCTCTATGGTGTCGAGAGCCTGGATTAGCATTTTTTCGTTGATTTCAGTATGGTGCGGCATGAGAGAGCGGCGGAGAGTGTAAATGTTAGCTTCTGCCGGTACCATTGCTTCTACGCCAAAGGCTAAGGAAAACGGGGTGGCTCCTGTTGCACTGCGGGGTGTCGTTCTGTGCGACCAGAGGACTCCGTCTAACTCATCTGCCCAAACTCCTTTTTTGCTTTCAAGGCGTTTTTTGATGCCGGCAATGATAGTTTTATTTGTAGCTTCGGCTTGGCCATTTCCCTGAGGATACCTTGGTGTCGATTTGCTAAGGCGTATATCCCACTTCTTGCAGAACCCTTCGAATACTTTCGAGATGAATTGCGATCCGTTGTCTGTGAAGATCTCATAGGGTAGCCCGAAACGACATATTATGTATTTCCAGACGAAATTCTGAACCTGGACATCATGGATTGCGACGTAAGCCTTGGCCTCTACCCACTTTGTGAAGTAGTCGGTCATAATGAACAGGAAACGTCTTTGATTGGATAATGGTAATGGTCCGACGATGTCCATCGCCCATCTCATGAATGGGTAGGCCGCAGTTGACGTTGTGAGTAGCTCTGTGGGTCGATGTATGAATGGCGCATGTCGCTGACACTTTTCACACTTGTTAGAGTAGGTCTCGCAGTCGGTTATCATAGTCGGCCAATAGTGACCATTCAACTTGATTTTGAGGGCGAGAGACCTGCCTCCGGAGTGGTTTCCACATGCTCCAGAGTGCGTTTCTTCGAGAACCCGACTTACTTCATCTCCGTTTATGCATCTGAGGAGGATCTTGTTAGCAGAATACTTGTAGAGGATACCTTCATGTATAGTGTATCGCGCGCTTTTGACTTTAAGTCGTCGTGCTTCCCATTTATCTTCTGGGAGCTTCCCTTCTGTTAGGTATGCTCTTATCGGAAGTCGCCAGTCTCTATTGTCGTCGGTTAGGACAGCGATGAGGTCTATGCCCTTTGCTTGAATATTGTAGCACATGTCGTCCTCATCATTCGGGATCATTTCTTCAGTTTCTTCTTGATTGCTCTCAGGGGGCGGGATGCTTGGTTCGTGGATCGTTTCTACCGGGATCCGTCGACAGAGATTGGGATTAGATGCTAGCGACGCAAGTGCATCTGCCGGGGCATTCTCCTTTCTTGGTATCTGGACAATGTCGAAGAATTCGAATGAACTGGTGAGTTCCAACGCCGTCTTTCGGTAAGCCTCCATTCGTTCATTTTTAGCTTCATAGTCGCCGTTGATCTGGTTGGCTACAAGCATGGAATCACAATGGGCCAAGAGATGTCGTACTCCGATTTCCTTGGCTAGTCTGAGACCGGCTAACAAAGCTTCGTACTCGGCTGTGTTGTTAGAAGCCGTGAAACCTAGTTTGAACGACTGCTCTAATATCTCGCCGGTTGGTGATATGAGACGTATCCCTATCCCGGCTCCTTTTTTAGATGAAGCCCCGTCAACGAACAGTTTCCAATTTTTGTCTTCTGTCTCGGTACCGACATCCAATTCAGGTGATAATTCGACAAGGAAATCAGCTATTACTTGCGATTTAGCGGTTGTCCTGTAGCTGTACTCGATGTCGTACTCACTTAACTCTATTGCCCACTTTGCTAGACGACCAGACTGTCCCAGGCTATGAAGTATCGTTCGAAGAGGTTGACTGCTTAATACGGCAATCGGATGTGACTGGAAATATGGTCGTAGCTTCCGTGCCGAGATGACGACTGCGAAAGCCAGTTTTTCCATTGCAGGATACCTGGTTTCGGCTCCGTTCATCGTTTTGCTGACGTAGAAGATCGGCTTTTGTTCTCCTCGATCTTCCCGAACTAGCACGCCACTCACTGCTGTCGTTGAAACGGCGATGTAAAGCAACAATGTCTCACCATTCTCGGGTTTAGACAGTATCGGCGGGTTTGATAGGTAGTCCTTGAGCTGGATGAAGGCTTCTTGACACTTCTCGTCCCACACGAATCTTTTGTTCCCTCGTAGGAGCTCGTAAAAAGGCAGACATTTATCCGTTGACCGGGATATAAACCTGTTCAAGGCGGCTATGCGGCCAGTGAGACGTTGTACCTCTCGAGTGTTCTTGGGAGATGATAAGTCGATTATGGCAGTGATCTGCTTTGGATTAGCTTCTATTCCTCTCTGAGTTACCACGTATCCTAGGAACTCTCCCGACGTCACCCCAAATGTACACTTAGTTGGATTAAGTTTCATGCCGTATCGGTTAAGGATGTTGAAACATTCCTTTAGATGACCGACATGCTGAGAGGCAATCAGAGACTTGACTAGCATGTCGTCGATATAAACTTCCATTGTTGCACCAAGTTGCCCTGCAAACATCCGGTTTACCAACCGCTGGTAGGTGGCGCCGGCATTTTTGAGGCCGAAAGGCATGACTTTGTAGCAATACGTGCCTCGTTCAGTGATGAAGGCCGTCTTTTCTCTGTCGTCTGGGTTCATGAGGATTTGGTTATACCCTGAGAACGCATCCATGAATGATAGCAGTTCGTTCCCGGCCGTCGCCTCAACAAGTCGGTCGATGTGCGGCAGCGGGAAACTATCCTTGGGGCAAGCTTTGTTGAGATCCGTGAAGTCGACACATACTCTCCACTTCCCGTTTTTCTTCTTCACGACCACTGGATTGGCCAGCTAGTCAGGATATTTGACTTCTTGGATTGAACCGGCTTCGAGTAGCTTCTCTACTTCATCGTTGACTGCTTTAGCTCTTTCTGGGCCGAGTTTTCGCCTCTTTTGCTTGACTGGCTTGTAAGTCGGGTCGACATTCAACTCGTGAGTTGTAATGGTTGGGTTGATACCCTTCATATCCTTCATTGTCCACGCAAACGTTGTAACGTTTTGCTGTAGGAAGGTGATCAGTTCCTCTTTGATGTCGTCCGGTAATCCTGCGCCAATGCCTACACACTTGCTTGCATCTGATTCGTCAATGATGACTTGCTGGATTAGTTCTTTCTCCGGTCCTTTTCTTCCGTGTTCTGTGTTGATCATGCAGGAAGGCACCCTGATCTTATGTTCTCTCGCGAAGCACGACCGACTTGCGCTCTGGCATCCTTTGACTGTCTGGATTCCTTTAGGTGTCGGGAATTTCAGACATTGATGGTATGTTGAGGATACCGCCTTCATGCTATATAGCCAAGGAGTTCCAAGGATCACTCTATAGATGGTTGGCTTGTCAATGACGTGAAACCTCACCAATCTGTTAACTCCTCCTGCAAAGACAGGCAACTTGATCGTTCCAATTGTGTACGTCGTCTCACTTGTGAACCCAGTGAGCGGCTTGGCCTTCTGCTTGATATCCTCCTCCTTAATGTCCATCTTCTTGAGTGTATCTAGGAAAATTAAGTCTATCGAGCTCCCGGTGTCCACCAGTATTCGAGATACTTGGCAACTTCCGATCAGAAGCTCAACCACCAGCGGGTCGTTATGAGGGTAGTGAGTTCCATAGAGGTCCTGGTCGGTAAAGATGACGGGTGGATCATCTGATAGGATAGGTTGGGGCGCCTTTTGCGCGGCCAATGCCAGGCGTTCATAGACCTTGATTGACCGGACCGAATCATTTACGGAGATTAGACCACCCATGATCATGTTGATTCTTCGGATGGTCTTGGGGGTTTCTTCTTCGTCCTCCTCTTCTTCTTCACGGTTACGTTTCAAAGCTATGCTTTTGATACGCCGTGGCGGTTTATCTTGCTTGGGAGCCTGCTCGTCGGCTTTGTCTTCCTTCTTCTGTCCCGATTCTTCCTTCTTCAACCTTTCGATGGCCGCCTTGATTTCTTCATTGGAAAGTCGGGAGTAGAGTGCGTTTCTGAGATTCCGACATTCAGCCGTGTCGTGCGACGTAGCTTGATGGTATTCACAGTACTTATCCCCTGTAGCGGAGGCTTCTTGCGCCTTCTTCGCCTCTTTCCCTCTTTTATTCCACGGCTTTGATGATCGGGACTTGTCGGCGCCGTCCACAACCATTGTTTTGGCGCTTTTACCGTCGTAATGCTGCATGGGTTCTCTTTCCTCCTTCTTATCTGCCTGTTTGCCAGAACCGAATCTCTTTGCCAATGCGACCTTCTTCTCTTCCAATTCCACGAATTTGTTTGCCCGATGGAGTGCGTCCTCAATGGTTAGTGGCGAGTTGATGACTAAATCTTGGTAAAATGGCGATTCGTGCCAGACGGCGTTTGTCAGGGCTGCGATAGTGAACTTATCTGGTGCCTCAGCTCGTGTCATCACCGCCCTGAACCTTTCTACGAAATCTTTCAAGGTTTCCTTCTTCTCTTGCGTCATCGACATCAACACGCTTAGCGAAGTGTCTTTACGAATGTAGGCAAAGTGATGCCTTACGAATGCCCATGTGAGGTCCGAGAAGCTATCGATTGACTTGGATGGAAGTCGGGAGAACCAGTTTAGCGCGTCTCCTTCCAGGGTTTCGGTGAATAGTTGGCAGAAGCCGATGTCACGCTCCTCACTTGATGAGAACCGCGCCTTTGCCGCCATGATTTTGAACGTTGTGAGATGGGTCGCTGGATCTTTGGTGCCGTCGTACATCGGTAGCCTGAGCTTCTCTCTTTGCCTGATATATGTGTTCGTGATGCGCGAGGTGAAGGGAGTCCTACGAGTTTCCTCGATGATTCGGTCTATCTCGGGTGCGGACCCCTTCACGCCATGGACCTCCCCTTTTAATTCTTTTAGGGTGTCTTTGAGCTCAATCAGTTGTTTCTCGACATGGTTGCGACTTGCTCCGCGAATAGACGCTCCGTGAGTTTTCTCGTATGACATACCTCGCTCGCGGCGATAGTTGTCTCGGTGCGAGCCATTCTCACGTCGCGAATTTCGTCTGTGGTGCACGTCCCGTGTCTGGTGACTGGTATGTTCCTCTCTGTCGGGTGAATACCTCTCATCACTTCGGTCGTTATGTCTACTTTCGCTCCGTTTGGGTCTTTCAGAACCCTCCTTTCGATGTGAGCTATGCTCGCGAGTATCCTTGTTGCTTTCTTTACGCGGGTTGCTCCTGGACTCGCTGCTACGGCTCTGTTCATGATGGCTTTCCTCAGATGTGCTATAGACCAGTCGTCTGGCGACTTTGTCTTTCACCTTTGACGGCACCTCTCTCCTGGGTTTTCTCGACCGTTGTCCTGAAAGGATCTTTGCTTGTTCTGTCTGCAGTAGGTCGATTCTTTCTGAGAATGTTTTGATCAAGTCGTTCTGCGATTCGATCTTGGCCATTAGGGTGGCTAAGGTCTCGTCTTGCTCGATTTGAGTCTTTTTCTCGCCGAGTGACGGGGCGTGTTTGCCGTCATCTCGAGCTTTGTTGGTTTTGGCGGCGTTTCGCGGTTGCTTGCCGCCTTTCGTCGCGTCGTCTTCGTGATCACTCTGGTTGTAATCACTTCCCTCATGGTCGCTTAGGTCAACCTTAGGGTTTTCCGAATCTGTTTCGTTACCGTTTCCCGACATCTCGTTTCAGAAATTTCTCTTAGAAATCCCCACAGTCGGCGCCAATTGTAAGATCTCAACTCGGTCTATCCAAAGATAGAAAGAGTTTTAGGGTTTGTAATTAGGGATTCTAAAAGAAGAATTAAAGAAGACGGTGAGATTTAGGAAATTAGGGTTTAAAGTCGGCGTTTCCGAGAAGGAAGCCGGTAAAAGAGAGTTCTAAAGTCGCCGGAGAGAAATTAGGTTAAGGGTTTGCTCTAAAGTCTCTCAAGCGAAAAGTATTAAGAAAAGCGTATCTATTGAATGAATATCGGGTTCCCTTATTGGATTGGCCAGCTAGTCAGGATATTTGACTTCTTGGATTGAACCGGCTTCGAGTAGCTTCTCTACTTCATCGTTGACTGCTTTAGCTCTTTCTGGGCCGAGTTTTCGCCTCTTTTGCTTGACTGGCTTGTAAGTCGGGTCGACATTCAACTCGTGAGTTGTAATGGTTGGGTTGATACCCTTCATATCCTTCATTGTCCACGCAAACGTTGTAACGTTTTGCTGTAGGAAGGTGATCAGTTCCTCTTTGATGTCGTCCGGTAATCCTGCGCCAATGCCTACACACTTGCTTGCATCTGATTCGTCAATGATGACTTGCTGGATTAGTTCTTTCTCCGGTCCTTTTCTTCCGTGTTCTGTGTTGATCATGCAGGAAGGCACCCTGATCTTATGTTCTCTCGCGAAGCACGACCGACTTGCGCTCTGGCATCCTTTGACTGTCTGGATTCCTTTAGGTGTCGGGAATTTCAGACATTGATGGTATGTTGAGGATACCGCCTTCATGCTATATAGCCAAGGAGTTCCAAGGATCACTCTATAGATGGTTGGCTTGTCAATGACGTGAAACCTCACCAATCTGTTAACTCCTCCTGCAAACACAGGCAACTTGATCGTTCCAATTGTGTACGTCGTCTCACTTGTGAACCCAGTGAGCGGCTTGGCCTTCTGCTTGATATCCTCCTCCTTAATGTCCATCTTCTTGAGTGTATCTAGGAAAATTAAGTCTATCGAGCTCCCGGTGTCCACCAGTATTCGAGATACTTGGCAACTTCCGATCAGAAGCTCAACCACCAGCGGGTCGTTATGAGGGTAGTGAGTTCCATAGAGGTCCTGGTCGGTAAAGATGAGGGGTGGATCATCTGATAGGATAGGTTGGGGCGCCTTTTGCGCGGCCAATGCCAGGCGTTCATAGACCTTGATTGACCGGACCGAATCATTTACGGAGATTAGACCACCCATGATCATGTTGATTCTTCGGATGGTCTTGGGGGTTTCTTCTTCGTCCTCCTCTTCTTCTTCACGGTTACGTTTCAAAGCTATGCTTTTGATACGCCGTGGCGGTTTATCTTGCTTGGGAGCCTGCTCGTCGGCTTTGTCTTCCTTCTTCTGTCCCGATTCTTCCTTCTTCAACCTTTCGATGGCCGCCTTGATTTCTTCATTGGAAAGTCGGGAGTAGAGTGCGTTTCTGAGATTCCGACATTCAGCCGTGTCGTGCGACGTAGCTTGATGGTATTCACAGTACTTATCCCCTGTAGCGGAGGCTGCTTGCGCCTTCTTCGCCTCTTTCCCTCTTTTATTCCACGGCTTTGATGATCGGGACTTGTCGGCGCCGTCCACAACCATTGTTTTGGCGCTTTTACCGTCGTAATGCTGCCTGGGTTCTCTTTCCTCCTTCTTATCTGCCTGTTTGCCAGAACCGAATCTCTTTGCCAATGCGACCTTCTTCTCTTCCAATTCCACGAATTTGTTTGCCCGATGGAGTGCGTCCTCAATGGTTAGTGGCGGGTTGATGACTAAATCTTGGTAAAATGGCGATTCGTGCCAGACGGCGTTTGTCAGGGCTGCGATAGTGAACTTATCTGGTGCCTCAGCTCGTGTCATCACCGCCCTGAACCTTTCTACGAAATCTTTCAAGGTTTCCTTCTTCTCTTGCGTCATCGACATCAACACGCTTAGCGAAGTGTCTTTACGAATGTAGGCAAAGTGATGCCTTACGAATGCCCATGTGAGGTCCGAGAAGCTATCGATTGACTTGGATGGAAGTCGGGAGAACCAGTTTAGCGCGTCTCCTTCCAGGGTTTCGGTGAATAGTTGGCAGAAGCCGATGTCACGCTCCTCACTTGATGAGAACCGCGCCTTTGCCGCCATGATTTTGAACGTTGTGAGATGGGTCGCTGGATCTTTGGTGCCGTCGTACATCGGTAGCCTGAGCTTCTCTCTTTGCCTGATATATGTGTTCGTGATGCGCGAGGTGAAGGGAGTCCTACGAGTTTCCTCGATGATTCGGTCTATCTCGGGTGCGGACCCCTTCACGCCATGGACCTCCCCTTTTAATTCTTTTAGGGTGTCTTTGAGCTCAATCAGTTGTTTCTCGACATGGTTGCGACTTGCTCCGCGAATAGACGCTCCGTGAGTTTTCTCGTATGACATACCTCGCTCGCGGCGATAGTTGTCTCGGTGCGAGCCATTCTCACGTCGCGAATTTCGTCTGTGGTGCACGTCCCGTGTCTGGTGACTGGTATGTTCCTCTCTGTCGGGTGAATACCTCTCATCACTTCGGTCGTGTTGGAATTGTGTCCAGTAATCTCGGTACTGTCTCTAGAAAGTAAGAGTATGTCAATGATCAGACATAAGTCATATAATGCTGGGGGTCATGATGGCTTGCTAGAGTCCGCTCATGATCTATAAGTCTTGGACTTATTGCCTTTATTATATGATCCCATATGGGTCACACGCCTAAGCTAACAGGAAAATGTGTAGGAACGGTGTAGCAAAAGTACGGTAAAAGTGCTAGGCATTTACTGTACTTAGAGAGAATAATTGGGTTTGGCCACTGTGTGTCGATCGATACACAAGGAGTATCGATCGACACAGTGCGCGAACGCCTCGGAGTTAATTGGCCTTTGGGCCAAATGGCCCAAAACGAACTGAACGAGTTTTATAAACTCAAGACGAGTTCAGGTCGAAAATCAGCCCTAGCCGCGAGCCTCCTCTCTCTCTCTGCGCCGATTCCCTACTGGTCTAGCAGCCTCTTCCTGCTCGGTGTGCGTGTGTGAACCTCTGGAGGAGTTATCTCTCGATGGCTCTCCGATCTCTGACATACCATCCCTTTCCGCTGCAATAAACAGGTATAAGGTGAGATCATCTATTGTTTCTATTCGAGAAGAACCTAGATCCGCATGTTTAGGATGATCTGAATCTGGAATTGAATCAGGATTGACTAAACATTCCTTCAGTGGTATCAGAGCCAATGGTTCTGGTTTTTCTTGTTTAGATTCATGTTTAGGATTGTTTTCTTGTTTAAAAGTGTTTTGAATCAACTACTGATAAGAGAAACCACTTAAGTAACAAGAATTGAAACCTAAACACACATAAAATCGCAGAAACCAAGCTATATGATTTGGTAGAATGCGATTTTCAAAAGTCAGTATCGACTGGGATCGCATGGATCGATCGATACGATCGCATGGATCGGTCGATACAGTCTATCGGCAAAACCAGTTAACGCGTGAAAGCATCGATCGATGCAGGATCGATGCAGGTTCGATGTTGGTGCATCGACCGATGCGGTTGGTGCATCGATCGACACGGTTAGGGTTTTGGCTCGGTTCCGTGCATACGTGAGAGCATCGATCGATACAGGATCGATGCACGATCGATGCAGGATCGATGCTAAGAGCATCGACCGATGCGGTTGATGGATCGATCGACACGGTTGGTTCATCGATCGACATGGTTGGTTTAAGGCTCGGTTTAATATTTTGATTAAAATTAAACGTCACGGTTTAATAAACAGATTTAATAATTTTATTAAGTCTGGTTAAACCGGGATAAGAAATCCAAAGTCGAAAAATTGGATTTTGTGCCTAAACCAGGATTTTCTAATTTGATTTGGTTGGACCAAGTAAATTGAGAAAATCCGGTTTAGTAAATAACCGGTTGACAATTGTGGTCATCGTAGTAATTAAAATTTGGTTAGACCAATTTTAATGAACCAGACCGGTTATGTCATTTAATTGGACAATTGGGTCATGTCTTGGACATGGACAAATTCTTGGGCCTCGGGCCAAGAAGTTAAAACAATTGGGCCAATTATTTGAGTCTTTCTTCAGATTAATTTAAAATTTATTTTATAAGAATATAAATCGATTTTAAATTAAAGTTTCCGATATTTTGAAATTAGAAAGTTTCTTAATTTATAGAAGTTTCTAGATTTGCATGATTCGGATTTTAAGAAATTTCTAAAGTTAGAAAGTTTCCGTTTTTAGAAAGTTTCCAATTTTAGAAAGTTTCCAAAAATAGTAGGTTTCCAAAAATGGAAAGTTTCCTGAAATAGTAATCTTCTATTTTGGGAATGAATTTTTTAAATAAACCTACGAACCTCAAATAATATCAAGCGTTGGATGTCTTGTCCATTCTATGTCAGCTGTCGAAGCCCATTCAATTGTATTCATGGCCTTACAGTGTGAGGGTGTCTGCTTTTGCGTGGATAAGACGGTTTGTGATTCATAAATGTCATTGGGAGTCCCAGACATTAATGATTACATGACTGTATAGTCTGGTTTTCTTGACTGGGCCATCGGGAGTCCCGGGCCTTAAGACATCAGAGTGGATTGTGCCTCGGGCCCAGATTCACAACCAAGAGTTATATCACGGATATAATTAGCCGATATAGGGCTTACCGATATAAGCTAAGGTTGGGTGACGGCCAGTGGCCCACTTTGATCTTAGTTATATGTGGATCTTGGAATCATTATATTCTATTGAGAGTAACTTATGTTATTGAATATGATGCGTGATTGATCATGTTAAGTATAATACGAGATTAATCATATTGAACATATTAACTAAAATCCTTTTATCTTAATTTTCAGTTATGACTAGCACAAACAATCAAAACACTTTCTCGATCCGGTCTGTCCTTGAGATGGACAAGCTGAACGGATCAAATTTCTTGACTTGGTCGCGGAACCTGAGGCTAGTTCTCAGACAGGAGAGAAAGGACTATGTCCTTGAGAGAGCTCTCCCCGTGAGGATCGGGTCCAATGCTTCTCATGCAGTATATGATGCTTGGAATAAGCATTATAATGATGCGGTAGATGTGCGTGGTCTGATATTGGCTACCATGGACTCACACTTGCGGAAGCAATATGAGAACATGGAGTCGCCAATAGAGATGATCAGCAGCCTGAAATTGAAATTTCAGGAGCAGATAAGGGTGGAGAGATACCAGTTGGTTAAGTCTCTCACTAGCTGCAAGCTACCAAATGATCATCCAGTGAGTCCTCATGTCAGTAAAATGATGGGTTACATTGATAACCTGAGGAAACTGGATTATCCAGTTAGCCAAGAATTGGCAACTGAGATCATTCTGCAGTCACTGCCGTCAAGCTATGATAAGTTCAGAAGGAACTATATCAAGAAAGGCTTAACGAAGACGCTGACTGAACTGCATGATATGCTCAAGACAGTTGAGCCAAACGTGAAGAGTACCCTGTACAATCTCATGAACGAGAAGGGTAGGTTTACTAAACCTAATGCTGACAAGGGTGAAGACAAAGTTGTCCAGATTTTGAATCATGGCAAGCGTGTGTCTTCTGAGCCCGAGTCAGATACCTCTTACGTTGGTAAGTGCTGCTACTGTAAGGAGACAGGGCATTGGAAGAGAAATTGCATTAAATTCATGGAAGATGATGAGGAGTTGAAGTTGATGTATGAGACTACTTCCTCAGGTATTCATGTTATTACTTCAAGTTCTACCTTAAAAGGTATTGGATACTGGTTGTGGCACTGATATTTGTGATAATATGCAGAGCCTAAGCAACAGTAGAACGTTGAAGGAAGGGCAAGTGAAACTACATGTCTGGAAGGAGCTTGGGATGCTGCCTCAGCCGTAGGGTTTTCACTTATAGATCCCTTTGAGGCTTGGTTTTGTATTAAGTAATTGCTACAATGTACCTGCTTTAAGCAGAGTTGTCTTTCATTTTCTTGTAAGAATTTGAATGTTTTTCATTTTGATAAAAGACAAGTTTTTGTTCTTTTGATCTTAATGAAATATTAATTGTAGCACCCTATTCATGGAATGGGTTTTATATCTTAAACCAAAGAGTGCCTAAATGTAACATAAATACTGAATTGGTTTAAATCTGATGAATTAAACCTGATTTTTCTTGGCATAAAGTCTTGGTCACATAGAGTAAGTCGGATTCAGAAATCCCATAGTCATGGACTGTTGGGCTCATTTGATAAAATATCTTATGAGACTTGAATTCTGTTTACTAGACCAAAAGGTAAAGGGCCTATCTTAGCCGAGCTAGAGAAAGGCCCAAAGACTTATTGGACCTGGAACATACTCATGTATGTGGCCCAATGAGCAGTAATGCCAGAGAAAATCTCTTGTACTTCATTGTCTCTACTGATTACTTCAGTGAGTGTGACTGTGTTCATTTGATGAGACACAAGTCGGAATTCTTTGACATGGTCGAAAGAGTTCCAGAATGAAGTATAGGATCTGAATGACAAAAGTATTAAGACTCTGGATTAAAATCACGAGTGAGAATACTTAAGTCATTGATTATGTGATCATCTGAATGAGTGTGAAATCGTTTCACAGCTCATTTCTCCTGAAAACCTGAAGGTGTTTCTGTGAGAAAGAATCAGATCTTATTAGAAATGATTAAAGATGAATCACACGAATCTTCCATGATATTTTAAGAATAACGCTCTAGAAATATCTAAGTTTACGCTAAAAAGTTCCACCAATATCAGTTGAAAGACACCACGTAAATGTGGATTGGAATCAATCCAAAATTCGTCTTTACTGAGTATTTGTAGTTGTGCTACTTCGCTGGTTGTCCTAGGGAAACCAAGGCTTGTTACTTTTACGTCCATTCTGTTTTCTAAGAAAGGAAGTTAATTTCCAAGAAGAACAGTGGGAGTAAAAGTATAACTCGAAGAAATTCGAGAAATACAGGAGGCTGCTTAACCTGTTGAGGGAGAGCAGCGGAAGGATTTACAGATTTCTGTAGAATCTACACCTGTGGAGCCTGAAGTTCGCAGATATGAATGAATCAGTTACTAATCCGAGAGTGATTTCTCGTCATTAGTTGAACCTGATAATCATTGATAGTTCGCATGATATGATGATCATTGAAAGCGACGAATCTGCGAAATTCAAAGAAGCGATAGTGAGCCCGGACTCTCCGAAGAATTACAATTTATGTAAGTTAGCTTCATCGATCCATTCGTGGATGGAAGCAAACATATCGGAGTTGGAATCTTCGTTCTGTTGAAGTAGTCAAGGTTTTGACTTGAACAGGAACGAAGCGGAACTGTGCGTTTACTAATAGATTAGTGGGAACGATATTGCATTTCTCATATTGTATGTCGATGACATACTGATTCTCGAAAATGACGTCCCAACGCTGTAGTCGGTAAAGGACTAGCTTGGGAGTTGGTTTAATGATTGACATGGGTAAAGCCACGTAGTTCTTGGATTTTGGATCTAAAGATAGAGATCCAAAAGAGCTGATAGGACAAAGTCAGATTCTTAAATTGACAAAGTCCTACACGTTTTGAGCAATCCAAGAAGGGTTTTATGCCAATGTCACATGGCATTAAGTTAAGCAAGATACAGTATCCTACGATAACTGCTGAGCTTAAATGCATGGATGAGATTCCATATGCGTCGGCAATTGGATCTATCATGTATGCCATGAAACATACTTGTTTGATGTTGCTTTAATGTTAAGCAAGACAAATAAAGACCAGTCAAATCCAGCAAAGAATCAAGTTTCCTAAAGTATGTCCTAAAGTATTTGAGGAATACTAAGGATAAGTTCTTGATTTACGGAGAAAGTGAGGTGCTATAAGTCGATAGAGTCTGAAAGGCAAGTTTCCAATAGACAAAGATGATTTCCGATCACAGTCCGGTTATATCTTGTGTCTATCTGGCGGTGCAAGGCACTGTTGCTGACTCAATGACTTAAGATGAACATTTCGCAGCTTGGGAAGTGGCGAAAGAGGTAGTTTAGAAAGAAGAGTTCGTCACTGAACTTGATGTGATTCCCAGCATAGATGAGACTAGCTGCACATCAGAGGTCCAAACACCTTGAGGATAGGTATAACCTATTCCGTAAGATAAATGACAGAGATGTTAAGTAGATCAGCAAGTTTCAACGAATGAGAACGTTGCTAATCTATTAACGAAGCCACTCCTTAGGCCTAAGCACGAGTCGCGGACTGTTGCTGTAGGATAAGTGAAATTAAGATGTAGTCTTAATTTCAGTGGGAGTTATTGAAGGGCTTTATTTAGTTATTGGATATGTTCTTGAAACAACATTTAAGATGTTTAATGAAATTATTATTTCAAGATTATTTTAACTGTGATGAAATAATCGTTCCAAAGTGATGTAAACCATTTTATAGGTCATCGAAGTAAATGACTTGATCTTGAGTCATCGAAGTCATTTAGCTTGATCATGAGACCCTATATTTGATAAATGTTTTATATCATCCTGTCCCTAGTCGAAGGTTGTTGAAATTGGAACACCAACAACCGTGTGAGACTGGATTGGTACGTGACTTATGACAAAGTCTCAGTATGTCATAGATGCGCGGCATCAAAGTCAGTACATAGGTGTATGTTTGGGAACATACGACCGGACAAGACCCGCTTATAAGAACTCTTCAGGATATTTATATCTGTGTCATAAGAGATTCTTACTACGACTATAGAGTATAGTCCTTAGACCTGAGTTCGCATGCATGTGACTGCACATGGACTGATGTACTTTGATCATTGTCTAACGCTATCGTTCTGCGATAGTTATAAGGACCTTGTTTGGGTACATTGTGAAATGAGTAGTTTACAGTGATGGAACAAGACGGGATTTGTCCCTCCAATATAAATGGAGTGAATATCTCTAGGCCAATCGGAGATTTGAATACTGGAAAATGCATGGCCATGCTCAAACGGACTGTCCCGAGTCGTTTGGATTGTCAGTATCGAATCAGAGTCCGATGAACAAGATTAGGCTTTATAAGGATGACACCAATCTTGCCTTATGACTAATCGAGATATTGTGACAAAAGGATTATGAATACAGAGATTCCAGTACAAGTGGGAGATTGTTGGAATTGTGTCCAGTAATCTCGGTACTGTCTCTAGAAAGTAAGAGTATGTCAATGATCAGACATAAGTCATATAATGCTGGGGGTCATGATGGCTTGCTAGAGTCCGCTCATGATCTATAAGTCTTGGACTTATTGCCTTTATTATATGATCCCATATGGGTCACACGCCTAAGCTAACAGGAAAATGTGTAGGAACGGTGTAGCAAAAGTATGGTAAAAGTGCTAGGCATTTACTGTACTTAGAGAGAATAATTGGGTTTGGCCACTGTGTGTCGATCGATACACAAGGAGTATCGATCGACACAGTGCGCGAACGCCTCGGAGTTAATTGGCCTTTGGGCCAAATGGCCCAAAACGAACTGAACGAGTTTTATAAACTCAAGACGAGTTCAGGTCGAAAATCAGCCCTAGCCGCGAGCCTCCTCTCTCTCTCTGCGCCGATTCCCTACTGGTCTAGCAGCCTCTTCCTGCTCGGTGTGCGTGTGTGAACCTCTGGAGGAGTTATCTCTCGATGGCTCTCCGATCTCTGACATACCATCCCTTTCCGCTGCAATAAACAGGTATAAGGTGAGATCATCTATTGTTTCTATTCGAGAAGAACCTAGATCCGCATGTTTAGGATGATCTGAATCTGGAATTGAATCAGGATTGACTAAACATTCCTTCAGGTCGTTATGTCTACTTTCGCTCCGTTTGGGTCTTTCAGAACCCTCCTTTCGATGTGAGCTATGCTCGCGAGTATCCTTGTTGCTTTCTTTACGCGGGTTGCTCCTGGACTCGCTGCTACGGCTCTGTTCATGATGGCTTTCCTCAGATGTGCTATAGACCAGTCGTCTGGCGACTTTGTCTTTCACCTTTGACGGCACCTCTCTCCTGGGTTTTCTCGACCGTTGTCCTGAAAGGATCTTTGCTTGTTCTGTCTGCAGTAGGTCGATTCTTTCTGAGAATGTTTTGATCAAGTCGTTCTGCGATTCGATCTTGGCCATTAGGGTGGCTAAGGTCTCGTCTTGCTCGATTTGAGTCTTTTTCTCGCCGAGTGACGGGGCGTGTTTGCCGTCATCTCGAGCTTTGTTGGTTTTGGCGGCGTTTCGCGGTTGCTTGCCGCCTTTCGTCGCGTCGTCTTCGTGATCACTCTGGTTGTAATCCCTTCCCTCATGGTCGCTTAGGTCAACCTTAGGGTTTTCCGAATCTGTTTCGTTACCGTTTCCCGACATCTCGTTTCAGAAATTTCTCTTAGAAATCCCCACAGTCGGCGCCAATTGTAAGATCTCAACTCGGTCTATCCAAAGATAGAAAGAGTTTTAGGGTTTGTAATTAGGGATTCTAAAAGAAGAATTAAAGAAGACGGTGAGATTTAGGAAATTAGGGTTTAAAGTCGGCGTTTCCGAGAAGGAAGCCGGTAAAAGAGAGTTCTAAAGTCGCCGGAGAGAAATTAGGTTAAGGGTTTGCTCTAAAGTCTCTCAAGCGAAAAGTATTAAGAAAAGCGTATCTATTGAATGAATATCGGGTTCCCTTATATAGGGTTACAAGTCGGTTTACATGAAAAAGGAAAATAAGATAAATACAGAATATTTCCTAAAATATCGCCTTTATCTTTAGCTGGAATATTTCCCTTTTTCCGACTTTGGTGCGCGACGCGTTTCATTCAACATCATCCTAACCCTAATGTAAGCCGGTCGCCTCGAGTCCGGTTTAACCTAAGTTTTACCGCCTTGGGCCTTATTCCCGGCTTTCCATTTTGGGCCGACCTAAACTCATGAATAGGCCTTTTTAGGAAAGTGCTAATCTTGACTCTAACATCAATCTTTACATTTTCTACCTCACCGATATTCTATGCACCCTCTGCAGCTGTCACAACAATCTATACACCCTTTGCAACCTCTGCAATCTCTGAAACCTTGCAGACATTCTCTACATTCTATGCAACCTCTCCTACAAAATATGCCCCCTCTGAATATTCCCCTGTTTTTGTTGATTAATTGCTTCTTTCTCATTCATACTTTCCACAATGGTTTGACATGTCCTTGATAAATGTCCCCATTTACCATACACTTGGAAGGCAGTTAAGGATAAGACTATTCCACATGTGTCTCTTTCCCCTTAAGGTTAAACATCATAGATTTTGGCAATTCTTTCTTCAAGACCGCCTTAAAAAAAACATTTGCTACCTTAAAATCTGAACATTGAGCTGTCTCAGGGTGAAGCTTGTCTAATATGCCTATTGAGCTTGACACGAAAGTTAACACTTTCCATAAAAACATATTCAAGGATACAATTTGCAGATGAACCCACAGTGGTACATATGTTACTTCCGGCTGATTATCTTCCTCCAATGGAGACCATCTTAACATCACTTTTATTGTACTCCTGCTAAATTTTACATACCTCTTCTCATTACCCTGTTTCAAGTAGATAAATCAGACATTTGGAACTCAAGTGTTGTTGCATTTATTATGAAAAAAAAATCAATCATTTCAGAATTTTGCCCAACACCCATATTTTGTTAAATGTGGCATGAATCTTAGTTATGTATGATGTCTTTGCTAAGAATTTGTTTATTAAGATGTCTTACCATAGTGGTGAAGAATCCTTTAATATTTCTTCGGGAACAACCATTGATCCAATCTTATTTTTCATCACCACTTCCATCTCATATTTGGTTAAAGATTTCTTCTTCTGAACCACCTACGTCATTGTGTTGCCTAAACTTTTTTGTGTAACGGTTGTTTGATGTTGCAAGTCATCCCCTACAGCCCTTTCAACAACCATGACATCCGCAAAAGGCATCTGGCGGCGCCGGAAAGTTGCCTTGAGGAAATAGAAACCATGGAAGCCTTAATTGTAATATAAATCGCCACATAACATAAACAAAGTTGTTTTTACTCTAAATTTTTTCACTTAATTGACTTTTAAAATATTAATTGGACTTTTTTTTTATTATACTACATGTTTTTGAAAATTCTAATTTAAAAATAATATTTCATACTAAAACTAGTTCAACCTAAAGCATATGAAACCACTCTCTTGCATTACTATTAAACCACCAACATTTTGATATTATACAACTATGTTTAAATTATTATATATACATGGTTTATAATGATTTTACATAGAGTGTCTATATATAAAAGTTATAAACAAGAAAAAAAAATCAAAAGATCCATACCTGACTACACTGCTAGCTCCATAGATTTTGTGAATAAATTCGAATTTTTGGGGGATATTAATTAAAAAGGAAATAAAATGAAAAATATAATGTTTGGGATATGTTTTAACATTGATACAAATTATGAGCATTACTGTAAAAATAATTTTACCGATATATAATACTATATTTTTGCTGAAAATTCACGACCACAATGATCATGATGAATCTTCAAGGGATTGAACCCAAAATCTTCTAATGCCTTCCTCACCTTTGAGACATCTTGGAAGATATTTGCAAGCTGCACATCTTTTTTCATGGACATCATTTTCTTAGATAAACAAGAAGTATATAATCAAACAAAGAAACCAGAAAAAAACCATTAGTTCAATCTCCCAAAGGGTAAAGTAAATTCGTATTGGTAGTGAGTGTGATGATTAAGATGATGTTGCTGGGAAAGCAATATTTAGTATATGTTTTACTATTGTTTTAAATTATAAATTGTGATTAAAAATTGTGGACCAAAAAGCAATTGAGTAAAGTTTGAAGGTTTTCTTTTTAAATAGGTTTCATGCTACCATTGGCTAAGTATCGATCGTGTCGAAACGCAACTTTATGAGTTTGCGTATATATATAGAATAAATTTCATATAACAACGAAAATATGAAATTTTAATTTCATATAACAATAAACTTATCCAGTTTGGTGGCTTCTTATTGAAGAAAACAGAAAACGTATGGCACCTTGCCTTGTTAGTTCTACTATAATTCGATTAATATGTTTCACTAAGCCAGAAATGCACTATTAAAACCATGATCATCAACTCTAAAAAATTTCAGAAACAAGAAAAGAAGATTCAGAATGCAGTAAAACAGAATCCACCTAAATATAAAATCTGTGTGGATCATAAAGTCATAAACTCAGAAACAAGACTAATGAGCTTTGCTTCTTAAGAACAGCCTCAGGTTCTCTTAGAGATGGCTATCACATTGAAATTGAGTGTGTCCGGATTCTTCTCTATAATCTTCTTTATCACTTTCGTTGCATCCTGTAAGTTTAAGAGTAGCACGCAAAGGATACACATCAAACATATATGCAAGAGTTACACGTTTCAAAAACACAAAACCATTGGCATATTCCCGGAATCTCTCGATGTATTGGTAAAATCTAAGAGTTTAAAGACTGAATGGGTTTATAGTACCTTCAACAGAGTAGCTGGAGAGGAAGCACCATGTGAAATTGGTCCTGCTTTCCTTCCATCAAGTTCATAGAGCTCACCTGCATTATATGCAAATATAATTTAGTGCCAATTTTGAAAGTTAGTTTGATGATCTCAGTATTCCTATTTTGTTGATGTGAGAATTTGTTACCATCTACACAAGATAAACAGATGAAATGTGTGTCCGCGTCGTCTGTAGCCTGAAGAAGATGGAGTAATAATTAAAAAACAATGGTGTATCTGAATAAACATGTTTGTATATTCATCATAATTACCGGTGTTTCACCAGCTGTAACAGCTACAGAATGAGCATCTTCTATTTGACTGTCGTTCTCAAGAAACCTTGCACGCTATCATAATTACCAATAGAAACATTAACCATCGAGCAAACACTTAGATGTAGTTCAAATCTAGAGGTTTAAAGATAAGACAAAGAAACCTCTATAGGAGCCATATTGGCAGTAGATTTGAAGAATTTATCCAAGAATGATCCCTCAGCTGAAAAAAGCAACGAGAAAGTGATAATGAATTTATATCCTTTGATCTAAGGAGAAGCACAGAGAGAGATGTTAACAACTTACAAAGCTTGATTTCTGAGGTAATGTTCCCAATAGCATGAAGAAGACCAATGGTTCCACAAGCATTACCAACAGTTTGTTTCATGAAGTAAACTTTATCACTATGCACCTATCATTCATTCATCCACACAGAAACAGAATGAAACAAGAGATCCAATTCATGAATAATAAAGCAGGTGTTGATCAGAAACTCACCTTCTCCTTGATTTCCTTGTCTTGCTCGATTCTCTCTTCTTCACTCTATAGACCAAAATCATGGGTTTAACAATCAGTACATGACATAATTTTTCATAATCATGGATGGGTTTCAATTGATTATTAAAAATAAGATACCTTTTTGGTGATAGGGTAAAGGAAGAGAACAGCAAGAACAGGCTTTGGAACCATCTCAAGGAGTTCGTCATCTAAGCCAAACACATCGTTGCACTCCGCTTCATCTGGCGAAAGACCAAGTCCCCACAGAAACTGCACACACACCAATACGAAAACAAAATCACTGAATTAACCTCGAATCTTTCGCAACGTTTTCTTCCGATGATCGGAGAAGGAATACGTTGTGGGAACCAGAAGGGAAAATGAAACAATACCTGATTCATAACCTCTGGGTTAGCTTCAAGCGGAAGCCATCTTTTAGCTGAAGGACTCTCATCTACTGTCGCCATCTTCGGATGGTCTCTCGATCGGATTTTGCAGAAGAAATCAAATCTGTAAAGAAAACTCTTCGGCTCTAAGAAACGAATCACTACTAACTGAAGTGAAACGAAGCTCATACTCAAATTAGTGTGTTTCTATTAACGGGCCTGGCCCATTTAAGCCATTTGTTGACTAAAAAATACTAGACTTATGACGTCGTCCGATTGTTAATAATTGGCCCGGCCCAATAAGACACGAGGTTTTAAAGATTAGGTTTTTTAGCAAAGTCTTTATCCTACCATCGGCTAGGGTTTTGGTACTTCTTTTACTCTATCGCAGCTTCTTGTTCTGTCTCTAACTATCTTTCTCTCTGACTTTTTGTTGGGCGTCTAAACAACGCTGTCCGAATCATATCTTCTATTCTGATTCGTATTTTTTTTCTTCTTCTTCATGAGTTCGTAAAGGCACTAAGGGTTTTTTCATCCTCCAAAAAATAATCTCGGGGACTAGTTGGTCTTTCTACTAAATCAGGCAGGAGAAATGGCGACCGTGAACCCTTTCGATCTCTTGGACGATGATGCAGAGGATCCCAGTCAGATTGTCGCGGCTAAGCCATTGAAGGTTGAGAAAGCTGCTCCGGTTCAGCCTGCTAAGATGCCGACTAAGCCGCTTCCTCCTTCTCAAGCTGGTGAGGTTTTCTCCTTGATTCTGTTTCTGAAGTTTTATACTAGATTCTAGATTGATACTTAGTTGGATTGATTGGTGTTACTTAGTCTTTGATTGAGTTTATAAAGTCAAACTTGTTGGTTCGAATGTTTTGGTTTTTACTAATATATAAAAAGACGAGTTGAGCTTGACTTCGTTTGGTCGTTGTAGATTATGGATATGAATGAGTTTCTTTATGGAAATGTTGATACTTGCAACGATACCAATATTGTTTGTTTAATCAGATGTTACATTTTCTTTAATATGATTAGTGAGGGAGGGCAAGAACGGTCCCCGCGGTGGTGGAATGCGTGGCCGTGGTAGAGGTGGTGGATTCAACAGAGAACCCAGGAACAATGATGGTCCTGCTAATGAAAACGGATATGGTGGAGGCTACAGACGGTCTGAAGAAGGAGATGGAGCGAGACGTGGTGGGTCTTCTGTTGGTGGATACCGCGGTCGTGGGGGTCGCCGTGGGGGCTTCAACAATGGAGAGTCGGGTGACTTTGAACGCCCACGTAGGAACTTTGACCGTCAGAGTGGAACAGGTTACGGGTAAGCAAACTTTTTAATTAATACTCTTGTAACAGTGTGATTTTGTGTGGTTTGTAATTGTAACCTTACTGTCGAGTAGAAATGAGTTTAAACGTGATGGAGCTGGCCGTGGCAACTGGGGAACCACTGAGGATGAACTTACTCCGTAAGTTTTGAAAATCGGTTTTTCGTAAGTAGATGTATGTGTTTTCTGTTTGATTGGTGTCTTGAAAATAAACTCTTATTGTTGCAATCAATAGAGTAAACGAAGAATCCACAGCAGTGGTGGAGAAGAGTTTGGCTGTTGAGAAGGAAGGGGGTGAAGGTGAAGCAACTGATGCAAACAAAGAGACACCTGTTGAAGAGAAAACTGAGAAAGAGCCCGAGGACAAGGTACATAATCGTTCATCATGTGAACTTGTTAAGACAAATGTTATCTAATGGTGATTTGCTGTTTGTAGGAGATGACTCTGGAAGAGTATGAGAAGGTTTTGGAGGAGAAGAGGAAAGCTCTGCAGTCAACCAAGATTGAGGAGAGGAAGGTTGACACAAAAGTGTTTGAGTCCATGCAACAGCTCTCAAGCAAAAAGAGCAACAACGATGAGGTCTTCATCAAGCTGGTGAGTTATCTATATTCTTCAATATTTCATTTTTGTCTAGGTAATCTTCTATTATAATCGAGTGTGTGCTTATTTAACCCTGAAATGGTGGTGTTATCAGGGAACAGAGAAGGACAAGCGCCCAGTTGAGAAAGAAGAGAAGACCAAGAAGGTCCTCTAATTTACTTATGTTTCCCCGTTTAAGTAACTTACTACCAGGGCTTAAGCATTTTCTTTCAAATTCTCTCTCATGCTTACACCTTTCTGTGGTATGTTTATGTGATTTTTGTAGTCGTTGAGCATAAATGAGTTTCTGAAACCTGCGAATGGAGAGAGTTACAGAGGTGGTTACCGTGGTGGACGTGGAGGTCGTGGACCAAGAGAAGGATCCGACAGAAGAGGTCGTGGACCAAGAGAAGGTGCCGACAGAAGAGGTCGTGGACCAGGAGGTGCCGAAGGAGGAAACCAGAGGTACGGAGGGGCTGCCGCACCAAAAATTGAAGACGCCGCACAGTTCCCTACGCTTGGCAAGTAAGGGTCTCCTGTTTGGTCCTTCAGCCTCCGTTTGGACTCTCCTTTTTGTAATCTCTCACCCGGTTTGGAGTTTCTTCTTCTGATTCGATTGTTATTGTTATACTCTTCCCTTGAGAGAGCTGGATGCATTTTGTTTTACGAACCCAATTTGGGGAGTTTTTATTAAAGCTAAATGAGTCGGACAAATTCCATTCTTCATCCAAATGTTGGTGCAAAGTTTTAGCCTAAAAATTCTTAATTAAGAAAAAACACCACTGAGCTTTGATATGCATGAAAAACTTTTACTAAGTGAGCTTATTGTTTCAAGTACATTACAAAGAATTTGGAAGCTTTTTAGACATAACGTGACTGAAAAACCAAATACAGAAGATGAAGAAGAGCAACGATGTTCAGATGTCTTACATGCAAACGAATGAGATAATATATGGTTAAGTGTTTCCCAAAGCGCATTAAGAAGAGCAGCAACCTGATTGCTGGTTTACAGGCTGTCCTCGGATCTGGACAGTTGGTGGCTTGGATCCTGCTGCAGGTTGGCTCGCCATTCTGCAAGACACAACAAATCGGGTTAAGTCTATTCTATAACTGACCAATCTATGAACTCAGACGATGAGTCGACAGACAATAATAAATTGTGTGAGGTACCTTGTCTTGATTGCGGCAGTCATGGCCATGAAAGCTTCTTCGACATTGGTAGCATTCTTGGCACTTGTTTCCAAGAATGGGATCCCAAGTTCATCTGCGAAAGCCTGCGTTGGCACAACAAACATTACAGTAAATTGGTAAATCCCCAGGACAAGAATGCCAAAGTTAACTGTGACGAACTTCTGAAGCATATTACAATATTACCTTAGCTGTTTCAGTGGATACAACCTTCTGTGATGTGAGATCATTCTTGTTCCCAACCAGTAGCTTGTTCACATTCTCACTGGCGTAGCGGTCGATTTCATTTAGCCATTGCTTGACATTGTTGAAGCTTTCTTGGTCTGTTACATCATAAGTCACCTGACAAAAAAAAAGCATAACGGTTCAGAGTCTCGTTGATGGATGTCAGATAACAGTGAGATAGTAATGTTTGTGAAATAATGAGCATACAATTATTCCATGAGCTCCTCTGTAGTAACTGCTGGTGATCGTTCTGAAACGTTCTTGGCCTGCCGTATCCCACTGCATAATTGGTGATAGTAATAAGGAGAGTGAGCATATGCGCCTATACAAATTTCAAGCTATTATGATTCCGAGTCATCTGACACGACTCAGGACAACTTACAATCTGGAGTTTGATGGTCTTTCCATCTTGTTCGACTGTGCGGATTTTCTGCAAAAGATCATTACAAGATTAGAACTTTTATGATTCCCATAACCATTTGATAAGCGGAAGAGGCTTACAAAGTCAACACCAATGGTGCTGATGTAGCTATCCAGGTAGGAATCATCCTGCACAAACAAAACAAAAAATTGAGACACCATCTTCAAAAAGAGCAACAATGGCACTGAATAGAGAAGCCTATTCAATATCATAGAGGCACAAACTGAGGTAGAGCTTAATGATAAACTAGGTGATGTGGATGATCGCAATGACTTATGTGCAACATGTAACGATGTCCAGTATAGAGAAAGAGAGAGATGCAATTACTTACAGCAAACCTTAGAAGCAAGCATGATTTCCCAACACCAGAATCACCAATGAGCAAAAGTTTGAACAGATAGTCACTGAAAAAAGTGAAAGAAACATAAGACACATGCAGAACATGTAAAAGATTATCAATTTCGATAATTCTCCAGCCAGAGAAGGACTTATTCAAAAAGACACATTTTGTGAAACATTTCAGAAAGAAGCTCATAGAGCCGCACACGAGTCAGTAATCCCGAAATTCAAAACGCAATCTCAAGCTCCATAATCCAAATCATAGTTTCACATCCTACAATTTCGAACTACGAGAGTCGTCTGTGAATTCAAGAGAAACAACAGATCTCAACCAATTTTTTATAGATCTAATCAAAATACGATCTACGAAATCGAAAAATCGATCAAACAGAATAAAAAAGCCGTCACCAACGAAATTGCTAAGAATCTCCTGCTAACAATGATCCGAAGAAAATCAAACAGAAACTAAACCACAGAACACGTTAAATCGATCTGAAGGATATGAGGAAAAAGGAGACGTTCTTACTATTCAGGATTCATCGTTGATCTCGTAGCTGGATCGATCTACAGGCAAAAACAAAGAGGAGATTCAGATGATAATCCGCGATGTTCGTCGGTGAGGAGCGACTGAGAGAGAGACGTAAACGATCGCTTTTGTGTCGACGACGTGGTTAAGAAATAAGAAAGGCCCACACGATGTTTTTCTTGTGTCATTTAAATACGTCTTTTTGTTGAGTTGCTAACGTGTCATCGCCAACCCAGAAGATGCGTGTGGACGAGAAAGTTTCAATTTTTCTTTCACCATCAAAAACTAAAAGTATTAAAGACATTAAAGACATTAATTCCAATCTTTTTTTTTTTTTGGGTCAACATATAATTCGAATCTAATTTGCTTTTGTTGTTACCCCGCCCGACAAATTAATTTCTCTGTATTTTTACTACAATAATGGGCCTTTTACGATATATGGGCCTAATGAAGAAAGCTTATTACTAAAAAAAAAAAAAAAAAAAAAAACGCAGTGGGTAACTAGCCAAGCTTGAATCGCTGCTGAATCATCATTTCTCTCTCATTTTCGAGCTTCTCTCTCACAACAGCTGGGTAACTACGGCAATGGAAAACAGGCGGGAAACAAACACAGTGGAAGAGTCTTAGCTTTCAAACTTCCCATTATCGAATCTTCATTGTAGCGAGAGAAATATAGAGATGGAGGAAAGTGGAATAGGCGGCGGCGGAAGCATTAGCAGCAATGGTGTGGTGATGAAGAAGGAAGGATTAGGGTTTTCTACTGGGGAAGTGAAATTAGAGAATCCTTTTGCTTTCAAAGCTCTTCAAGTCTTCACAGGATTCGGCGTAGGTTGTGGAGTTGGAATCGGCAGTGGTGCACCTTTAAATCTCGGTAATACATATTTTCCTTTTTGCTGCGTTTCTTAAGGTGTCAGGAGACCTTGAAACTCGAATTAGGTAGACTGAAATTTCCCAGTAGTCATTGTTTACTTTATCCAAACCAATCTATTCCTCGTTGAAGACTATGTTTTGAATCAGAGTTCTCAGAAATGAAAGCAGTATTAAGTTAATCGTGTGTCATTTACTTTGCTAATTGTTCTGGCTCTGTCTCATTTAATGTTTCACACAGTATCTTGACTGCGAGTTCACCAATCCGTATTGATTTTGTTGTTCTATTTTCATATCAGCTAGTATTCCAATGGTGGGGGAAGTTATGAGTGCAGCTAGAGGAGCAACCAATGCATTTTCGGGGGCCACGCACCATGTGAATGACGCTGTACAGTAGACAAGCTTGTGTCTCTACTCTTTAATTACTCTTGCTCTTTCTTTCTATCTTTCCGCATTATGATCTTCTTAATCTGGTTTGTACTTGGACCATCTCTAGCTGAGGAAGGTGGGAGCTAGAAACATTAAAGCAGGTGTTGGCTGTGGAGTTGGCTTCGGTCATGGTTTTGGAGTTGGTATGTTTTCCGTTTTTAAGTCAACTTCTTGTTCTCCGTTTTGTTCCTAACCATTCTGGAATAAGATAAGCCTTTGAGCACTACAAAAAGCACTTCAATTTTGATGCATACGCTTCTGGTTGTTTACTTGCTCAACGGTTGACCCTTTTTGAGTTACTTGGATTTGTGGTTATGTAAGCATCCCTTGAGTTGCTTCTTTGGACTTCGCTCTCTTATCTTCAGTAACTTTTATCCATCATTGACAGGCATCGCAGTGAAACCAAGTGCCATACACAAACTTCAAGCTTCTATTATGGTTAGCACCACAGTCTTTCAACAAGTGTCTTTAATTTTTCAGTTTGTTCATTCACACTAAACCATGAGTATGAATTTTGCAAGGGAACTGCATCCAACTTGATGACAAAACTCGGAAGAACGAGTGAGACCACCTCAAATCAAACCGAGATAGAAGATCAGGGGTCTCAATCTCTGCCCGGTCACAAGAAACATGTGGACACAAAAGATTCTTACAAGAACAGTGATTCCTCTATTGATTCAAGAACGTTTGGTACTCGAACTGAGAAAGTGATCAACAGTTTTCTCGACAACCCGATTCTGAAACAACAGGACACAACTGCAGAAGAACTACAGGTAACGATTCGGTCACAGAATGAGTCTCCCTCCCTGCTTTGATCTCAAAAATCCACCGTTGAATTTCCTTTTTCTCATGCTGCTTGACAGGTCACACAATTAGAATCAGAGAGCTTAATGCTTCAGATGGTAATGTCTCGTTCTCAACCTCAAGTTTCTTTCTTTTCCTGTTATACTTGATTTGGTTTCATTCGTCCATGGTTATATATCAACGGAATTTGATTGTGTAGGTGCTCAAACATCAAAAACTCGTTAACGAACTAATGGAAGAGAACGAAAAGCTTCGAAGGATAATCATAGAAGATCTCAAAGTTGCACCCGAAAAACTCAAATCAGTTTCCTCTTACAAGTACGACACACCATGCAAAGATTGCTTCGAGTGTCGTAGAAAACAGAGAAGAAATAGATGAAGAAAACCGTAGTTCATTTGTTATGAGATAAAAGAATATCACAATATCAGACAAAACGCAGAATACAACGACCTGTAAGTTCCTCTGCAAACCCTTATTTATTATATAACAGAACAAAACAAAACTCTTGCGCAAACAATGGATCCTGTTCACACAGAATCTCCAGGTACTCTCTTCTTCATCATCTTCTGTCGTTTAAGAGTGGTTCAGACGCAGGAACTGCAAAATAAACGAAAGTTAAAGTCAGATCAACGTTTCTGCAAACTCACTCTGATTAGCAAAACAACACTCAAAACGAGATTTGGTTATTACCTTCATCAACATATCCAAGTTTCTCTCTGATTTCAGCAATAACCAGACGGGTCAAAAGCAACCCAGCACAAAGAGCCCCAACGACCAACATATAGAACACAGCTTCCCAACCCAATGTCGAAAGAAACCCTGTCAGAAGAGGACCCAAAGCCGCACCAGCAGATCCAGTCCCATCAATAATCGCAGTGACAGTAGCAAGCGCCCTCGAATCTCCTTGTAAAGACTTGTGCGTTCCGAGATCCGCGGAGACTGCGGTTGTGATGAGTGCATAAGGTCCATTGACAAACAAACCAGCAACCATCATGAGGATGATGTTGACTGTCTGAGAGACACCTCCATAGGAATGGTAAAGGAGCATTGCTGGAATTGCGGCGTACATGAACGTTGCTGCAGTCGTAGCTCTTGCTTTGAATTTATCTGAAATATAGCCAGCAAGAATTCCTCCTACAATGCCTCCAACATCAAATAGCGTGGAGAGGTTTCCTGCTGTTTTCACAGACATATACTCTCCACCAATAGCTGCAAATAAAAGCATGTAAGAACATTTTCCAAAACTCAAGAGTACTAAATTCTCTGATTTGACTATCAAAAACTTACTTGTTTGGCTCAGATAAAACGGTAACCAGTACAAGAATGTGTAAGCGACCAGCTTGGAGAAGAAGAGACACAGCGCAAATGGTATAACACCAGGAATCATACAAGCTTGCAAAAGCCCAACACTTCTTTTATTCTCATACCCTGGCCCTGACCCTGAACCCTCCCCTTCGCCTTCAACATCTGCTTCTACACTTTCTTCTTCATCTTCCTCTTCAATGGTTCGGTTCCTCTTAATGAACTTACCGGAATTAGAATTGATATCTGGAAACCCAACATCTTCAGGATACGCAGCCAAGAACAAGTAAACAAGAACTCCTCCTAAAGACATGACAAAACCAGGAGCTATAAACGACCATCCCCAACCATATTGAAGAACACCAGCAGCTATCAGCGAACCACAGATGTTCCCAACCGAAGTATGAGCATTCCAAATCCCCATTATAAGCCCTCTCTTCCTCGTCCCAAACCAATTCCCAACCACAGCCACAACCGATGGCCATCCTGTCGCCTGAAACAACCCAGCCGCCATTTGCATCACCAGAAAGAACCAAAACGCATGAATGTTCCAGAAATAACCCATCCCAAACAACCCAACAAAAAACCCACTCCCAATCATTCCCCAGGTCAGAAACAATCTCAGATCCAAACTATCACCCAAATGTCCAGCAACATACATTCCTAGGGAGTAACAAGCAAGAAACGCCACATCGATCTCTCCTAACCTCGACGTACCACCTTTCCCATTAAAGGGTTCCCATCCTTCAGACTTGCGATGCAACAGAACATGATTCGCATCCGTTTCTTCCTTCACGAACACGCTGCCCAAAGGCCAAGGATACTTGTTGATATGTTCTTGCGGTGGGTTAGTGCTCGAGTCTGGGTGTAAAACGCTTTTCACAATGCTGCTCGGTTTTCGAGAGGCGTGATAACAAGCGTAAGCGATGAAAGTAATCAATAGAATTGCGTACCGAAACGTCTTTGGGCTCCAATTTCTTCCTCTGATTCTCCTCAGAAGCACAATCCCAGGTGGTGTTTTCCTCTTCGAACCCATCGCCATCTTCGCCAAAAATCTCTCTCCCACAATAAATAATTAACGAAAACAAGTTTTTTTCAATAATGATAATGATCGGAAAAAATCAACCTTTAGGGATCAAAATCATATACCCAAATCCATGTTTCTGTGTGTTTGAGAAATCAGAAATCACGAATTTAATTAGAGAGAGAGAGGGACAGAAAATTTAGAGGGAGAGAGAGGTTGGCGGGAGGGAAAGAGAGGTTGAAGACGACGTAATGTGTGAGAAGATATGACACGTGTCATCATCGTTATGGTAGAGCCAAAAGGCATAACACAGTTGTCACGCCACTTTGGTTCGCATGAAGCGACGGCGTGTGTGACCGACGTCGTGTAATAGTGGGCCACAATTATAGGTTTATGTAAGCATCATACCATAGCCTGGGGTCAATTCATAGAATATAGCAACCGCCTCTTGAATAATCATTTTATTATTGGTATATGAAAATATCTAAGAGCCATTAAATTTAGGAAATGGCCCATTAAAAAATCACACGTGTGATCAGCCCACCACGCGTGCGGAAATTGGAAGCAAAGCGAATCAGATAAGGCTGTTTACTGCACTCTTTTCTCCTTTTCTCCGACTTCGAGTGTAACCATGGCGACGACGAGCTCTCACCTTCTTCCTCAGGTTTTTCTCTCTATCTCACACTCAAACACAGATTAAGTATTACTAAGTGTTGTTGATATGTGTATTTGTACATAGGAATTTCGTTTGATTCCTTATTGTTATGAATTCAGGCATTGCATATGGTACCGAGAAATCCTACGCATTCGTCGAAGAGATTAGGGGTTTCGTCGTTTCTATCATGCGCACCTTCTAAGAATTCCCGTCTATCGATTTCAAGGCTTTCTCTGAATCACCCAGACTCGAAATTGGGCAATACTAGGGCGAGATTTCTCGTTAGAGCAGAAGATAACCCTGAAGGTGAAGCTGAATCTGAAGAATCTATTGATGATAGCGCTGCTACGGAAGGCAGTGTAGAAGCCAAAGCTCCAAGAAAACCGAGAATCAAGCTCGGAGACGTAATGGGGGTAAGTTTAGAGGGGCTTGATTTCTTGATTGCTAGTTATCCTACAGGAATTGGGGAGATTTCAATGCTCTCACCTGTTTTTGTGTGTAGATACTGAACCAGAGAGCAATTGAGGTATCAGAGAAAGTGCGACCTGTTCCAGAAATCAGGACAGGAGATATCGTTGAAATTAAATTGGTAAGTTCTTGATACTTGTGATGCATCGAGTCCAAGTTTTAATCTTGTGATATGGTGTTTCACTTGCAGGAAGTTCCTGAGAACAGACGTAGGTTATCTATCTACAAAGGCATAGTTATGTCGAGACAAAACGCAGGCATACACACTACCATTCGTATTCGTAGAATTATTGCCGGTATTGGTGTTGAAATCGTGTTTCCCATGTAAGTTTTAACTGTCCTTAGCTACCTTCCCAGTTACTATATTCATGTCTTTCATTGTATAACATAAGAGTAGTCTCGAGGAACTTCCTGTAAATATATCAGTTATGTTCATACCATACAGTAAGGTGTTGATTCGCCCTTATCGTTTTGATATGACAGATACTCTCCCAACATCAAAGAGATAAAAGTGGTGAGTCACAGAAAAGTGAGAAGAGCAAGGCTTTACTACCTCAGGGACAAGCTTCCCCGTCTCTCCACTTTCAAGTGAACACCATCCACTCTGCTCTGTAATCTGTTCGACCTCCAAAGCTAATCATATTCCGCTTTGTGATCTGTTCTTGTAAGAATTGTTCCTTTTTTTTTTAATCCTGTAAGTTATGGCATGCACATTCTTCTGAGAAAGTAAATCAAGATTAGTCGAGCTTCCGGTTGGTGAATGTAGTAGACCTGGTCTTTGTTTGATATATGACCTTTTTAGGACTTGGATCTTGTTTATGTTTTATTCCTATGGGACTTCGTCGTAATGATTCGAATCTTGATTTTGATTTTATGGAGAGGTGGAACACAACTTCGTATTATTAATATTACCCTTATGAATTTTAATAGAGAAAAGTCATAAAATAGCACAAAAAACATACCTTATCATAAATATAGCACCAAGGAAAATAATTCACATTTTTAGCATTATTTTAATTACAAAAACTTTTATAGCATTATATAATTTATGGTTTAGGGTTAATTATTTAGGGTTTAGGGTTTATTATTTAGGGTTTAGGGTTTATTATTCAAGGTTAGGGTTTAGTATTTAGGGTTTAGGGTTTAGTATTTAAGATTTAGGGTTAGGACTAATTTAGTGACAAAACATGTTTTTGTGCTATTTTTATGATTTTTCTTCCTTGGTGCTATATTTTTGATAAGTCATGTTTTTTGTGCTATTAATGCGATTTGCCCATTTTAATATAAGTTTTACAATTTGATTCAGTTTTAGCAGGATATATACATTGCTAATGCGAAATTCATTTTACTTAACATTGTATCAATTGCAAAAGTGAAAAGTTGTAATCAAATTGTTTCTTGTGCAAGTTTATTATTCTAATCGGTATTTATCAAACCTTTATAGGACTTCAGAGGGTACGGTTCTTTTTTAACTAATATCACCGAAGCTGTACTAAATATTACTGCAAGCACAACATGTAACAGTTGAAGTTTAAGACAAACTAAAATAATATATGCAAAACATAAATACACTCTGAAGGTCGATAAAGGTTATACAAGATCCAAACAAGTAGGTAACGATCAGAGGGCAACCTTTAGAAGGGGGACCAGGGCGAGCGTTTCGGATCAATGTCTTAATTGCCACAAATCTCAAATAAATAATCTTCCATGCCACTCCATGATCAATATGCCACTCATTTTTAATAAAATGATGAAACTACTCTGTTTGGGCCCAAATTCACTCCCAAGAGAATTGGCTGGATAAGGCCTCATGTGTCTTCAACAAGCGGGCCCGAAAGCATTCACAGTCAAGCCCAATCCAACAAAGGAGACTCCGACTCCGGAGTTTAGCCCGACAAGTAACGAATCCATCCGTTGGCAACAAACCGGCGAAGAAGGAGGAGTCGTTAGAGCGCATAATCCCGAGAATCCCGTGAGTTGTTGGAGCCGACTCCGCAAGCCGAGGAAAGCTATCGTGAGAAGAGGACTATAAAAGGAGGCTTCAACGACGGAAAAAGGGATCCGATCATTCATTAGTATTCTTACTTAGCACCAAGACTTTGTAATCGCTCTATAGCTTGAACTCTTGTTGTTCACTCTTCCAAATCAATATAAATCCATTCTTCATCATTGTTTAGCTCCTTGATTGTGCTTGACCGAGAATCTAACCCATCTACTTTGCAAATCAGCTCATCTAAATACTCTAAAAACTGAGTGTGGGTTTTAGGATCCACATTTTGGCGCCGTCTGTGGGGAAGATTCATAGATATTCTTTACACACGAACTCGATCAACAGCCTACTAGCGTGGAGATGGATCCCAACGCAACAGCTCCGGCCGGATCGCCAAGGTCGCAAGACCTTGATCAAACGAACGCAAGCGTTCAAATCGGGAATACCGGATCAGAGTCGACCCAGACTCAAGCAGGATCCGGAACAGGGGACCGCATCCCTATTTCCCAGCCTCTAGGAGTTGCGCCCCCAGGCTCAACTTCACAGACAACCGAGAGAACGAACTCTCGAACCTGGATACGATCCGAGGATCGCTCCCAAGGGGACGCGCAAATCCCTCGGACTGTTCCACAAACTCGCCCCGACTCGCCAAGCCTGACGAGATCCGTCACCGATGGCATGGCAGAGCTCCGTAAAATGCTAGCAGTCCTAATTAACAGATCGCACGATCAAGAAGCCACACAACGGACTGTATTAGCCCGGATAGATATGCACGACAGGAGTCTGCTGAACCTCGGGAACAGGCCACGGCCCGACACGAGGACTACGGCAGACGCCGCCGCGAGGAGCCCGTTACCTCGCATGCGTTTGGACTTCGAGGAGGACTATATAACTCCCGAAGCCCCGAGACAGACTTCGGTGGCTGGAAACAGCGGCTACCCAGTGTTTAGTCCGATCTCGGGAAACGCACTTCCCAGCTCAAACACCGTGGCCTCAACCTCAACGGGTATTACGGCCCCTGAGGGAGCGCGACTGCCGACGTCCCCGCCCATGCCAACGAGCTATGAAACAAACAGGCATCGGGTGTTGGGGGCATCAGCCTTCGCCTCCAGCACGCGTCCTCCAGTGACGGAGCCAGGGACTAACACTGCTCGGCCTCCCCCGAGCGAGATAGCCCAACAAGCCGGAACTAGGGGACCAAACAATACGCGTCCGAGGAGCACACAACTCCCCATGTTCGACCAACGAACGGACATAGATGACGAAAGCATATATGCCAGGATCCAGCGTCTGCAAGCTGCGGTCCACTCGGCAACAAGCGCGGCTCCAGACATCGATCAGGTTATCGAGGAGACCCGACGAACTCCGTTCACGGATAGAATCGCTAGCGCGAGGATCCAGAACACCGGGAAATCAAAATCCCGGAATATGCGGGAAGTACAGACCCAAAGGCCCACGTTAGAGCTTTCAGGCTTGCGGTCTCCAGAGCACACCTTACCGATGAAGAAAAGGAAGCGGGGGTACTGCAGACTTTTCGCCGAAAACCTCACCGGTACCGCACTAGAATGGTTCGCCAGTCTAGAAGGAAACTCGATCGACAACTTCACGCAGCTCGTATCGATCTTTCTAAAGCAATACTCGATCTTCATCGAAGAGAAAACCTCGGAAGCCGACCTTTGGGCTCTGAAACAAGGGCCGGACGAAACTCTCAGAGCCTACATCGCAAGGTTCAGGGAAGTCAAATCACGTATAGCCGACCCAAACGAAATCATAGCGATCGCGGCTCTAGAAAACGGACTCCTATACACATCGGAGTTCAGGAAGGAACTCGCGGTCCGACCGTGCACGTCCTTGGACGACGCGCTGCACAAAGCTACTTACTACGCAAAGTACGAAGAAACCGTAGCTGCGGAAAAAGAAGAGTCAAGCCAGAAGAAAACCGGCAAGAAGGAATCCTCTGGCAAAGGACAACACTGCCTAACGGTGGATGGCAAGCCTCAATGGCGCAAGCCCTACGATGCAAACAAGTATTGCAAATACCATGACAAGCAAGGGCACTCCTCCGAAGAGTGCCGGTCTAAAGATCGCCTGCTGGCAACCAAAAACAACAGCAGCGAGACTCCGGAACCGGAGGAGAAAGAGCCCGAAAAGAAAGATAAAGGAAAAAGAAAGTCGAAAAACAAAAAGAACTCGCAATCTAAGCGATAGAGGACTCCGGAAAAGGAGGGATCGGATTCCCCAGTCCCCTCTCGAAAACGCATAGATGCAATTTTCAGCTTAGCTCGATGCGGGGGGTCGATGAAATCAGTCATCACACCACCCCCGGCTCCTAAAAAACCAGCCGGCCAGTGCTTGCCTAAGCTCGGACTGTGCAGTTCGAGCCTCCCCAAAACGATAAACTTTATATCCGGAGGCTCAAGGTTTTGTCGGAACTCGGTAAACTCGATCAAAGCTCACCAGAGACGAGTTGCAAATGAACTCAGGGAGATGGTCCCAATCGAAGGACCGAACACTCATATAACATTCTCTGAGAGCGAAACATTCAGACTCGACAAACCGCATGATGACGCCTTGGTAATCCAGCTCGACGTAGCCGGATTCGAACTCTCCAGAGTCATGATTGACACCGGGAGCTCGGTGGATCTCTTGTTCTACGACGCCTTTAGAAAGATGGGCTTCAAAGACTCGATGTTGACCGGAGGGAAAACCCCATTAACCGGATTCGACGGCGAAACCACCTACTCGATGGGAACTATAAAACTCCCATCCATCGCCGGGGGGCAACAGGAAATCCTGGAGTTTGTAGTAGTAAACAAACCGGCCCCGTACAACGCGATATTGGGTAGACCATGGATCTATACCATGAAGGCAGTGCCCTCTACCTATCACCAGTGTGTGAAGTTCCCGACCCCTTCGGGGATCAAGAAAATTTATGGGAATCAAAAAGCTGCAAGATCGTGCTACCTAACTTTCTTCAAGCAGCTAGAGACCCTGAACGTATAGCAATTACAGAAAGAGGAAGAGCTCGCTTCCCGGACCGCGAAACGCAGCAACGATCCAACAGTCCGAGGCCCGCGAAAAGATTTAGTCGTCTCAGTCTGTATTGACGACAAAGACCCAGAAAGGTGTGTAAACATCGGATCGGAGCTACTGAACGCTACCAGGGAAGAACTCATCAAATTCCTCAAAGAAAACGTGGACACATTCGCATGGTCCACAAAAGACATGAGAGGGATCGATATCGAGGTCACCTCACACGAATTGAACGTCTATCCAACTTTCAAACCCGTGAAACAGAAACGCCGCAAACTCGGTCCAGACCGAGCCAAAGCGGTTAACGACGAAGTCGACAGACTACTAAAGGTCGGGTCAATCAGGGAGGTGAAATACCCCGACTGGTTAGCCAACCCGGTCGTCGTCAAAAAGAAAAACGGGAAGTGGAGAGTCTGCATAGACTTCACGGACCTGAATAAAGCATGCCCAAAGGACAGCTTTCCACTACCACATATAGACCGTCTGGTGGAAGCCACCGCCGGACACGAACTGCTGTCCTTTATGGACGCTTTCTCTGGGTACAATCAGATCCTCATGAACCCAGAGGATCAAGAGAAAACGGCCTTTATAACCGACCGCGGGACCTACTGCTACAAGGTGATGCCTTTCGGGCTGAAGAATACCGGAGCTACCTACCAGAGGTTGGTGAACAAAATGTTCGCCAATCAGCTCGGAAAGTCAATGGAGGTTTACATTGACGACATGCTCGTAAAATCCTCCAGAGAAAGTGACCACATAGAACAGCTCCGGGAATGCTTCAAAATCCTAAACCAGTACGGGATGAAGCTCAACCCCGCCAAGTGCTCTTTCGGAGTACCTTCGGGAGAATTCCTCGGGTACCTCGTAACAGAGCGAGGGATCGAAGCTAACCCGAAACAGATAACAACCTTCCTGGAAATGCCTTCCCCGAAGAACAAAAGGGAAGTGCAAAGACTGACGGGACGGATAGCAGCTCTAAATCGCTTCATCTCTCGGTCTACGGACAAATGCTTACCATTCTACAACCTCCTCAAAGGAAATCGGAAGTTCCAATGGGACGAAGGCTGTGAAAACGCCCTAAACGAGCTCAAGAAATATCTCACCGAACCTCCGATACTAGCCAAACCAACGGAAGGCGAGCCGCTGTATCTGTACATTGCGACTTCGCCCGCCGCAGTTAGTGCAGTCCTGGTCCGCGAAGAACAAAACGAGCAAAAGCCCATATACTACGTGAGCAAAACGCTCATAGACGCAGAAACGAGGTATCCAGCGATGGAGAAACTCACGCTCGCAGTAGTGATGGCAGCAAGAAAGCTAAGGTCGTACTTCCAATCGCACGCCATAGTGGTGATGACATCACAACCTATTCGAACTATACTCCATAGTCCGAGCCAATCCGGCCGACTGGCCAAATGGGCGATCGAACTGAGCGAATACGATATCGAGTACCGGACCAGAACGAGCGCTAAAGCCCAGGTCCTAGCAGACTTCATTATCGAGCTCCCGCCTACGGCTCCGGAACAGGAGAACCAAGAGGATCATTGGACTCTCCATGTAGACGGAGCCTCGTCCAAACATGGCTCCGGGGTAGGGATCAAACTCGTGACCCCCACAGGAGAGGTGATCGAACAATCATTCAGACTTGGCTTCAGCGCATCCAACAATGAGGCCGAATACGAAGCCCTCATAGCCGGACTCCGACTCGCAATCGGAGTCGGAGCACAGGAAGTACGCGCCTTTAGCGATTCACAGTTAGTTACGAGCCAATATCACGGCGAGTACGAAACTAAGGATGAGCGCATGGAAGCGTACGTCAAGGTAGCCCACAAGTTAGCAGATCAGTTAAAAGATTTCACACTCGAGAGGATACCTCAGGGGGAAAACTCCTCCGCCGACGCCCTGGCAGCACTAGCCTCGACGTCTGACCCTAAGGTCAAAAGAATAATACCCGTAGAAGGGATAGAAAAACCAAGCATCGACGTGGCACTCAAGGCGCATACCGCAGAACAGCCCACAACGATCCGGACAAGAAATTCAACGGGAACCCCGGAGCCCGAAACTCAAGCAGAAACGTCCTCAGAATACCACGAAGTCTGTAACATCAGTCTCCGTAGCGGCCGGCAAATTCCTGAACCTCCCATCGAGGAAGAGGAATCCGAGCCCGAAACCGAGGAACCAGACGCAGAATTCTTGAACAGGCCGGATTGGAGAGAACCAATCCTAAGCTACATCCGACACGGCCAAGTCCCCGACGACAAGTGGCAGGCCAGGAAGCTTAAAGCCCGAAGCGCCCGATACTGCTTAATCAACGATTGCTTATTCAAACGCAGCACTGCAGAACCTTACTTGCGATGTGTGCACGCCGCAGAAGCCCTCGCCGTAATGGGCAACACCCATGAAGGCACCTGCGGAAACCACTCCGGAGGGCGAGCCCTAGCCATCCGCATCAAAAGGCAAGGATTCTTCTGGCCGACTATGATCGCAGATTGCGAGAACTACACCATGCTGTGTGATAAATGCCAAAGGCACGCACCCATTATTCACCAGCCTGCGGAAAAACTGTCCTCAATCTCTGCACCATACCCCTTCATGAGGTGGTCAATGGACATAGTAGGGCCTCTCGTTTCTTCAGGACCAAAATAGCTAAAGTACCTCCTGGTCCTAACAGACTATTTCACCAAGTGGATAGAAGCTAAAGCCTACCAGCAAACCACAGAAATCGAAGTACAACACTTCATATGGGAGCACATAGTCTACCGACACGGACTCCCCTACGAAATAGTAACAAATAACGGTTCTGAGTTCATCTCAAGGGCTTTCAGAAATTTCTGTAAGACCTGGAAGATACGCCTGACCACATCTACTCCAAGATACCCCCAGGGAAACGGTCAGGCAGAAGCTGCGAACAAAACTTTATTGTATAGCCTCAAAAAGAGACTCGACTCTAAAAAGTCCGCCTGGTCTGAAGAGCTACCAGGAGTCATGTGGGCCTCCCGCACTACACCTCACAGCGCGACTGGTGAGACTCCGTTTTCATTAGCATACGGGATGGAAGCAGTAGTCCCTGCGGAAATATCGGTCCCAACCATCAGAAGGGAACTGAGCCCGAGACACGAGGGACTAAACGAACAAATGCTCCGAGATCGTCTAGACATGATCGAGGAACAGTGCGACCAAGCGCTAATCCGAATGCAAAACTATCAGCAAGCAACTTCCCGATACTACAACTCCAGAGTCCGACCTCGGAAGTTTATCGTGGGAGACTTAGTGTTGTGCAAGGTCTACGAAAACACAAGAGAGCCAGGCGCCGGGAAACTCGGGACAAACTGGGAAGGACCCTACAGAGTCACCGAGATAATCCGGGACGGTGTCTACAAGCTCACGAAACACAAAAACGGAGTACCCGTGAAGAGGCCATGGAACGCCATGAACCTCAAGCTATACCATTCATGAGTACTCACAATAATCGAACTACGTTAGGCTTGATCCCTTGGCGGGGTACGTAGGCAGCTCGAACTTCGAGTGCAGCCACTCCACCCAAAAACCCAAAAATCCTCTCTCTGTTCTTTTTCGTTTTTCGGGGGGGGGGGGAGTACAGGGTTATCACCCAATACATCAATGTAAACTCCGAAGCATACATTAATGAAATTCTCTTAACGGTTGACATGTTATTGCAAACTCACCAAGTCTTAAAACCTTGGCAATTACAAGCGTGAAAGACCACCAAGTAAACAAAGTCTAAACTTTACGCAAGCTTTACTTAGTACAAATTCAACACCACGCGTCGCTCCGAGTCCACACAGCAGACTTGGGCTGCGAACATAGATCGCAGATATACTAAGTCTTAAAACCTTAAGTATTCCGCAAACCGAAAACCCCAAGGAACTCTTCCAGAGTAATCCTCCAAAGCCCAGCATCCGTAAACAAACTTGGAAATAAACCCTAAACGACTTTGCACGGGTCAAACAGGTATTCAAACCACGGCAAACTGAAGGGCTCAAAGTCGCGAAACGAACTCCCAAACACAAGAAACGTCTGGCCAGACTAAGTAACGAAAATAAAAAGTTCCACCCAGCGACTCGAAGGTTCAACATGCAAACTTACAACGCATAACCAAACCTCGATATTTTGCTAAGCTAAAAAGATCCAAACTCGAACAAAAACATAAACACAAAAGCGTGCATTAAAAGGCCCACCCGAGCCAAACAGAGTTATGGATAAAAGCCCTCCCGGGCAACACTAAAAGCAAAATAAAAGAGTTCAACTTTAGCCCAGAAGGGGGCTTTAAGAAATTCCAAAAAAAACAGAAATTAAAATTTTCTAAGGAGCAGCCATCAGCCCTGCTCCTCACCACCAGCCTTCTCGCCTTCACCACCTTGTTGCTCTTGGACTCCGATCTCCGCCGCCTTGGTCGCTCCGGTACTCGCAGGTCCCGCCATCATCTCAGCATTCGAGCCAAACTCATCGAAGCCTGCGGAGCGAGCCACGCGCATCACTGAGTCCTCGGAGATCTGAGGGATAGCACGAAGCTCGGCACTCTGAGAGAAGTCAGACACCTGCGCGGCCTCAAACTCCTTCGCAAAAGTCTCCCTCTGCTCCAACAGCTTGGGAAGCTCCTCCTCGATAGTAGTCACCCCGCTTTGCAGAAGGTTTATCAGCTCGATATTGGCCTCCACCTCTTGGACCTTCATCTCGCAGTCCGTCTCCTTCTTCTTCCTCTCGAACTTGTCCTTGTGAGCTTCAAACATGTCATAATAATGACCGTCCCTTACCCTCATTCCATCATGCCTAGCCGAGTGAATTGCATCATCCGCCTTCTCGAGGAGTTCCTTGACCTTCTGCTCCAGAGTAACCGTCCTCTCCACATCAATCGAACGCTCAGACTTCACAACGTTAAGCTGAGCATCGATGAGCTTCACCTCCTCCTGACAACTCTTGAGACTCGCGGTCAACTGGTGCACGACACTCTGAGCCTGCTCGAGCTCTTCCTGTCGAGGGACACTCCTGAGACTTTGCTCGTAAAAGGCCGTGAGTTGGTTGTCCGCCTCCAGAGCCTGAAGTAGAAAATGAGCATTAAAACCCAGAGGGGGAAAGAAGAAGCAAAAAACTCGAAGCTACCTTTCCCTTAGCGGTCATTGCTTTGACGTATAGCTCGCGGCCTATCAGGTTTCTCACCGAAGGGAGCGAGCACCCAGCAGCCTTACAATGGCGGAGCAGATGAGCGAGCCCCTCAGGAACGTCTGTGATCGGAAAATCCTTCGTGTGGTCAAATTTCCAGTGAAACGGTTTGGACCCCGGAGCATGCGACGAGCCCGACCCGACAGCTGCCTCCTTTTCATATCGAGGCTTCTTGTTCAAGGGCTGCACCGAGGAATCACTCCCAGTGGCCCTGGAACTCAGATGAATCACTTGGTCGGAGCGTGCAACATCCGGTCCCTTCCCAGACTCCGTGTCCCGGCGCGGAGGCGGCGGAGGAACACCTCCAGACCTCCCATCATTGATGGCACCGGTTAAAGCATCACTCAGCTGACCGGCACGGATAGGGGCATAACCGCCAGACGACGCCTTCTCAGCAGGCCTCTTGGATGACTCACGAACGGTGGGACGTCTCCTCATCTTCTTCTTCGGATGGGTCGTACTCGACGAAGCAGCTTCGGAAGGCGAGTGTTCTCGGGAAGCTGTAAAACAAAGAAAAACTCTCTGAGACCCGCACCCGGACTACATAAAAAAAAACACGAGTATACACTCACCGATGAGGGCCGGAGCAAGACGAATCTCCAATGGCTCTATTGCCTCTGGAAGCTCGAGTGCGCGCTTTACTCTGTCAAAATTAAAAGAGGTCCAAAGCACGTCTCTGGAGCTGAGAACGCCAGCTAGTCTCCTGATCGCGGGAGTTATTCCAGACCTCTCCGGAATCTCTGCAAACATCAAAAGCAAACACTCAGGTTTCTTCGGATAAAACCAAAACCGACATGCAACAGGAGAAACCCTAACTAAACGCTATCTCTAACCAACAGACTCCGACCATGCGGTCGCGATTTTAGAGGGATCGAAATCCCCGATTGAGTGACGGTCAAGCTTGAACTTCAGAGGCCGCTCTCTCCAACGATCTTCCCGGTTCGGCACCGCCACCAAGATCACCAAGCTCCTCCGGGGAGAAAGGTAGAAGAGCCCCGTCGCCGAGTTATGCTTGAGCGAACATAAATCATGAAGAACGGACAAGTCAAACGGAATCCCCTCCTCTCGAGCCCTAACCAGCAGGCCGATGAGGTAGCGGATGAAATTCGGCGTTAATTGCAAAAGCGCAATCCCAAGCTCGCCTATCACATCCAACAGGAGCCGAGGGATCGGGAAAATCAGGTTACACTTCTCGAAGTAAGCTTTGTAGGCACAGCAATAGCCTGATTTAACCGACTCCGGCGTCTCCCCCAGGATCAAGGAGCTCCAATTTCACCGACCTCGGTACGCCGTGCGACGAGTATAGGTTCTCAATGTCCTCCGCCTTCGTAGTCGGAACCGGATACTCGAACTCTTCTTCCTCGACCATCTGTTTCTCTTTCTTAACCATAACGAGACTCGATTTCGACATTGTTTAAAGATTTCAAGAAAGCAGTCTCCTTTTTGCAAACAAGAAAAGCGTAAAAAGGAAAATAAAAAAAAGAGAGGAGAAAAGGAACCGATATAACGAGAGAGAGTGGAGAAGTTACCTTAAGAATGGCGGTTGAGTCTTGGAGAGTGGGTTCGCAAGGAATGGAGTTATAAAGACGTCATAATGACGCAACCTCGGGACTCCGAAAGATCTTTTCCAATCTCGCGTATCGCAACCGTCGAATCACGCTAGCATCCTCCGACGCGCTGCACACGCGCGTGACCGACACCACGCTCTCATCCTAGCCACCCATTTTGGCGGGACAATCTTCTACGCTCCATCCAACGGCGCATCTGAGAAACCAAATCGTCCAAGTATCTCTGGCGCGGTTCAAACTAAAAGATTTAGCCTTATCCAAGAAGACTATGGGCCTTCCCAAGAAGATCTCGCCCTTCAAGCTCGGGACTCAGCTTAAAGGGCCGGGGGGCAAATATTTGGGCCCAAATTCACTCCCAAGAGAATTGGCTGGATAAGGCCTCATGTGTCTTCAACAAGCGGGCCCGAAAGCATTCACAGTCAAGCCCAATCCAACAAAGGAGACTCCGACTCCGGAGTTTAGCCCGACAAGTAACAAATCTATCCGTTGGCAACAAACCGGCGAAGAAGGAGGAGTCGTTAGAGCGCATAATCCCGAGAATCCTGTGAGTTGTTGGAGCCGACTCCGCAAGCCGAGGAAAGCTATCGTGAGAAGAGGACTATAAAAGGAGGCTTCAACGACGGGAAAAGGGATCCGATCATTCATTAGTATTCTTACTTAGCACCAAGACTTTGTAATCGCTCTATAGCTTGAACTCTTGTTGTTCACTCTTCCAAATCAATATAAATCCATTCTTCATCATTGTTTAGCTCCTTGATTGTGCTTGACCGAGAATCTAACCCATCTACTTTGCAAATCAGCTCATCTAAATACTCTAAAAACTGAGTGTGGGTTTTAGGATCCACATTTTGGCGCCGTCTGTGGGGAAGATTCATAGATATTCTTTACACACGAACTCGATCAACAGCCTACTAGCGTGGAGATGGATCCCAACGCAACAGCTCCGGCCGGATCGCCAAGGTCGCAAGACCTTGATCAAACGAACGCAAGCGTTCAAATCGGGAATACCGGATCAGAGTCGACCCAGACTCAAGCAGGATCCGGAACAGGGGACCGCATCCCTATTTCCCAGCCTCTAGGAGTTGCGCCCCCAGGCTCAACTTCACAGACAACCGAGAGAACGAACTCTCGAACCTGGATACGATCCGAGGATCGCTCCCAAGGGGACGCACAAATCCCTCGGACTGTTCCACAAACTCGCCCCGACTCGCCAAGCCTGACGAGATCCGTCACTGATGGCATGGCAGAGCTCCGTAAAATGCTAGCAGTCCTAATTAACAGATCGCACGATCAAGAAGCCACACAACGGACTGTATTAGCCCGGATAGACATGCACGACAGGAGTCTGCTGAACCTCGGGAACAGGCCACGGCCCGACACGAGGACTACGGCAGACGCCGCCGCGAGGAGCCCGTTACCTCGCATGCGTTTGGACTTCGAGGAGGACTATATAACTCCCGAAGCCCCGAGACAGACTTCGGTGGCTGGAAACAGCGGCTACCCAGTGTTTAGTCCGATCTCGGGAAACGCACTTCCCAGCTCAAACACCGTGGCCTCAACCTCAACGGGTATTACGGCCCCTGAGGGAGCGCGACTGCCGACGCCCCCGCCCATGCCAACGAGCTATGAAACAAACATGCATCGGGTGTTGGGGGCATCAGCCTTCGCCTCCAGCACGCGTCCTCCAGTGACGGAGCCAGGGACTAACACTGCTCGGCCTCCCCCGAGCGAGATAGCCCAACAAGCCGGAACTAGGGGACCAAACAATACGCGTCCGAGGAGCACACAACTCCCCATGTTCGACCAACGAACGGACATAGATGACGAAAGCATATATGCCAGGATCCAGCGTCTGCAAGCTGCGGTCCACTCGGCAACAAGCGCGGCTCCAGACATCGATCAGGTTATCGAGGAGACCCATCGATCAGGCTTGCGGTCTCCAGAGCACACCTTACCGATGAAGAAAAGGAAGCGGGGTACTGCAGACTTTTCGCCGAAAACCTCACCGGTACCGCACTAGAATGGTTCGCCAGTCTAGAAGGAAACTCGATCGACAACTTCACGCAGCTCGTATCGATCTTTCTAAAGCAATACTCGATCTTCATCGAAGAGAAAACCTCGGAAGCCGACCTCTGGGCTCTGAAACAAGGGCCGGACGAAACTCTCAGAGCCTACATCGCAAGGTTCAGGGAAGTCAAATCACGTATAGCCGACCCAAACGAAATCATAGCGATCGCGGCTCTAGAAAACGGACTCCTATACACATCGGAGTTCAGGAAGGAACTCGCGGTCCGACCGTGCACGTCCTTGGACGACGCGCTGCACAAAGCTACTTACTACGCAAAGTACGAAGAAACCGTAGCTGCGGCAAAAGAAGAGTCAAGCCAGAAGAAAACCGGCAAGAAGGAATCCTCTGGCAAAGGACAACACTGCCTAACGGTGGATGGCAAGCCTCAATGGCGCAAGCCCTACGATGCAAACAAGTATTGCAAATACCATGACAAGCAAGGGCACTCCTCCGAAGAGTGCCGGTCTAAAGATCGCCTGCTGGCAACCAAAAACAACAGCAGCGAGACTCCGGAACCGGAGGAGAAAGAGCCCGAAAAGAAAGATAAAGGAAAAAGAAAGTCGAAAAACAAAAAGAACTCGCAATCTAAGCGAGAGAGGACTCCGGAAAAGGAGGGATCGGATTCCCCAGTCCCCTCTCGAAAACGCATAGATGCAATTTTCAGCTTAGCTCGATGCGGGGGGTCGATGAAATCAGTCATCACACCACCCCCGGCTCCTAAAAAACCAGCCGGCCAATGCTTGCCTAAGCTCGGACTGTGCAGTTCAAGCCTCCCCAAAACGATAAACTTTATATCCGGAGGCTCAAGGTTTTGTCGGAACTCGGTAAACTCGATCAAAGCTCACCAGAGACGAGTTGCAAATGAACTCAGGGAGATGGTCCCAATCGAAGGACCGGACACTCATATAACATTCTCTGAGAGCGAAACATTCAGACTCGACAAACCGCATGATGACGCCTTGGTAATCCAGCTCGACGTAGCCGGATTCGAACTCTCCAGAGTCATGATTGACACCGGGAGCTCGGTGGATCTCTTGTTCTACGACGCCTTTAGAAAGATGGGCTTCAAAGACTCGATGTTGACCGGAGGGAAAACCCCATTAACCGGATTCGACGGCGAAACCACCTACTCGATGGGAACTATAAAACTCCCATCCATCGCCGGGGGGCAACAGGAAATCCTGGAGTTTGTAGTAGTAAACAAACCGTCCCCGTACAACGCGATATTGGGTAGACCATGGATCTATACCATGAAGGCAGTGCCCTCTACCTATCACCAGTGTGTGAAGTTCCCGACCCCTTCGGGGATCAAGACAATTTATGGGAATCAAAAAGCTACAAGATCGTGCTACCTAACTTTCTTCAAGCAGCTAGAGACCCTGAACGTATAGCAATTACAGAAAGAGGAAGAGCTCGCTTCCCGGACCGCGAAACGCAGCAACGATCCAACAGTCTGAGGCCCGCGAAAAGATTTAGTCGTCTCAGTCTGTATTGACGACAAAGACCCAGAAAGGTGTGTAAACATCGGATCGGAGCTACTGAACGCTACCAGGGAAGAACTCATCAAATTCCTCAAAGAAAACGTGGACACATTCGCATGGTCCACAAAAGACATGAGAGGGATCAATATCGAGGTCACCTCACACGAATTGAACGTCGATCCAACTTTCAAACCCGTGAAACAGAAACGCCGCAAACTCGGTCCAGACCGAGCCAAAGCGGTTAACGACGAAGTCGACAGACTACTAAAGGTCGGGTCAATCAGGGAGGTGAAATACCCCGACTGGTTAGCCAACCCGGTCGTCGTCAAAAAGAAAAACGGGAAGTGGAGAGTCTGCATAGACTTCACGGACCTGAATAAAGCATGCCCAAAGGACAGCTTTCCACTACCACATATAGACCGTCTGGTGGAAGCCACCGCCGGACACGAACTGCTGTCCTTTATGGACGCTTTCTCTGGGTACAATCAGATCCTCATGGAATCAACAGGGATGGTCTGGGTCGATACCTCCATGGATGCAGAATCCGTTCGGTCAGTGGAACCAGATGCAGTACGGACAATATCCGAACTCAGGAATACTGGGCGCCATACCACAGTTCCAAGGGCAGGGACAAGTGAATTCGAATGCTTCATCTGCTCAAACATACACGCCTACATCCGACTTTGCTCAAGCATTCAACACCATGACTCTTTCTGATCCATCGAATGGGCAATGGTACATGGACTCAGGCGCAACCTCTCATCTCACATCCACGTCAGGTACTCTCTCATATGTTTTTAACTTGGGCACCGAAAAATCAGTAACGGTCGGAAATGGTTGCTCCATTCCAGTTAAGTGTTATTTCAATTCCTTCCAAATCGCGTCCTCTTGCTCTAAAATTTGTTCTTGTTAGGCCATATATTATAAAAAATCTGATTTCGGTTCGTCGTTTCACAAAAGATAATTCATGTTCTATTGAGTTTGATCCATTTGGGTTTTCTGTGAAGGACCTTCGCTCGAAGAGAACCATTCTCCGCAGTGACAGTGATGGCGAGCTCTATCCAGTGTTTTCTTCTCCAAATAAAGACTCAACTCATTCTGTTTTTGCTGCATCTGCTTCTTCTTTCGATTTGTGGCATCGTCGCCTTACTCATGCAAGCAGTGACTCGCTCAAATCTGTTTTATCTTCTACAAGTTTCTCTTGTAATAAATATTCCAGATTCAATTGCCATGCTTGTAATCTTGGAAAAAAAAATAAAGCTTCCATTCTCGCCATCTCTCAAAACTGTCATTGCGCCATTTGACTTGATCCACTCGGATATATGGCCATCGCCAGTTCCTTCTCTATCTGGTATTCATTATTATGTACTATTTTTAGATCACTTCTCTCACGATGCCTTGGTTTACCTCTTACGATATAAGAGCGAATTCTTCTCAAAGTATCTACATTTTTCCAACTATATCAAAACTCAATTCAATTTCCAGATAAAGTCTCTTCAGTGTGACAATGGACGAGAATACAATAATGCCCAATTTCATAATCACTTCTCCTCCATGGGTACTGAATTTCACTTCTCTTGTCCTCACATAACCAACAAAATGGTAAATCTGAACGTATGATCCGTACGATAAACAATGCCATTCGGACACTTCTCTTTCAAGCCAATTTACCTTCCTCTTTTTGGGTTGAAGCTTTGCACACTGCAGTTCATGTACTCAACCTATTACCTTCGACAGCTATCTCTAATGATGTGCCATTCTCGATTTTATTCAAAAAGCCAGCTTCATATTCTCATTTAAAAGTGTTCGGATGCCTCTGCTATCCCAACGTCAATCATAATCAGTTACATAAATTGGCAGCGAGATATGTTCCTTGTTTTTTTTTGGCTATCCTTCTCTTCACAGTGGCTAGAGATGCTTTGATCTAAAATCCAAGAAAATCATCATCTCGAGACATGTTACATTCGATGAGTACACATTTCCATACTTGTCTCATGGTTCTGCTAAGCTCTCGGATTATCAGTTTCTTGATGACGAGTGTGAACCATCATCTCTGTTTCGAGATATTCTGCAATCACAACCCACTGTTCCTCTTCTTCCCAACCCCGCGATTGGGACAAATCCCCAGGTTGTACCGCTTCCACCTCAGGCCGTGGCTCCACAACCACCACGGATGTAACGCCCCTTTCCCATTCTCCGCTGACCGTCGAGCTGACCGGTCAACAATCAAACAAGAACATGACAGATCGAACCTGAGCAAGTCGAACGGGAAAAGTTCGCCACAGGACGAAGCCAAATATAGTTCGGTTTGAGACAAAGGCTCGCACCAATCTATCATCGACTCCGCTATCCTCATAGCCATAGCACAAGCGGTACCACTTGCACTACGTCGATGAGTTGTGTCGGTTCGGACTAAAACCTCATATCAGGGAAACAATTTCATTTCTGAGTAATCAACGTTGAGTACAACGTTTAATAGAATTTCACAAACAATCGTCAAGTCAAATATACAAAGAAATCAACACACGAAATAATAACGCTGAACCGAGAAAACACCCAAAAACCCACGAATCAAATCCCGTCACAAGCAACCCGAAACCACACCGAGGACCTCCCGCGTCCGTCGCTACCTAAACCTGAAAAACACAAAAGAGTATAATGAGCGATCTAAGATCACCCAGTGAATCGGCTCCCCACTAACGGCTTCTAATCTATCTAGAACTACAGATTCCCGCCCCAAAACCCAAAATACAATCAGCAGTAAATAAATAGTCGATCACACACTACCACGTCGTGATAAACCCACAACACACAATCAATGCCAAAGATAAAGAGAATTAAGGGAAATCGAAGGCATTGCGGCACATGTCCTCGATTGGACTCGATCTATCTATCGCGCAACAAGAGAAATAACAAAACAACACGGGGCCCTACGATCTCGGTAACTTCCACGGGTATACATCGCTACCTACATGGTAACTAACCCATGACTCCTAACCGTGTACACAAGGTCCCCACGGCTAGGACACCGTTCTCCGTACATCGATACGCGGTGACTCCTGTTACCCCAGGTAACCTGAGTTTCCATGTGATCCGGCCCTAGGACATGACCCCGTATTCTCCGAATCACACACCTACCGGCGTCACCCAGTAGGTTAACACCATAACCAGAATCGCCATGATCCGATTAGGCAAAACCCGAGGATCCAATCGGGTCGGAAGTACCGGAACGTACACAAAACCTAGGCTTGCGGAATCTAACGCACCCTAGAGTCCTAGTGCAGAAATATAAACACGCAGACTCGCTGGGACTCTAGCACAGATCACGCAGTCAATATCAATAATAAATCCCCAACCATTCCGCAAGCCTCTACACTACCACCGCTTTGACTAGGTAAGATACCTAGTCAGCACCACTAACTTACCCGGTCCCGTGACCAGAGTAAGTGTCCACAGCAACTGCTCGGCCCAACACCGAGCAGTCTAACAAGCCTGCACACAAAGCTCACACAACAGCAATACAATCACGCAATCACAATCAATCACACAATCACACAAGCAGGCTTATTAGGGTTTCTAAGTCTTTTAATTCATTCTTATCCGCTACCTTGGGTTAGCGGATTGCTAACCCGTAGACGGCTTACAACTCGCACCACTTCCTTTAACTTAACCCATTCTATATATATCTTTTATTAACTCCTCGGTCCGTCGGTTTAGAGTTAGTAAACTTACTAACTCCCCGACGTCTCATTATTAATTAACTTTATTCATTACCCATTCCTGCTATTAACTTAAAACCCGATCCCGTTACTTTATTCTATATGTTTGTTCAGGTTCAACCATATTTTAATGTCGTCTTAATTCCCGTATATAGATTCATTAATTATCGTTCTTAATACATATATAGATGCATATACGGTCCTAAAAAACGGTCTATATGAATGCATCAATCAATCGTTTCTAACAACCTAGCGGCACACAATCGATTAACCTTTTAATTCTTTAAACCCTAATGTGCTTATCCGTTCCTAACCGGTTTAACATTAATCGTCTAATTAATTATTAATTACTCATTAGGTTAAGTAACGGGTATGCAATCCTAGTACTACGGTTTATCAATCTCCGGTCTATATGAGTCTAAAGGTTTGTGAGCCGACTCACAGTGAGCTTGGCGCGGAAATAGCGGCTCTGACACGGTATGAATCCCGAGACCCCTGAACTGGAACCCGAACCTCCCGAATGTACGAACTCGAACCCCGAATCTTCCCGAACGTCCTGACCGTTGACCGAATAATTTTAACCAAGCTTCCGGACCATCTTCTCTCTCCTTCACGCCTCCTTCTCTCTCTCTCTTCTTCATCTTCACATTGTTGGGATTATGTCCTGAAATCACATTGTACGAACTCGAATGATAGTTGTATTGTCGAGATCGGACAATTCATGTGATACTAGGTAGTCATAATGTTTTGCTAGAAACCACTTATGACAAATGAGTTGTAGCTCATTTCTGGTATCGTGTGAACCTACAGGGTCACACACCTAAGCAAGTTGGATATACTCTGCATGGGATTGATCATTGGCATATGGTCTGATCGATGTGTATTAGATACACATCGAGTTGCGTTTCTAAGAGGTGTATCGATCGACACCATTGGGTGCGTCGGTCGATACAGGGCGTGTGTCGATCGACACCACTAAGTGTGTCGGTCGACACAAGGGCGAAACCGAGACTGATGTTTCGGTTCACCGCGAGGTCAATATATAAACTCGTTTTATGTATTTCGACTGTAAGAGAGTTACTGTGCGCCGCCCAGAGTGTTTTCTCAGAGAGAAAACACAGAAACCTCAGAGAACCTAAAGTCCCAGGGAGATCCGAGCACCGGTCCTAGCATCCCGGCGGATTCCAGTTTGTGTGCGTGTGGACTGAACAGTAGAGGCGCAACGATTGGGGCGCTGCAGATCTCGTGTTGCCATAATCTTCCGCTGCCAAATCTCCAGGTAAACACAGATCTGATTCATGATTCAATTAACTAGACCCTAGATCCTAGGCTATCGGGAACTCGCGAGAATTCTGAATCTGTTAGAATTGGCTCGGATTCCCAACAGTGGTATCAGAGCCTTAGGGTTTTATCATTGAATCGCACCTGTTAATCGAATTTGATGATTTAGATTCGCAAACTAGGTTGTTTGAATTAGAACAGGTGAGATCGATTTGATCGATTTGCGAATCTGTGTTTTCGCACTGTGTCGATCGACACACGAGGTGTGTCGGTCGACACAAGGTGGCGAAATCGACAGATTCGGCGGCTAGGGTTTTTCGCGAAGAAAAACCGAAAGCCTTCTGTGTCGATCGACACACTGGGTGTGTCGGTCGACACAGGACGAAATTCGGCGGCTAGGGTTTTTCTCGTAGAAAACCTAAAAGCCTACTGCGTCGATCGACACAGGTTGAGTGTCGATCTACACAGGCCAAGCGAATGGTTAATCGGTTCAATTGGATTGAACCGGTTATCATGCTTGGCTAAGTCCAAATAGATCGGTTTAAATTGGATGAGTTAGTTCAATTGGATTGAACTGATTATCTCAATTAGCATGAACCGATGGGATAAATCAGTTTGATTGGATAAGTCGGTTCAATTGAATTGGACTGGTTATCGCAATCAGTTGAAACTGGTTTAAACGGTTTAAATTGGATGAATTGGTTCAATTGGATTGAACTGATCATCCCAATTAGTATAAACCGATTGGTTAAGATCAGTTTGATCAGATAAGTCGGTTCAATTGGATTGGACCTGTTATCAAAACTATCTTCGGTTTAGGTCTATGTCGACCGTCACACATGGGTTGTGTCAATCGACATGACCGGTTCGATGAACCGGGTTAATTGAATTAACCGGTTATTGAAGTCTGTTTTTGTTTGGTGGTGTCGATCGACAGACAGAGTCTGCCTCGATCGACACAGTATTCGAAATTCTGGTTATTGATCCTTGAATTTGCAGAAACCAAACTAGACTTAGACATTGATCAAAGATTAGCTTCAATGTGGTCAACTGTCAAGACTCATTTCGTTGTGTGATGGTCTAGCCAAGAGCTTGGTGTCCACAATTACGTGAGTAAGGCAGGTAGTAATGTTGATGGACTTGCAGTGCTAAACATCAACAATTACGTGACCTAAGAGATTGATTTGCTAAACTTTTGGGTTTAGTTTCCTCAACTAAATATCAAGTGACCTTGATGTCTTGCCCAATCTTGTCACTGTCAAGACTTGTTTCGTATGTTGGATAGTCTTGGAGTCCTTGGTATCCACTGCTACATGAGTAAGGCAGGTGATCATTGATAGACTTGCAGTGCGACTGTCAATGATCACAAGGCAGAAGAGATTGGTTTACTTGACTGGGCTATCAGAAGTTATGGGCCCAGAGACATCAGAGTAGATGAGACATGGATTGTCTTATCTACGACCAAGAGTTGTACTGAGTACAATTAGCAATGGTTTGCTTACCTAGATTGCTAAACTCTGGGTGATGGCGAGTCGTCCACTCAGATTTTAATGATGTATGGGTCTTGGATTATTATATTCATAGAGGAAACATTGTTTGAATATAATGCGAGTTTTCTTATTTGATAAGATTTCTCATCATATGCATAACTAAATCTTTGTTTTTCTTGGATTTCAGCTTATGTCTATGACTACTTTCTCGTTGCGATCCGTCCTTGAGAAGGACAAGTTAAATGGATCCAACTTCCTGGATTGGTATCGGAATCTGAGATTCATTCTCAAGCCGGAGAGCAAGGACTATGTCCTTGAAAAGGCTCTTCCAGAAAAGCTTGGGACCAATCGCTCGCATGCTGTGTATAATTCTTGGAATAAGCATTATACTGATGTGGTAGATGTGCGTGGTCTGATGTTGGCTTCCATGAACTCAGACTTGAATAGTCAGTATGAGAACATGGAGTCGCCAATAGAGATGATCACCAGCCTGAAACTGAAGTTTCAAGAACTGGCACGAGTTGAGAGATTCCAGATGGTGAAGTCTCTCACTGGGTGCAAGCTACCAGAGGATGCTCCAGTAAGTCCTCATGTCATTAAACTGATGGGTTACATTGATAACCTGGGGAAACTGGAATGTCATGTCAGCTTAGAGTTGGCCACTAACATCATTCTGCAGTCACTGCCGTCAAGCTATGACAAGTTCGTTAAGAACTATATCAAGAAAGGCTTGACGAAGACGTTGACTGAGATGCATGGTATGCTCAAAACAGCAGAGTATGACATCATAAAGGGTAAAAGATTTGAGGAATCTTGTGTTGGCAAGGGTAGAGGCTGGGCCGTCCAGATTTGGAATCAGGATAAGCCTGTGTCATCTTATAAGCCCAAGTCAGGCCCATCTGGTGTCAGAAAGTGCTTCTACTGTAATGAGTCGGGGCATTGGAAGAGAGAATGCAATAAATTCTTGGAAGATTCACAAGAGATGGAGAAGATGTATGGTACTCCTTCTTCAGGTATTGTGTTATCAATTCAAGTTCTACATAAGTATTGGATACTAGTTGTGGTACTGATAATTTTGGAAATATGCAGGACCTAAGCAACAGTAGAATGTTGAAGAAAGGACAAGTGGAACTGCGTGTCTGGATGAAGCAATGGTTGCTGCATGAGCCGTAGAGATCTCCACTTGTAGGAGCCTTTCCTACTTGGTTTTTGAAATTAAGTAACTGCCACCATGTACTTGCTATATGCAAAATGTCTTTCATTTTCTTTTGAGAATTTGGATGTTTTTCATTTGATAAAAGACAAGTTTTGTTCTTTTGATCTTAATGAAATATTTAATGGTAGCACCCCGTTTAGAATGGGTTTTATATCTTAAACCAACATGAGTTAAAATATAACATAAATACCAAACGGTTTAAGTCTGATGACTCGAACTCGACCTTTCTTTGGTATAGTCGTTTAACCACAAAAGTGAAGCAGATTCAGTAAATCCATAGCTTTGGACTCATTTGATTTTAATCATTTGAGATATGAATTCTGTTCACGTGACCAAATGACTAAGGCCCATTTAGCAGAGCTAAAAGGAAATAGGCCAGAGGCTTATTGGGCCTTACACATACTGATGTATGCGGCCCAACAAGCATTATTGCCAAAGGAAATATTCTATACTTCATTACCTTATTGATGGCATCAATAAGTATGGCTGTGTTCATTTGATGAGACACGAGCTGGAATCCCTTGAGGAGTTCCAAGATAAAGTGTAGAACCGATTTGACAGAAGTATTGAGATCCTCGATTGAATCGCGGAGGAAAATACTTAAGTCAAGAATTGGGTGATCATCTAACAGAATGAATCGGATCTTATTAGATATGCTCCGATTAAAGATGAGTCACAGGAATCTTCCATAAACATTTAAGAATACGTTCTGAAATGTCTATGTTTACGCTAAAAGGTTTCTATCAGAATCAGTGAAAAACACCACTTTGGATGTGGACTGGGTGATTTCCAAATATGTTTTTCTGATTAATTAGGATTGCAAGGTTTGTGTAAGACAGTAGTCAACAAACAAACTTGAATCCATATCTGATAAGTTCTACCTCGCTGGTTGTCCTGAGGAAACCAAGGCTTAGTACTTTTGTTGTCCAGAACTGTGTCTTTTAAGAAAGGTGATACTTTCAAAAGGAACAGTGGGAGTGAAAGTACACATCGAAGAAATTCGATAAACACAGTAAGCTGTTCAACCTGGTGAGGGAGAGCAGCGGTGAGATCTACAAAGTGATGTAGGATCTGCAACTGTGGAGCCTGAAATTCGCAGATCCGAAAGGATCCGTCACTAACTCGAGAGTGATTTCTCGTAACCAATTGTCGTGATCTGTTGATCATTAAAAGTGACGAGCATGCGAAATTCAAAGAAGCGATGGTGAGCCCCAACTCCGAAGATTGGCTGGGTATGCATGTTAGCTTCACCGATCCATTTCTGGATTGAAGCAAACATCTTGGAGTTGGAATCAGCATTCTGATAATGTAGTCAAGAGTTTTGACTTGATCAGAAAGAAACAGAAACCATGCGTTTACAAGAAGACTAGTGGGAGCGTAATGGCAATTCTCACACAGTGTGTTGTTAACATACTTGAATCTCACAAACGACGTTCCGACGCTAAAGTCTTGTCAAGATTTAGGTCGGAAGTCAAATTTACACGATAGACATAGGAGTAGCCGCGTGAATTCTTGGAATAAGGATTCATTGGAATGGATCAGAGTAGCTAATTGGATCGTGTCAAAATCCTTATGTTGATAAGGTATTGGACAGATCTAATACGCTTGATTCCAAAAATGGCTTCATACCAAAGGTCTTATGGCAATAATCTGAGCAAGATGAAGTGTCTTGGACACTAGCTGAGCTAGTAACAATATTAGTAAGAAGAAGTGTTTCTGAACACTGTCTGAACTAATATTAATGAGTGTGAGTTCTAATGCTGCTGCAATAGAATCCATCATAAATGCCATATTTTGCGCTCGTCTAGATGCAGCTTAAGCATGACGAGAATACACCAATATATTCCGGTAATAGTCACTAAACAGTTACCAGAAATATCCCAAGTGTTGAGAAACACTAAGGATAGGTTCGTGGTGAACTGATAAAGTGACAAACCAGTTGAAAGTAGTTAGACGGACAAAGACGATTCCCGGTTCCCACCTGGTTATGTCTCTTTGTCTGAATAGCGGTGCTGACTGTTGGAAAGGCTCCAAGCAGTAGACCGTAGAATAGTGCTTTTATCTGAATGGCGGTGTAATTTGTTGAAATTGTTTCAAGCAATAGCACCGCACTCTCTCCCACAACCTAAGCACGGAATTTATTCTGTTGCTGTAGGTGTAAGATATCTGAAAAGATGATCTTGATTCTAGTGGGAGTTATTTTAGTTATGTTGTAAACTTAACATATACATGCTTTGGCAGTGTTTGTGTAAGTTAAAACTGACATCAGTATTATTTAATTATTGGATAATTAAATAATGGTCCCAAAGTACTTTATGGTCATCTTATAGGTCATCAAGTTGAAGACTTGATCATGAAACCCTATAAGTAAAAGATGACATAAACTATGATTGTCCCTAGTCAAGGTTGTTAAAATTGGACACTAACAACCGCGCAGACTAGTATGTGAGGTGACTGTTGGACTAAGTTTCATGAAGTCAATGATATGATTATCACAGTCAGTCACATAGATGTATGTTGGTGAACATATGATTGGACATGACCCGCTTAATGAGAACTCCACAGGATAGTTACATAAGTGTCATGGGAGGTTCTCATTACGACTATAGAGTATAGTCCTTAGACCTGAGTTCATCATGCTTTCTAGCATATGAATTGGTGCGTGTTGACCTTGTCAAACGTTGTTCCGTAACTGGCGGCTATAACGGCATTGCTTGTGCGTATCATGAAGTATGTGTAGAAACAGGGATGGAACAAGATGGGATTTGTCCCTCCTGGAAAACGGGAGATAAATATCTCAGGGCCCATCGAAGATTTGATACTGAAAAAATGCATGGCCGTGCTCAAACGAGGTGATTGTCAGTCATTTGTTTTAATCAGTATAGATCAGAAGTTCGATGAACATGATGTTGGCTATAATAAGGATGACACAGTCTCTTGCCTTATGCCATATCGAGATATAGAGATGAAGGGATTATAGGAATAAGTGATTCCAGTACAAGTGGGAGATTGTTGGGATTATGTCCTGAAATCACATTGTACGAACTCTAATGATAGTTGTATTGTCGAGATCGGACAATTCATGTGATACTAGGTAGTCATAATGTTTTGCTAGAAACCACTTATGACAAATGAGTTGTAGCTCATTTCTGGTATCGTGTGAACCTACAGGGTCACACACCTAAGCAAGTTGGATATACTCTGCATGGGATTGATCATTGGCATATGGTCTGATCGATGTGTATTAGATACACATCGAGTTGAGTTTCTAAGAGGTGTATCGATCGACACCATTGGGTGCGTCGGTCGATACAGGGCGTGTGTCGATCGACACCACTAAGTGTGTCGGTCGACACAAGGGCGAAACCGAGACTGATGTTTCGGTTCACCGCGAGGTCAATATATAAACTCGTTTTATGTATTTCGACTGTAAGAGAGTTACTGTGTGCCGCCCAGAGTGTTTTCTCAGAGAGAAAACACAGAAACCTCAGAGAACCTAAAGTCCCAGGGAGATCCGAGCACCGGTCCTAGCATCCCGGCGGATTCCAGCTTGTGTGCGTGTGGACTGAACAGTAGAGGCGCAACGATTGGGGCGCTGCAGATCTCGTGTTGCCATAATCTTCCGCTGCCAAATCTCCAGGTAAACACAGATCTGATTCATGATTCAATTAACTAGACCCTAGATCCTAGGCTATCGGGAACTCGCGAGAATTCTGAATCTGTTAGAATTGGCTCGGATTCCCAACACACATCTCTCTCTCTCTACTTTCTCTCTTCTTTCTCTCTCTTCTTTCTCTCTCCTCTTTCTCTCTCTTCTTTCTCTCTCCTCCGGTCTTCTTCTTCTTCTCTCTTCCTCATCTCACGCTCTCTCTCTCTTTCCCTCTTCTTCTCTCTCCTCTTCTTCACGCTTCTTCTCTCTCTCTCTTTCTCTTCCTCCTCACGCTCTTCTTCTTTCTTCTTTTTCTTCTTCTCCTCAAGCTTCATCTTCTTCTTCTTCATCTTCCTCCTCCGGATTCCTCTTCTCCTCCTCCTCTTTCTTCTTCTTCTTCTTCCTTCTCCCTCACGCTTCACCTCTTCTTCTTCTTCTTCTTCTTCTTTCTTCTCCCTCACGCTTCACCTTTTCTTCTTCTCCTTCTTCTTCCTTCTCTCCTTCGCCGGCTTCTTCTTTCTTCTTCTCCTCTTCCCGCTCTCCTTCTCTTCTTCTTCTTCTTCTTCTTCTCCTCTCTCCACTTCTTCTCCTCTCTCCTCTTCTTCATGCTCTTCTTCTCTTCCTCCTTCTTCACTTCACTTCTCTTCTCCGCTCTCTCTCCTTCTTCACGCTCTTCTTCCCTTCTTCTTCTCTTATTCTTTCTCTCTTCTTTTCTTGTTGTGGTGAATGAATTTGGAGGAGTAATGGCTTCTTTATATAGAGAAACCAAGTGAAAGAATTGGTAACAAGTGTCCCTTGCATCCCTCCTTTGCAAGACACGTATGGGAACAAGATGATGAGAAGATTCAATGTAACTCTCCATTCATTTCACCTTTGCAAGATCCTTTTAATCACATGTCCTTTTTCTCCTTTATGCCACGACACCAAGCTCATCATGTGGAGAAATACAATTCACCTGCTGAATTTCTCTCCTCTTATTGCCACGACACACAGCTCTTTCTCCCCTTGTGACACACCACAAATCAATAAAAGAGTAAGATTCAATGTATATGTCCACATGTCTTCATTATACTCTTCCCATGAGCCACGACACCATATTCTAAATTCAGTAAATCTTATTGATGTCTCTCTATTAGCCACTTTCACCCTTCAACCAATCAGCAACTTCTTATTCTCGACCATCCTGATGCTTCCGTTTAGCCGATTTCGCGTTTAATATTTTAAAAACTCTCTAGACGATCCCATAAATCCTCAACCCTCCATAATCAGATTCTCCATGCTGTTTGATGAATTTAGCATTTTTAATCACTCTGTTTGGACACCCGTAGCTCCGGTTATGAATTTTCGAAGTTTCGTCGGTTTTGTCGGTTTCCATTCCCGATTCACCGAAAAACATGTTTCTGCTCCGATTTCTCCAACTCTGGTCTTGTGAACATTCTTTATATTAAAATATAAGAATATTCGGTCCGTCTCGGCTTCCGTCTCGACTTTTGGTAAAATTACCATTTTACCCCCGACATTGGTAAAATGACAATTTTACCCCTGGTTGACTTCCTGCTGTCCGTTGACCGTATTTTGATACGGGTTATCACATTCTTCCCCACTTACAGGAATTCGTCCCCGAATTCTCCGTCACTAACAGACTTCAAATCGGTTCTGAACCCTGCAAGTTGCTTCATCACTTCACTCCGACGCTCCTTCCTTGAACACCGCTGCATACCACTATCCTCAACACTGATCCGATCTGACATATCAATCTTGTATTCTGGTCCGCTCCGCTCTTAACTGTCTTTATCGGTCTCAATCTTCGAACTCACTCCCGGTTAACTTCTCTACTCTGCTTCTTACTTCCGTCTTCCCCACTTTGCCTTGACCTCCACATTCTTCGATTTGTGACTTCTTTCTTTCTTTCTTTCTGAGACACTCTTCACGAATCTGATCCCCTGCTTCCGACTGTCTGATTCCAACAACCTCACTGACTCTTTTTCCCAACTCTCGTTGCTAACTTCATACTTCTCGGCTTCTTTATGTCGGCTGTTTGTTACGTTGATACACTTTCCACTGACAACACCCATCACTGCTTTACGGTCCGGTCCACTTGTCTCACGACGTCTTGTCACTTCATCTCGCTTTCGGGTTCGGGTTCGGTCTCGGATTCACATCGCGTCGCCATTCCGTCCTACATTCAATACAACAACTCACTGGAACAATTAGTTTCATCCCACTCTATCCCCGACATCACTTTCCCATAGAAATATGGTTACTTAATCACGTACCCGACTGTTACTCGTGATTAAATAACAATACACTATAAGTCCGTTCCCTCGTGAATCGACGGTTGAATCACAACCGCTCTCAGTCGGCTCAAACTCGAAATAAAACTAGAATAAAATTAACACTTTGCCTTTTTAATAAAACTGAGGAAAGCTACTAATCACCAATCAAATTCCGAACTACCAACGATACAAGGGTCTCTAAGACCCAAAAAGATCAATCCATCCAAACCACGTACGCTAACACTACGCAACTACCGCACAAACAAATTAATCAATCAATCCACAGAAAATGAAAACAAGCAATCACCACACAATCACGCAATCTAATGATCGGTCGGATGCGTCGTCAATCCGGGTTCGGGTCATGATGAACGGTCGTCAGTTCAGCTCATCATTTGATTTCACACAGTAATCTATTTGCTTTCAGAACCATCTCAGTCATGCAAATAGTTACTATGTTAATCAAAACGATCAGCTAAACACTCTGCATCCACCACGTACATAAAACGATATATCATACATCATAAGGTTTTCAGTACATGGTTATGATCAGAGTACACACATAAGACCATCATCATATCCAAAAACCCATACGATGCCGCTATACATCAGAAAAGTCAAAGACGAAACGCAAAGTCGCCTATCCGCCGATCTATCTACAAGACAAAAATAGAGTTAGTGCCCCCAACTTACTTGGCCTAACTACCACTATTCTATCCTAACGCCTTCAGCAAGACCGAAATGCCCAACACCACTGGCAAAACGGCTCGATGAAGTATCCGCTGGCAGGTGCGCCGGGAGGGTGTGGCGAATGTGTGTCTCGAGATGGTGCTCCGACATGCGGTGGCTCGGGTATTAGGCAAAGATGAGCAATGTGACCTGCGCGGCCACCCAACTCACAGACTGGAGTGGACGCTGAGCGCGGTCCACGGTAACACGTGGATGCCTGATGATCATCACCTCCACACAACTGATAAGTCCTCACTGGCTCGGGCCTGGACAATGAAACAACCGGTACTGCACAACGGGCGGCTGACTGGGCTCAGGATCTCTGCGACTCAGTCCAGCTCCATAGTCCTCGGGTACTGATACTCGATACGGCTCTCCATCGGGTATACACGATCCTGCTCTGGCGGTCGGGCAAGTCATCGCTTCATGGTCCTCCTGACCACATAACGGGAAACAGTCGGGTCCGGGTACGGGACGGTACGGCTCTCGAAGACGCGGGTCTACTGCTCGGGGACACCAATGTAACTGAACTCATACACTCTGCATCCGTTGCATGTCCTGTACTCCGGTATTGCTGGCGGCGAGACTGACTGGTCCATGCGGACTCATGACGCTCAACTGTAACTGCTCCGCGCACACACACACATCTCCACTCCACCCAGGACACACTGCTGCATGACTGCAATCACAACTCAAAGATAAGTTAGTACAAATAATACAAAAATGCTACTCCCCATCCCAACCCCGGGTTTAACGGACGCGGCTCGGTTTCCTCATGGATGCTTCTGTGACACATTTGACTAGATAAAACACGGAAAACACTCAAAAATGAAACGTTTCGAAACCCATGCAGAACCATGCTCTGATACCACCTTTCTGTAACGCCCCTTTCTCATTCTCCGCTGACCGTCGAGCTGATCGGTCAACAATCAAACAAGAACATGACAGATCGAACCCGAGCAAGTCGAACGGGAAAAGTTCGCCACAGGACGAAGCCAAATATAGTTCGGTTTTAGACAAAGGCTCGCACCAATCTATCATCGACTCCGCTATCATCATAGCCATAGCACAAGCGGTACCACTTGCACTACGTCGATGAGTTGTGTCGGTTCGGACTAAAACCTCATATCAGGGAAACAATTTCATTTCTGAGTAATCAACGTTGAGTACAACGTTTAATAGAATTTCACAAACAATCGTCAAGTCAAATATACAAAGAAATCAACACACGAAATAATAACGCTGAACCGAGAAAACACCCAAAAACCCATGAATCAAATCCCGTCACAAGCAACCCGAAACCACACCGAGGACCTCCCGCGTCCGTCGCTACCTAAACCTGAAAAACACAAAAGAGTATAATGAGCGATCTAAAATCACCCAGTGAATCGGCTCCCCACTAACAGCTTCTAATCTATCTAGAACTACAGATTCCCGCCCCAAAACCCAAAATACAATCAGCAGTAAATAAATAGTCGATCACACACTACCACGTCGTGATAAACCCACAACACACAATCAATGCCAAAGATAAAGAGAATTAAGGGAAATCGAAGGCATTGCGGCACATGTCCTCGATTGGACTCGATCTATCTATCGCGCAACAAGAGAAATAACAAAACAACACGGGGCCCTACGATCTCGGTAACTTCCACGGGTATACATCGCTACCTACATGGTAACTAACCCATGACTCCTAACCGTGTACACAAGGTCCCCACGGCTAGGACACCGTTCTCCGTCCATCGATACGCGGCGACTCCTGTTATCCCAGGTAACCTGAGTTTCCATGTGATCCGTCCCTAGGACATGACCCCGTATTCTCCGAATCACACACCTACCGGCGTCACCCAGTAGGTTAACACCATAACCAGAATCGCCATGATCCGATTAGGCAAAACCCGAGGATCCAATCGGGTCGGAAGTACCGGAACGTACACAAAACCTAGGCTTGCGGAATCTAACGCACCCTAGAGTCCTAGTGCAGAAATATAAACACGCAGACTCGCTGGGACTCTAGCACAGATCACGCAGTCAATATCAATAATAAATCCCCAACCATTCCGCAAGCCTCTACACTACCACCGCTTTGACTAGGTAAGATACCTAGTCAGCACCACTAACTTACCCGGTCCCGTGACCGGAGTAAGTGTCCACAGCAACTGCTCGGCCCAACACCGAGCAGTCTAACAAGCCTGCACACAACAGCAATACAATCACGCAATCACAATCAATCACACAATCACACAAGCAGGCTTATTAGGGTTTCTAAGTCTTTTAATTCATTCTTATCCGCTACCTTGGGTTAGCGGATTGCTAACCCGTAGACGGCTTACAACTCGCACCACTTCCTTTAACTTAACCCATTCTATATATATCTTTTATTAACTCCTCGGTCCGTCGGTTTAGAGTTAGTAAACTTACTAACTCCCCGACGTCTCATTATTAATTAACTTTATTCATTACCCATTCCCGCTATTAACTTAAAACCCGATCCCGTTACTTTATTCTATATGTTTGTTCAGGTTCAACCATATTTTAATGTCGTCTTAATTCCCGTATATAGATTCATTAATTATCGTTCTTAATACATATATAGATGCATATACGGTCCTAAACAACGGTCTATATGAATGCATCAATCAATCGTTTCTAACAACCTAGCGGCACACAATCGATTAACCTTTTAATTCTTTAAACCCTAATGTGCTTATCCGTTCCTAACCGGTTTAACATTAATCGTCCAATTAATTATTAATTACTCATTAGGTTAAGTAACGGGTATGCAATCCTAGTACTACGGTTTATCAATCTCCGGTCTATATGAGTCTAAAGGTTTGTGAGCCGACTCACAGTGAGCTTGGCGCGGAAATGGCGGCTCTGACACGGTATGAATCCCGAGACCCCTGAACTGGAACCCGAACCTCCCGAATGTACGAACTCGAACCCCGAATCTTCCCGAACGTCCTGACCGTTGACCGAATAATTCTAACCAAGCTTCCGGACCATCTTCTCTCTCCTTCACGCCTCCTTCTCTCTCTCTTCTTCATCTTCACATCTCTCTCTCTCTCTACTTTCTCTCTTCTTTCTCTCTCCTCTTTCTCTCTCTTCTTTCTCTCTCCTCCGGTCTTCTTCTTTTTCTTCTCTCTTCCTCATCTCACGCTCTCTCTCTTTCCCTCTTCTTCTCTCTCCTCTTCTTCACGCTTCTTCTCTCTCTCTTTCTCTTCCTCCTCACGCTCTTCTTCTTTCTTCTTTTTCTTCTTCTCCTCAAGCTTCATCTTCTTCTTCTTCATCTTCCTCCTCCGGATTCCTCTTCTCCTCCTCCTCTTTCTTCTTCTTCTTCTTCCTTCTCCCTCACGCTTCACCTCTTCTTCTTCTTCTTCTTCTTCTTCTTCTTCTTCTTCTTCTTTCTTCTCCCTCACGCTTCACCTTTTCTTCTTCTCCTTCTTCTTCCTTCTCTCCTTCGCCGGCTTCTTCTTTCTTCTTCTCCTCTTCCCGCTCTCCTTCTCTTCTTCTTCTTCTTCTTCTTCTCCTCTCTCCACTTCTTCTCCTCTCTCCTCTTCTTCATGCTCTTCTTCTCTTCCTCCTTCTTCACGCCACTTCTCTTCTCCACTCTCTCTCCTTCTTCACGCTCTTCTTCCCTTCTTCTTTTCTTATTCTTTCTCTCTTCTTTTCTTGTTGTGGTGAATGAATTTGGAGGAGTAATGGCTTCTTTATATAGAGAAACCAAGTGAAAGAATTGGTAACAAGTGTCCCTTGCATCCCTCCTTTGCAAGACACGTATGGGAACAAGATGATGAGAAGATTCAATGTAACTCTCCATTCATTTCACCTTTGCAAGATCCTTTTAATCACATGTCCTTTTTCTCCTTTATGCCACGACACCAAGCTCATCATGTGGAGAAATACAATTCACCTGCTGAATTTCTCTCCTCTTATTGCCACGACACACAGCTCCTTCTCCCCTTGTGACACACCACAAATCAATAAAAGAGTAAGATTCAATGTATATGTCCACATGTCTTCATTATACTCTTCCCATGAGCCACGACACCATATTCTAAATTCAGTAAATCTTATTGATGTCTCTCTATTAGCCACTTTCACCCTTCAACCAATCAGCAACTTCTTATTCTCGACCATCCTGATGCTTCTGTTTAGCCGATTTCGCGTTTAATATTTTAAAAACTCTCTAGACGATCCCATAAATCCTCAACCCTCCATAATCAGATTCTCCATGCTGTTTTATGAATTTAGCATTTTGAATCACTCTGTTTGGACACCCGTAGCTCCGGTTATGAATTTTCGAAGTTTCGTCGGTTTTGTCGGTTTCCATTCCCGATTCACCGAAAACATGTTTCTGCTCCGATTTCTCCAACTCTGGTCTTGTGAACATTCTTTATATTAAAATATAAGAATATTCGGTCCGTCTCGGCTTCCGTCTCGACTTTTGGTAAAATTACCATTTTACCCCCGACATTGGTAAAATGACAATTTTACCCCTGGTTGACTTCCTGCTGTCCGTTGACCGTATTTTGATACGGGTTATCACAACGGATGTCTACTCGTGCTTCCCATGGCATTCATAAGCCGAAGAAAATTTTTTCATTAAACACACAAACCATCTCTTATCTCCCATCTTCTCATCTCACTGCTCTTAAGGACACAAACTGGAATGAAGCAATGAATGATGAGTATGATGCTCAGATTAAAAATAAGACTTGGAGTTTGGTTCCTTGTCCACCTGATACTAATGTGATTTGTTCCATGTGGCTGTTTAAGCATAAATTTCATGCAGATGGTACTTTGGCTAGACACAAGGCAAGACTAGTGGCTAATGGGAAATCACAGCTGGAAGGAATTGATTATGATGAGACATTCAGTCCCGTTGTCAAGCCAGCAACTATTAGGACTGTTTTACACATTGCTTTGGCTGGAGGTTGGCCAATCCATCAAATGGACGTTAAGAATGCGTTCATACACGACAAGCTTTATGAAACTTTCTACATGTTTTAACCACCAGATTTCGTGGATACTTCATGCCCTGGATATGTATGTAAGCTCGATAAATCTATTTATGGATTAAAACAGGCTCCAAGAGCGTGGAATGCAAGATTCGTCAATTTTTTCAAATCAAAAGGCTTCTCGTAGAGTAAATCAGATACATCATTGTTCACATTCAAAAAGGGAGACAAAATGGTGTTCTTATTGCTGTACGTGGATGATATTATCGTCACGGCATCAACAATGACACTGCTGGACACGATCAAGACAGCACTTAAGTCTGAGTTTGCAATGACTGATGATGGTAACCTTCATTACTTCCTCGGGATTTCGGCTAAGTTGAACTCGACAGGAATGTTTCTAGATCAATCGAAGTACGCGGAGGATATCATCAAGCGTGCTGGAATGTCTCAATGTAAGCCTGTTGCAAAGCCGGTTGATCTGAAAACAAAACTCAGCGGAGATGATGGCGATCCAGTCTCGGACCCGACTGCATACCGTAGCTTGGCTGGAGCGTTGCAGTACCTCACCTTCTCTCGACCAGACATCACGTATGATGTTCAACAGTTGTGCCTACACATGCATGACCCACGCACGTCGCACCTTCAGGCTCTTAAGCGTGTCATCAGGTACATACAAGGCACAAATAATGAAGGACTTCAGTTATTGAAACACCAAACCATGACTATGAAGGCTTATTCCGATGCTGATTGGGTCGGCTGTCCGGACACTCGACGCTCTACATCAGGTTTTGGTGTGTACTTAGGTGATAACTTAATCTCTTGGTCCTCTAAACGACAGAAAACAATATCACGTTCAAGTGCAGAAGCAGAATACAAGGGAGTCGCAAATGCTGTCGCTGAAGCTTGTTGGATACGTAATCTGTTACTTGAAATGCACTTCCCGATCACGCAAGCTACATTGGTTTTCTGTGATAATATCAGCGCCGTGTACTTGTCTTCCAACCCTGTCCAGCACCAGCGAACCAAACACGTTGAGATCGACATACATTTTGTACGAGAAAAGGTCGCCAAAGGACAAGTTCGAGTCTTACATGTTCCAACGTCAATGCAATACGCGGATATCTTCACCAAAGGTCTCCCTACACAGCTCTTCAATGAATTCAAATCCAGTTTAGGCGTGTTCGATCCCACGCTACAACTGAGGGATGGTATTAAGCGATAAGTTAGGAATAAGTTAGGACGGGTACAAACAGTCACGATTTTGTGAATCTGTGTATATCTATCTCCATGTAATTAAGAAACTACTTTGTATATTTAAACAGATATCAATAAAACATGACATTCACGGGAAATAAACTTTTTCAGTCATCACCATCCTTAGTGAAAAAACATATGGCTATACAAGATCCAAACAAATAGGTAACGAAAAATTATGGTTTTAAATAGTAAAAACGATATGCAGACTAAATCACTTTATTTTTGGATTGAATATTTGTCCGTTGCGGACCAAATTTATTTGTTCATAAAATGGTTTGTACTTAGTACGCATCAGACTTTTTTAAAAACTAATGTGAACTAACAATTATAAATAGTAAATAAATATAGTCAAAACCATTTGTAAACTAATCCGCCTTAACAGTAGTTATCATTCATTGTCAGGGCCGACCTTGGACTAAAGCAAGCAAAGCCCATGCTTTAAGCACCAAAACTATATAAATTATTTGGGGCATCACGTTTCATAAATTTATTGTGGTGTAGTGGTTGAGTGAACCACTTAATAGACAATAGGTGCCAGATTCGAGCTGTGTAATATGCATATGGGTGGGGGTTTTTTTTGCGTTAGGCAGCAAAATGTGACGGGTCGGGCCTGTTCATTGTCTATATCGTCTATCCACAGACGACATAGGTGTGGTAAAATATTTGTTGGGAAAGATAAGAGAGTGAATGTGTCCTCTCTTCGTCGTCGGATTAATGGCACAAATGCCACTTTCTCAGAAATCAATGATCTACATGTCATTTCATGATCAACATGTCACTCGCTTTTAATGAAATGACGAAATTATTCCTGAATTTTTTTAAATGAAAACTTACCACCCATGTGGTACAACTGCCCCCAGATGTATAAGTTGTACCACTAGTACATATGTACCCCAGATGTACCTAGATGTACTGGTACAATTGTCATAATAATTCTCCAGTTGTACCAGATGTACCGTATATAGGAAGATTCGAATCCTCGACGCGACGCGCGTTCAGGGACATGTACGACCACTGAGCTATCGTGTATTTTACAAACTCATACCGATTCAATGCTATTTAACTCTAACAATTTATTATTAGGAATTCATTAAAAATAAAATTATAATTTTACGAGAAGGTGGTAGTTATGATTTTTTTGAGAAGTTTGTGGCATTTGTGCCTTGCGCTCCTTCACGTGAGTGGATAGAGGGAGGGATATAAAAATCCCAAGGATGGTCAAACATTAAGAACCAGCTACCGTAACGTGCAAGAAAAGAACACCTTGTAAAGTCAGCACGTAAAGGTAGTTTCCCCCCTTCTTTCTTTTTTGGATTTTCCGTTATATTCAAATTTATGTTATGGAAAGGGTAATAAACAGTATTATATATTATCCAATAAATATACTACCAAGTCTTTTAAGATCGGTTTTCCTTTTTCATTTTAATATGGAAATTGGAACTCATACAAAAAGATTATATCCACTATCATCTGATTCATTTTTTCCTCCACAGGGGTAAGTGGATGATTTTTTTTTTTTGGTAAAGGTTGCATGAATCAAGATCAAGTATTCTTTTTTTTTGGGGGACAATTCTATGTGTATGTATGCATTAACCCCAAAGATCTAATACAGTACTCATTTACTCCGTGTTTTATATTTGTGTTATACATGGATTTAGCACCCATCCAATTAGCCCGACTCATACATGTTCTTTGGACAAAGGGTCGGTCCAACAAGAACAAACTCGGTCTACAAAGTAAGTGGCTTGAACATCATGGTCGCTCGTACCGAGTTTGTCACTACCGGCTCGGCTTGACTCGACTCACAAACTGTTCATGCTCGCATACTGTTTCTGCTCGGCTCGGCTCACAACCATGAATCAGTTCGGTTCCATTAACAAACAAAAATGAGTTCGGCTTGGCCCATCTCGTTATCAAAGTACAGCTCATCCGCATGAATTCAACAATGAGTCAACGGCCCGTACAAAATACGACTGTATTTTACTATAAATAGGAGTGATCACTGTACATTAATGTAACTTTTGAGATTTGTGCACTTACTACTTTCTCTTTCTAAAATTAACACGTCCCGAATTGTAACCCGAGCTCGTCTCTTATTTTGCTCGGAATCCTTTCTTACTTCGATACAAACACGCTCGTCTCCCGAACGACCTTCCTATTTTCTTGTTCGTTTCCGATCTTAGTCAATTCCCTTTTAAAATAAATTTTGATCCTTAGATCCGAACACATCATCTCTCCCAAACAAGATAAGCGAGCATCTAACCTTTATGACGAACTCGGTTATCACAATTTGGGAGGTTTACATGATATGACAGTATCTTCTCATCCTATACAAAAAAAAAAACAGAAACCCACAAAAAAAGGAACTTTCAAGTTTAAAAGGTTCATTGAAAGAGAATAGGTATTATGTATATATGTATAGACAAGACCCACCTCATCATATATGTATACATGAGACCCACCTTATCATATGTATATATAAGACCCAACTTATAAACTCACATAACCACCAAAGAGAAGCCCAAGACTCAAATAAAAACAAGTCCAATTTCAAAAGCAGAAACCTCATTTGGTCATTCTTCAGAAAGCCTAAAGAGTGCTCTCATCAATCTGAATCTCTCTCACAGTTTAAAAAAAGTCCTTCCCTTTACCACTGTGAAGCACCATGAGGGTTAAAGCTTTGTTTCCTCATAGTTGGTGAAGCAGCTCTGCTTGAGGAAACGACCCATTTGACGGCAAGTCCAGAAGAAGGAGATCTTGATCAGAAGAACTGCAATTACTTTCATAACCAAACACTGTAGAGCCACTTTCTTGCGCAAACACAGTAGCCAAACTTCTTGGGCTGAAGCATGAACCGTTGTTCTCTGTCATAACTTTGCTTTCATGGCTTGCTTTCATCTTCGTTACACTTTTGGGGCTCCTCATAAGCCCTCTTGACTCTGTAACCAAAACAAGAAAATCAACAAAACACAAAGATCTAGATCGCAGAATCAACAAAACAGATGAAAACGTCCTTTAAGACTGACCTGGCTTTAATTGAGTTTGGTTTTCACAGCGTATCTTAATGGTGACAATATTTTTAGGTACATTTGGGTTTGAGCTTCTTAAAGTTGTAGTAACAGAATCTCTAGACTTTTTTTCTCCTTCCTGCAGCAAAGTATCCATGAACCTCTGGCCAAAAGTTATTATTATATCAATGTTTCAATAAGAGTAAGCCGCACCTTGAGGAGGTTATAGCTTTCCACCAAACGAGATTTGTTAAAATCAGACAAGGCAAGCTTCTTTAAAGTCCTTGTGTCTTCCTGTTTTGCCCCAGAGGAAGAAGGCATCTCAAAGACACCATCTGCAATAAGTTTCTGAAACAAAGAGAAGTTCTCTTTGAACTGAACACTTTCGAACATCATTCTGAGGCTGCAAAAGCAAAACTTGAAGGATTAGAAACTTTTTTCGGTCTAGTTTAGCTGTTTTCCGAAAAGCAATGCAGTTCAAACCTATCAGGAAGGTTAACAGAGTCAATCTGAGGAAGCAATTTCATCAGTTTCTTCTGTTCTTCCTCTGTAAATTGTTCTATGAACTCATCAAAGTTGAAAACATCCTGCAATAAAGTATATTTTATTATGCAGTGGTCACAGAATCCTTTACTTGATTTGACTTCCATATACTTTGATGAGAGTTGCTTGATACTTACCTTCAAATCTATGCTACAGAGTGGTGAACTATGGCTCCCGAGGACATGCATTCTTCCAGTTTGAGACTTGGTCCTGCCAACAATAAAAGAAAAATCCATTTACTATCTTTCTTGAGTTAATTGTGAGCTAATGTGCAGAGTGTTATGAAGATATATTATTTTACCTCTTGAGTTGCTCTTGCTTTATAGCTTGTCCAGCAGACTCTGAAACTCTCTCTGCTCCAATCTCAGCACGCTTCACGGAATGTGAGTATGCATCACAGATGGATGACTTGTTCTCAACTGAAGAGAGCGAGCTGGCTTCAGACTCCTCTTCCAAGTGAGGATTCCTCATCAGAACACTCCCATGTCCAATCTCAACAGAGACCATTGACATTTCATTCTCAAAAAGAAGATCATCCTCTGATGAAACTGAGAGACACGAGGATTGCTGCTCTTGTAGAATATTGTAAAGGTCCTTTCTCAGCTTTTCAACAGAAGAGGTCTTTGGACGTCCCACACACGTCCTTTTCTTGCAAGGAACAGTCGTGTCCCACGCGTTAGATTGAGATGGACCTGAAAGAAAAACAGATTTCACATAGATACTAAGAAGCTGTCTCCCAAAATTGTTGCTCAAACCGAAGTATAACAAAGTAAACTCACTCCCATCTGCACTGCTAAACTGTGCACAGCTCTCGGAGTTTGATATAGCTGAACCAGAACTCGATCTATTACTAGCATCCTCCTCTACCACAGCCTTTTTGAAACCATAATTGAATTCCAAGACCGGTCTTTTAATGGAGAGGTTTTCTTGAACTGCTTTCCTCTTGAGTATCTTCGTCTCTTTGTTTTTGTTACTCACAGAAATGCTCTTCATTCTTTGATACCTCTGATGATCCTCGTTCTCTTCAGCATCAGCACGAGCATGAAGAGGAGTATAGTTCACAAGTGTTCCCTTTGTTCTCCAACGCGATCCACACGCATTGCACAATACCGGCTTCTCCGGTGGCCCATTTCGCCACAGAGGTGTGCCTGTTGACATGCAAGAACAAAATGTCACAAATTTGCAAACTGGAACCTTGAAACTAAAGTGTTATTCATCACACAACACTTAAGTTGTGACTTAGACAGCAAATTCAGACTCCAAAACAATTAGACATTATCATTTTCATTACCAGGAAGAACAATGATCTCTAGTACCAAACATCCTGAAGTCTTAAACATCAACTAAAGCTAGTCCAAAACAAAATTTTGTTTCTTCTTTACCACAGTTGAGAATTAATTTCAGATCCCAGAACCGTGCATTTGTTGCCTAATCCATTAATACCAACCAGTGTGAGAACAACTACACAATGGACTCACAAACAGTGTTCTTAAGATAATTGAGAAAACAACCAAATACATATATATTGCTAAAAGGAACATAATTCCCAAATGATCATTTATGTTCATGAGTCCAGGAAGTCTTTGCTGTATCTCTTCAATAATTGTTACAATTTGTTATAAAAAAAAAAGCATATAGAAACCTGTAATCAAATCATTTCCCCAGAAAAAGGGCATCTGGCCCGGAAACAAAAAAGGTCAATACTTTCATACGAATTTTCTCATCAACAAATCGAAATTAGAGATACAAGAACTCACTTGTAACTCCACAGTGGTAGCAAGGTCCTTGCTTTCCCATAATCTCTCTATCTCTCTCTATTTTTTTTTGTTTTATTTTTTTTTTCAAAAAAAAATGAAAGTGTAAATTTCAGAGAAAAGTTGCAATTTTTATAGACTAAACAATGAGATTTTTTTGGAAAGAAATTTAAAGTTAAAAGATTTTGTTTAATACTGAGCTATAAATGGGATATATTCATATATATAAACAAGACTTAACTATTAAGAGGTTCCTCTCTGGCTACAGAAAACAAAACCCAGAAAGTTTTTTTTCCAGCATAAGAAGATAATGAAGCCAAGAAAATAAAACCCAGAAAAAATTCCTATGAGAAAATTCGAGGAAATACAAAGAAAAACAAACAGTTTCAGAAAATTAAAAATCAAACGAAAAAGAAATAAATTTTCAAGATATAATTTTCTTTCTTTCTCTTTTTTTGTTTGTTCGGTTCCTTGAGCTATCAGTGTAATACAATCCAATAGAAAAGAGAAGAAGAGACTTGAGAGAAGAGGAATCTAATTAATGGCTGTGAAAAAGAGAAAGAGAGAGAAACTGTGAGGGTTTTAGAGCGAGAAACTGTTTGTATTGTATTATATAAAATGGCTTTTTTGGTCGACATACAATAGCTTTTTTTGGTCGACCAAAAATGGCCTCTTTCAATCTTTTTATTTTTGTATTATTAGAAGTAAATTTTTAGCTTCCAAATTTTATGAATACGTTCAATTTTTTTGTGTTTGTAGAAAATATAACTAGTTTAGAAAAATTGGTTCCTTTTTGAATATCTAATTAATGGTTAGTAAAATGAAATGAGCCAAAATATTATTGCTTAATGCCTTATGGTTCCTTATTTCTTGTTGACTTTAGACTTTTCTTTCTTGTCTGTTTTTCTTTTCATATTTCCAACGTATTTAATATGGTGTGTAAATATAATGACAATTAAATATTAATGACTTTTTTTTGCCAACAATGACTATTGAAATGAGGAAGAACGCAAAAATGGTATGTCATTTTTTGTCTAACATGATTGGTTCCAAAAACTCTTTATTTATTTTTTCTTTAAATTTTGTTTGCATTCTTTTTATTTTTAAAATTACTTCGAGTAGACATATTCCAACAAATAATTTTATAATTAGATTGATATAAAATCCAATCAAAACTACAATATGACTAAACTTGAATCGAAAGAGGGCAAATCGAATTAACCGAACGAATAAACCAAATCAAAAGAGACCACACGAAATCGCTGTCATCAAGTGACCTACTCGCAGAAAATTAAGTATAGACAAAATATCCGTTAAATCTGATTCAATTTGATATTCACTTTAATTTAATTTGAAAAACTTTTGAATATCGGCAAAATTACATAGTAAATCAGATAGTAAAATGTAGTATTCATAAATAAATAAAAAAGCAAAAAGCAAATACTAAATTTAAAAAAACTGATATCTGCTCCGATCTATATGTACATATATGTACTATGATATATGTTTATGTTTTATAAAATAGAAAAAGATGTGTCTAGATATAAAACACAAATATGATCCACCAAATACGTAACACATATTAATAAGTAGTGTTTTACTCTTGATATTATATTCTTCCATTAGTTTTCTTTTGGTTTATTGTGATCTAGTTCTAATTAATTTCCATTTCTTAACTAGTTTAGAGATGAAGTTGCAAGACACTACATCTTATGGTTATTGATGATTCATTCTCGATTTAGGTTTTGGTAATAACTTTGTTAAGCCTATAGATTTTGTTTGAAGTTTTCTGTTTTGCTCGATTTAAATTTGTTTTTTGTGTGGGACTGAAACAAATATTTGACTTTTAATAAAATTGGCTTTAAAGCAATGATTCGAAAAAGATCAACTAATAGAAATTATTGAATTGTTTACACTTGTGTTAGTTTGATCATATTTTTAATGATTTTGTGATGAATATCAACTGAATATATATTTTTAAACTTAATTTAACCGTATGTTGTTAAAAATTATTTTGTTTTGGTGATATATTTATCTAATTTTTAATATTTTTGTAGTATTATTATTTTTTAAAAATTGTTTTTTTTTGTTACCAGCAAATATGTTAAAAAGTTCAGGACATCCAAAATCTTCCAAATTAAAACGGATTATAAAATTAGATATTCGATTAAAGCAAAAAAGATCACAGTTGAAACACCGGAAAAAGATGAAATGCAAAGAAAAAAAGCATCACCTCATGAGGTTTGATCAAACCTCGGCCGGATTGATAATAAAAATCTCAACCGGATCAACAAAGCATCTTAAACCGAAAAAATTCCTTCAAAAATATTGTGACAAAAAAAAATTCCTTCAAAAAGTAGCTGCTTAATGGTGATATCTAAAGTGTGTGTAAATCTTTTTGTTGTTGTCGACAATTTAGGGACGGATTTAAAAACATTTTTAGTCGGGGTCACAATACTAAAATAACCACATAAAAATTGGATCGGGGGCACTTTTTATATTTCTTCACTAATCTAAGAACATTTAATCAAATTAACTTGAATTAGTTGAGAAAAAACAAAAAATTAGTAGGGGGCACGGGACCCGTACCCGTACCCGTACCCGTACACCTACGTCCGCCCCTCGACACTATGTGAAATTATACGTATATATAGTTATATACCACATATACTTAAACTGGTACTAGATAATTCTAATGTACGTTTTATTGAACTTATAATTTTGTCAACGACTAGATGAAGAAGAGATTAGTTTTCTTTTTGCTTATTCTTATGAATTTATTCTTATTCATGTATGATGACACGATCCTGGTAACAATAAATACTTTTTGGCTAAGTGGGATCCTTTAGTTTTCAAAGAAGATGAAGAAAGAAATGGCATGTAAAGTCACCGTCAACCATGAGGATCATGGACACAACAACTCCTCCCTCCACCGTTTGATCTAGATTTAAAGAAATTCAAAACATGGGTCCCACTTTCTATTTTTCGTGATTGTGAATGTGATTAGTGAGCTAATGCGGGACGAACACCATACACTATACGTGTTTTCATTATATAATATTCCTTTTTTTTTTGGATTTTACTATATGGTATTGTGAAGTCTTTTAGATTTTTGTTTCTTTTTCGGTTTCAATTCAGCGCCATGTTGGATATGAATATTGGATATGATCTAAATGCTCACTTTGCTCATTTCAGCGCCATGTTGAATATTGAATATGATCTAAATGCTCACTTTGCGCTGAATTTACATGGTATTGTAACACCACTGGCCATGTTGGATATGATCTAAATGCTCACTTTGCTCATTTCCCCGATTCTGTGGCTCTTGTGTTATCTTTATTGGTGTTCCTTCCTATGTTAATGCTTTTGCCTCTGCTTATTTTAGTATTTATGTGCATTCCGATCTATATTTTTGAATAACTTATCATTTATAGATTTCCATAAGTACCATAATATCCACAGAAAACTGTTATTCATATTATCATTTGGTAACCTCCAAAATAGATAATCCATATTTGCGAAAACTGACGATAATAGAACATTTTCACATTAGAAGGCACTTAAGAAAGTGCCCAAGTCTGTAAGGTTGATGGACATTCAAAAAAGATATAATTAATATTTCTTTATCCGCTCTGCATATGTAGCATTGTGTATCACAATTTATGCCCCTTGATTACAAATATTTTGTCGCAGATAAACAACCAGATATCGCTTGCCAAATGAAATGTTTTATTTTAGGAGGACATTTCAATTCCCACGAGAAAGCATGTAAACTTTTTACATCCGGTCTTATAAAAGGATGTTGTGTACATTTATCTCGAAATTCTCTTTCCACATAATATCCAAATTTGACCGTGTATTTTCGTGATTTTGTGAAATGTTATTCATATGTATCCGGTCTGAGAAATCTGCTGATGGGAATACCGGCAATAATTGCAGCATCTTCTTGTTGTATTATTTCCATAATTATCTCATATTTCCACCTTAGTGTCATTATGTCAATTAATTGGTTGATTTGGAGGGTGACATCCGGGAAATAGTTTTGTAGTGAGAAAAATTCAGCTTAAATGAACAATGAGATTTTACAAAATGTATGATTAAAAGCCGAGAATTTAAAAGAATCGTATAGTTTACTGCAATGCAATAATAATAGTAATGAGATTGATGAATTTACAGAACTTCAAGATTTAGTTACGAATATTGAACAAAATAACATGTGTCAGAGATCAAATAGAAGAGGAGTGAGTAAGTAGTCTTACCAAATTATTAAAAATAGTGTAAACCAGAAATTCAGATGCCCAATCACATCTCTTTATTCCATTATAAAATAAAATGGCAATGTGATAATGTGTAGGCAGGCCAAATGATTGAGGAAGATCGGACGGCTGCGAAAAAGGCGATGAGTGCGATAAGAGGTGAAAGACTTTTAAAAGGTCATGGCTTCAGTCGTGCTTACAATTACAAAACCTAATTCCTTTTCATTTTTCCTTTTTCCCCCTATAACGCTATAACAAGCTACGGCAACAAATAATAATGTCATGATTTATTTAATAATCGATAGTGTTATAGATGGGTTTAGCACCCCACCCACTTAGAAGGTCCAAGATTTATTCTTGATATAAAGGCCGGCCCAATAGAGCAATAGAAGCCCAATCAAACGCGCTCAAACCGAGCCCATCGTCATCGGCTCGATTCGGCTCAGCTGAACGACATCAAGTCAGCTCGGCTAAGCCGAACAGCAGCAAGTCAGCTCGGCTGCGCTAACAGCCAAAGGAATGTACGGCTCGGCCCATCACGTCACCAAGTACGGCCCAACTCGCAGAACCCGACAAGCGGTCAACGGCCTGTAGAAAGTACGACCGTATTTTACTATAAATAGGAGTCGTCACTGTACATTAATGTAACTTTTTGGGATTTGTGCACTTCTTACTACTTTCTCTCTCTAGAGTCAATTTCCCGAATTGTAAACCGAGCACGTCTCTCGACCTGCTCGGATATCTGAATATAAAGACACGCTCGTTCCGAGCACATTATTCTCCTTTAAGGAACCCGAACACGATTCTCTTCTCGTCCATCCCGAGCATATTTCTAACTCCTGCTAGTCTCTGAATCTAGTCTTTTCTCTCTCAAGAACAACTTAGTTCCTTCGGACCGAGCACGTCAACTCTCTAGCAAGACGCGCATCCCGACCTTGTGACGACCTCGGTTATCACAATTGGCGCCGTCTGAGGGGAGAATAGGTTTTTCTTCACTAACGGACAGATTCATCGATGACAGGAGCTCCATCGAACAAGGATTACGTCCACATCGAAGACATAACAAGCTCGGAAACAGCCTCCCGAGCAAGAGGGCAACCCCAGCACGTTTCTCAGGTTGCAGATCCAATCATTCAGCCGGCCGGCGCCGAGCAGCAACCTCTAAACACCGAACGACCACAACAAGCAGTGGAAACTCAGACAAACGAGCAGGACATGTCCACCTTGCTCAAAACTCTCATGACTCAAATAGCCGAACTCTCATAGGGAAGTAACGCACGCTTCGATCAGCTCGCCACGGCACATGCGGTATGCCAGGGACAAATCAACGATCTGCGAATGACAAGTCAACAAGGATCCGTTCCTCGAACTCATCTTCACCGAGCGTTATTTGAAGAAACGCCACCTCCAAATCCGAGAAACCGGACGGTAACGCAGCAGCAGACCGAGGACGAACAACCTCCCAACACGGACGTCCCGGGCGGCTCAGCGCCCGACGCGCACAGAGACAACGAAATTGAAGACATGAAGCTAATGTTGAAAAATATGACGTCCAAAGTCCATCAAGCGATCAGCTCGGCCCCCGAAATTGACCGTGTACTGGAAGAAACTCAGAACACTCCGTTCACTCGGCGCCTCATGGATATCCAGTTTGAGCATCCTATCTCTGCGGTCAAAATCAAGATGACGGCCTACGACGGTAAGTCCGACCCAAGGCAGTTTCTGACGGCATTCCGCATTGCAATGGGGAGGACAAAGTTCAGTGTCGGGGAACGAGACGCAGGTTACTGCCAACTGTTCATCGAGCATTTGACCGGCTCGGCCCTGGATTGGTTCTCCCGCTTGGAACCGAACTCGATCGACGGATACAGCGACTTAACGCACGCCTTTCTCAAACATTACTCGATGTATATTCAGGAGGAGGTATCAAACGCCGACCTATGGGCTATCTCCCAGGGACCGAGGGAAAGCCTCCGATCGTACGTCACCCGCTTCAAAAACGTTTTGGCCAAAATCACGATCACCGACAGCGAAGGTCTACCCGCACTACGAAACGGCCTCTGGTACGAATCAAGCTTCCGAGAAGAACTGAAGAAAAATAGACCAAGCTCGCTAGAGGACGCCCTCCACCGCGCATTGATCTTTGTCGAACTCGAGGAAGAAAAAGAAACCCTAGCCAAGAAGTTTGGGCCCAAGAGTTCGACTACGAAAGACAAAACCGAAAAGAGTACTGAACAATATGAACCTCGGCAGCACTACGATCAGGATTACAAAAAATCCAAGGAAGAAGAAACCGCGAGAAAAGGGAAATCGTCGTATTACGTCAGCGATCAGTTGCAAGGACACCGACAGGACGAGGAACGTTCCCATCAGGATCAACGACAAAGTCATCCCGACCGCTCTCAAAATCATCAGCAGGAACGACCCACCCAAGGATACCAAGGTCAAAATCAAGGCAAGCCATGGAACAAGTTCGTCTGAGGAGCCGAAAAAGCAAGTTATTCTGCGAATATCACCAGAGAGCGGGTCATAGCACCGAGGAATGCAGAAACCTTCAAGCCCTCCTCTTCGCCGATTACCAAAAAGACGGGAAGAAACTAGTGCTGGATCGCAACAAACCTCACCCGAAGCAAATCAACCAGGTCATGCAACCAAAGAACGAGGCCGAGCGCTTCAGGATTGTCCAGGAAGAACGAAGGAAACAGGTTGCTTTCGACGAGGAGATCGAACAAATCAATGCAGCAGCAGCCACGGATAAAAGGGCTCGCGACGAAGAAGAGGAAGACGGAGCACGTCCAAGGAGACGAATAAACATGATTATGGGAGGACTGCCTATGGTTAACGACTCAGTTCGATCTATAAAAGAATACGAACGGAGGGCCACGGCAGCCCAGTACTACCGACGAAACACCACCGACGAGCTCAGAATCGGCGAAGAAGTGAGTTTCACCGAACAGGACGCCGAAGGAGTGGACCGACCGCATAACGATCCACTCGTCGTCGCCATGCGAATTGGCGACTGCGAGGTTGAAAAAATTCTGATCGACACCGGCAGCTCGGTCGACCTAACTTTTAGAGAAACACTGCAACGTATGGAGCTCAGCGACTACCGTATCAAACCATCGACGAGACCACTAACCGGCTTCTCGGGAGACTCGATCAACACAATCGGAATAATCAAACTTCCAGTCTACGTCAGCAGAATCACCAAGCTGATCAAGTTCGTATTCGTTGACCGACCAGCTATCTACAACGTCATCCTCGGCACGCCTTGGATTCACGAAATGAGGGCAGTCCCATCCACGTTTCATCAATGTGTCAAGTTCCCAACCCCATTCGGCGTGTATACACTACGAGGAGATCAGAGGATATACCGCACATGCTTCCGTATCGAGCACAAAATGCGCCACAAATCACAAGCGTACCTAGACGCAGAGCCTCGAATCGAGCTGCCACCTCCCGACCGCCCGCAGAAGGACGCGACAGTACAAATCAACATCGATATTCGCGATCCCGAACGCTGCGTCGGAATAGGAGCCGACCTCCGAGCTGATCTACGAGACAAGCTGATAGAATTCCTGAAGGAAAATGCCACGACCTTCGCTTGGACGACGACTGACATGACTGGAGTCGACCCGACCATCGCATGTCACGAACTGCACGTCGATCCGATCTTTAAGCCAGTCAAACAGAAAAGACGAAAGCTCGGCCCCGAACGCGCCAAAGCTGTCAATGATGAGGTAGAAAGACTTTCAAAGGCAGGTTCGATCACCGAGGTGAAATATCCGGACTGGTTGGCAAATCCCGTCGTAGTGAAAAAGAAGAACGGTAAATGGAGAGTATGCGTAGATTTCACCGACCTCAATAAGGCGTGCCCAAAGGATAGCTTCCCGCTTCCGCACATTGATCGACTCGTAGAAGCGACCACCGGCCACGAGCTACTATCGTTCATGGACGCCTTCGCCGGGTATAATCAGATTATGATGCACCCAGACGACCGAGAAAAGACTTCCTTCATCACTGACCGCGGGACATATTGTTACAAGGTAATGCCCTTCGGGCTCAAGAATGCAGGAGCAACTTACCAGCGCCTCGTAAACCGAATGTTCGCCGACCAGCTCGGCAACACAATGGAAGTTTATATTGATGATATGCTCGTCAAATCCGCTTTAGCCGACGACCACATCAGTCACCTCGCAACATGTTTCGCGAGCCTGAACAAGTACGGAATGAAGTTGAATCCAGCAAAATGTACTTTCGCGGTCACATCGGGAGAATTCCTTGGTTACATCGTCACAAAGAGGGGCATCGAAGCAAATCCGAAGAAAATAACGGCGATCACCGAGCTCCCATCTCCAAGGAACACCAGAGAAGTCCAACGACTAACCGGACGTGTCGCAGCCCTGAATAGATTCATCTCTCGATCAACGGACAAGTGTCTCCCTTTCTACAATCTTCTTCGTGGGAACAAGAAATTCGAGTGGGACGCTAAGTGCGAGGACGCGTTTCAACAGCTAAAGACCTACCTCTACACCCCACCAATTCTGGCCAAACCCGAGGAAGGAGAGACGCTGTACTTGTACATCTCTGTGTCAACCTCGACAGTCAGCAGTGTGCTCGTCCGCGACGACCGAGGCGACCAACGACCAATCTTCTACACCAGCAAGATATTTGACGACGCAGAAACACGCTACAACACACTTAAGAAACTCGCGTTGGCAGTCGTCGTCTCAGCCCGGAAGCTCCGTCCCTATTTTCAGTCGCATTCGGTGGTCGTCCTAACAAATCAACCAATCCGAACAATATTGCACAGCCCGAGCCAATCAGGAAGGATCGCTAAGTGGGCAGTTGAGCTCAGCGAATACGATATTGAGTACAAGCCCAGGACCAGCGCCAAATCCCAGGTCCTCGCAGACTTCATCATCGAACTACCACCCGAGCTCACCATAGCCGAAGGACAAGAGCCCGAGGAGAAGTGGACTCTGTTCGTAGACGGTTCATCATCAAGAAACGGTTCAGGAGTTGGAGTCAAACTGACTTCCCCGACCGGCGAACTGATCGAGCAATCCTTCCGTCTAGGATTTCCGGCCTCTAACAACGAAGCCGAATACGAAGCACTGCTCGCAGGATTGCGACTGGCCGAAGTAGTAGGGGCGAGGCAGGTAGACGCGTTCGCCGACTCTCAGCTCGTTGTGAACCAATTTAACGGGGAATATGAAGCAAAAAACGAGCGCATGGACGCGTACTTAAAGCTCGTCCAAGAAATTACCGCGCGAATTGGCTCAGTCACGCTAACAAAGATTCCCCGAAGCGACAACTCCTCTGCCGACGCACTGGCCGCCCTAGCATCGACTTCAGACCCCGACCTTCGTCGAATCATTCCAGTCGAATGCATAGCCCGACCAAGCATTGCGTCAAACGAAGACGTACTCCTCATTACCGAGGAAGAAGAAGGATTGGACGATGCTCACAAAAGCAACGAGGAGGTAATTAGGGATACCGATCCCGAGCATACTATTACCACCGACTGGAGAGACGAAATCAAAAACTATATATTAACGGGGAAGGTCCCCGAGGATCGTTGGGTAGCTCGCCATTTAAAAGCTCGCTGCGCTCAGTACGTAATGATGAAGGACGAACTATTTCGATGGAGTGCGTCCAAGGCACTCTTACGATGCATAAACGGGCAGGAGATCAAATGGGTCACCGAGCAAACTCACGAAGGAGCAGGCGGAAATCATACAAGCGGCCGAGCATTGGCCACAAAAATAAAGCGACACGGTCATTTCTGGCCAACCATGATCGCTGACTGCGAGAGCTATGTTTCCCGATGCGAGAAATGTCAGAGGCACGCCCCAAGCATACACCAGCCACCCGAGCTTCTCACCACTGCAGCCACACCCTACCCATTCATGAGATGGGCCATGGACATCGTCGGGCCCCTGCCAGCCTCGCATCAAAAGAAATTCATCCTGATAATGACCGATTATTTCACCAAATGGGTCGAAGCCGAATCCTACTCGGAAATCAAAAACCTCGACGTTCAGAAGTTCGTCTGGAAATACATAATATGTCGCCACGGTGTCCCATACGAGATTGTAACCGATAACGGGTCCCAATTCATCTCCAATCTGTTCGAAGGTTTCTGTGCAAGATGGAAGATCCGTCTAAGCAAGTCCACCCCGAGATACCCACAAGGGAACGGACAGGCCGAGGCGACAAACAAGACGATCATTGACGGACTGAAGAAACGGATGGAGAGCAAGAAAGGCCTCTGGGCCGACGAGCTCGACGACGTTCTCTGGTCTCATCGAACCACACCAAGGACATCGACCGGTCAAACCCCCTTCTCACTTTCTCACGGAATGGAGGCAATTTCTCCGGCCGAGGTGTGCGTCCCGACAATACGCTTGAGTATTGCGCCCGAGCACGAGGAGCTTAACAACAACATGATTATTGACTGCCTCGACCACACAGAAGAATTACGAGACCGAGCACTCCTACGCCTCCAAAACTACCAGCAACAGATCACCCGACACTACAACAAGAAGGTTAAGGGTCGACGTTTTATAGAAGGCGACCTCGTCCTCAGGAAAGTGTTCGAAAACACGCGAGAACACCGAGCAGGGAAGCTCGGCGCAAATTGGGAAGGTCCATACATCGTCTCGAAGGTAGTCAAACCCGGCGTCTATGAGCTCGTAACGATATGCCGAGCATAACTCGCTCACGGAAAAGCCGAGCATCGCGCTCAAAAAAAAAAAAAAAAAAAAAAATGAGCATCTCTCGTTCCAAAACCGAGCTCGCTATACACGAGTTCGAGTAATATGTAAAGTGAACTACGATCGGCTTGATCCCCTTTCGGGGTACGTAGGCAACCTCTCATGAGGCTCAGCTATATCAATAATAAAATTTTATCAAGTTAAATTTTGTCTCAACCGCACCGAACAGATCGACATCTTGGCCAAGTTCCCGCACAAGGCTGATCGACAGCAAATAAGCCGAGCATAGCTCTCGCACACTGTCCCGATCAGACCTTAGGGGTAAGCCGAGCACTTACTCGCACCCGACCCGTGGTACAACGAGCATAGTCTCGGAACCCACGACTAAGTAAGCCGGGCCCAGTTCCCGCACAAGGACGACTGACAGAAAAAATAAGCCGAACACAGTTTCGCATAACTGTCCCGGTCGGTCCTACGGGATAAGCCGAGCACCTTGCTCGCTCCTCGCCGAAATCGATTATCTAACCTAAACCGAGCACTTCCTTCGTTCATTTGTTCCGACTTAAACAAAAATAAAAGAATGGGAACGAGAAGGAAAACAAGTTCATTAAAAACGCACGAAGGCGAGAACGATTACAACAACATACTAAAAAAAAAAAAGAGAGAGAGAGAAACAGCTAAATTTAAGAAGCCTCGGGAGCTCGATCCTCATTCTCGATCGAAGCCTGTTGATCCGGAGCAAACACCAAAGAGCCTCCAGCGGCCCGACATGGACTACTCGGTGGAGTCATAGTAAAATCCTCATCCTTCAGATCGGTGAACTCAATCGAGATGAGTTCCTCCTTAAAACGAGCAGCATCGGAATGCGCCTTAGCTATCCTATCAGGAGGAATAGCAAACCCCTCCTTGACCAGTGTCTCCAACATAGACGCAACAGCAGCGGCTTGAATCATCAGTATCTGGGTTCTCCGCCCGAGCTCTTTCTCCTCATTGGCTTTCTTGATCTTAGAAAGCCGAGCTTGTGCTTTGCCCGACACGCGCTCATTCTCCTTTAAAACTTCACGCGTACAAGAAGACCTCAGCCGAGCACACTCGGATTCAAGCTTATCCTGCAGATCGGAGACCCGAACTATCAACTCGTCAGCCTCCGCTCGAGCGTTCGAGCTATCAGTCAGGCACTGCCTGTTTTCAGTGTCCAACCGAGAATTCTCGGTGGAGAGATTATCAATCTTCGCTTCTAAGGCCGACACCTTCTCCTCTTCGACCTTGAGGGAGCAACGGAGCGCCTCCGTAGCAGCTGCCGCCTCGCGGTATCCTTCAAGCTCGGTAATCGATCTCTCGGCCTTTCCGAGCTCCCTCTTCAAGCTGCTGATCGCCCTCTCGAGCTCAACCCCCCTATGTTCGTACTCGTCACAAAGCATGTTATAGTTGGCAAAACCCTGGAACAGGAAAGCTAGGTCAAAACCACATTTTATCAGAATCACAATAAAATAAAAAAACAATAGCTCACCCGAACGAAATCCTTAGCCACTGCTTGTTTGCGATCAGAGAAGTGTGTATGCGTGACTGGAGGCAGCGATCTCGGAGGACTATCTCTCATCAGCCGAAGCAAGTCCGCGCAAGCTTCCCCATCGCGAAGAAGTGGCCTCGAACCTTCATATCTCACAGAGAAGCCATAATCCGTGAACGCTCCTTCACCTGGCCCACCCAAAAAAGTCAACCCGGCGATCTCGTCCAAGTCCGGAATGGACCGATCATCCCGAGAGTCTTCATTTTCACCCTCCTCCCGACCATCCATTTCGCTTTGGTCAAGGACCTGATCATCACCCGGATGTTCCAAAAGGGCCGCATCCTCAATATTCGGGCACTCAGCATTCCCAACCTGCGTACCCATAGCCTCGGGAAGAACTGCCAACTCAGTCCTGCCACCGTCGGTAGTCTCGCCCCCAAGACCATCATTTTGCTCGGCGACATCAGCCATCTGCCCCTCGGAAGCGACAATCTTCTTCTTTTTCTTCCTCCTCACCAAGGAAGGGACGTCAGCAGTCTCCTCGGTCTCCCGACCGTCTTCAGGGACGAGAGAAGCCCCTGGCTCAGCGGCAGCCGTCTCCTCGGGACGCGACCTCTTCTTCTTCTTCCTTTTCTTCTGCGCCTCAACCGCCTCCACCGCTGCGCACACCTGACGAAACAAATCTCGGTGATACTCGTTCACAAAAACGATCCCCGAGGGGACTTCCCCGACCCAAGGCGAAAACGGTCGATTCGGATCCAGGGCGTCAGGATTTACCTGTGTTCCGGAAGGATTCTCCTGCTCCATAACAGGATTTTCCTGCTGACCGACGAGGTTCTCCTCGACGTAGTTCACGATCTCCAAGTCCATGCGGCCCATCGTTTCTTCTATCTGTTTCCCTCCTTTTGTGTATCGAACGAACGGACGGCTATTGTACTCGGCCAACGAGTCAACAGATCGAAGATGGCACCCTACAGACTCGAAAGATTAGAAAGCGTCACCGAGCTCAAAAAAAAAAGGGGGACAAGAAGAAAGCAACCTTCGTCCAAATATCCTACGGCTCGCTTAACTTGGTCAGCGTGAACGTCCGGCCACCTCTGAATACTCCGAGCAACAAGCTTATGAAGATCCGACAGAAAGTTATCCGGCGCAGGAAGATCAAAGAAATGACGATCTGCAAAAAGAAAGAACAAGGATGAGTTAGTCTATTTAGAGGAACAAGCAAAGCAAAGAGATTACCATGAAGATGATTCCACAGCGTCCGATACGGCCTCCCAGGGTCGGGCACCGAGGCAGAATTGACCCGAACGTAAAAATAACGATCTTGCCAATCGTCAACCTTGGACGGTTTTCCTATAACAACCTTCTCCCCGAAGCGAGTCCTCATACAGACGTAACGAGTCCCAACAGTTGTAGGATTCGTCGAAATCGTCGTCATCTCTTCAAAAAACCGAAGGGTCAAGTTCACACCACTTTCGGAGGCCAAAATCATGGCACCGACCAAGTTCTGAACAGCCGCAGGACACAACTGGGACAGGGCAATCCTCCTTTCCTCGCAGTAGGCAATGAGAAGCCTCGGCAAGGGAAACCTCAGGTGGATATCCTTGAACCAGAAGTCATACAGGCATATCCACCCATCCGGACAAGCCCAAGGCCTCTCATGCGGCTCGGGTAGGCGAAGCTCGAGCCGATCAACGCCCCCAGGATCGCAGTTATCCCTCAACCAATCCAAGTCTTCATCCGAGCATTTCGTCGGAAGGACAGGATGAGGGGGACGCGTCTTCTTTTCCGAGCCCTCCACGCCCGTTCGTTTGGTGTTCTTCCGAGCCTTTTTGGACCTGCTCGGCTCCGAGACCATCCTATCACACCGCGCCTGATCCACTAAGGCCACGGCCTCTGCCTTCACCGGAGCAGAACCCAAGGGTTGAACCAACGCAGGTAGCCAAGGCCGAATACCGTCGTCCTCCGAATCTATCAGGTACGGAACCCGAAAACTCTGAATGCTACCCGAAACCGACTGAACCCGAGCCCGAGTATCTTCAGAACCCCGAGCTATAACTTCCGTCCGTGCCGAGCCCGACAAAGAGTCCCGTTGAGCAGTAGACGAGCTGGACTGAGCGAAATTACCCTCGGATAGCCTTACCGAGTAAAGATCCCGATCCGAGGATGATTCTGAATGGGAGTCGATTCTCATGATTTACAAAACAAGTACAACAACAAAAGCTAGAGAGAGAAAGTGAACAAAATTCTAGAGAGAAGGGAGAGCGAAATACCTGCAGAAGGAGAGAAATGAAAACGGGAAGAAACAGCGCGATGTATATATAAGCAAGGTGGGAAGATTCCAAGACAAGCGCAATGATGACCCCTACACAACTCTTCGGCTTCCGGCGGTTATAGGTATCATCATTACACCAACACGGCTCTTCAGTATCTCGCCGTTTCCCAAGAAACCCTTGAACTCCCCAAGAAGAAAACAACAAAGCCAGCCGACCAGACCTATACCGAATAAATACCGGCCCAACTAAGACATCTTCAAATCCGCCGACTCCAAATATCATGAAGATCGACGAACTGGGGGGGGCTTACTGTTATAGATGGGTTTAGCACCCCACCCACTTAGAAGGCCCATGATTTATTCTTGATATAAAGGCCGGCCCAATAGAGCAATAGAAGCCCAATCAAACGCGCTCAAACCGAGCCCATCGTCATCGGCTCGATTCGGCTCAGCTGAACGACAGCAAGTCAGCTCGGCTAAGCCGAACAGCAGCAAGTCAGCTCGGCTGCGCTAACAGCCAAAGGAATGTACGGCTCGGCCCATCACGTCACCAAGTACGGCCCAACTCGCAGAGCCCGACAAGCGGTCAACGGCCTGTAGAAAGTACGACCGTATTTTACTATAAATAGGAGTCGTCACTGTACATTAATGTAACTTTTTGGGATTTGTGCACTTCTTACTACTTTCTCTCTCTAGAGTCAATTTCCCGAATTGTAAACCGAGCACGTCTCTCGACCTGCTCGGATATCTGAATATAAAGACACGCTCGTTCCGAGCACATTATTCTCCTTTAAGGAACCCGAACACGATTCTCTTCTCGTCCATCCCGAGCATATTTCTAACTCCTGCTAGTCTCTGAATCTAGTCTTTTCTCTCTCAAGAACAACTTAGTTCCTTCGGACCGAGCACGTCAACTCTCTAGCAAGACGCGCATCCCGACCTTGTGACGACCTCGGTTATCACATATAGCATCTTATTAAGTTCCTAACCGACGAAACTCCATGGTTCCGTTGTTTTTTTGTTTTTTGTTTTTTTATTTTGTTTTTTATAAATATATATTAGTTAATAATAAACCCAGACCGGGGATTCAACCAGTTTATAAACGAAAAACGAAAAGTAAAACAAACCAAAAACCAAAAACCGCAACCCTAGTTAGCATGGAGTTTAATAATCGATAGCATTTTGTTGTAAAGGTGAAGCAAAACGTAATCCGAACTTGGTAATCATTTAACTGTGCCAATAATAAAGGTGATATGGCTAATCCAAAAATGAGTTCCTACAAACTTTCAGCCATGCCCAAAACTAGGGATGTAAAATTCAGGGTTTGAGCCAAAATTCAGCCTTATTATATATAAGTCCATCTCTATTATAGTCCTAACCCTATTTTAACCCTATAAAATTTTGAAAACCAGGGTTAATCCTAATGATTAATTTAAAATTTTTTTCTTCAAAACAAATAAGTTAGATTAGTTAATATTCAATTTGTGTAAAATGAGTTTTGTATATTAATACTCATTCTCATCTATTATTTATTTTTATTTTTAATAATATTATCATATAATGTATGCTTTAATTTATGTTTAAGTGGTTGGTTCAACCGTCCATTTACTTTATTTGTTTTAATTTTTGTTTATATATATGTTTAAATATTATCATCTTATATTAATTATGTTTAAATTTATATTCTATTTTACGTTTTCTTATGGTAAGTAGATGGGCGGTTAAACCAACATATATTATCCATTTTGTTGAAAGTTTTGCTCTGATACCATAAGGAAACATAAGTAGAATATAAATTTAAACATAGTTAATATAAGATGATAATATTTAAACAGATATATAAACAGAAATTAAAACAAATAAAGTAAATGGGCGGTTAAACCAGCCACTTAAACATAAATATACTTCGCTCGAGATGCCGAGATGTGTATATAAATATACTTGAGAAGGGATTTTCTCAGAAGATTCCCCCGTCTCTTGTTTAGACATACTTCGCTCGAAAGCTTTCTGCAATTGCAAGATTTGATCTATAATTTGCTCTGGAGATTGAGAAGGTTTCGGTATATCTTCTTTTTACACTCTTTTTTTTTGTGATTGAGATCCAGGGTTCTGTTTTTGGGATTGTATTTATAGGTTCGGATTTTTCTGAGATTGTTTCCAGGGTTATGCCTTTTCCTTTATCAATCTTCTTTGGAGGCATTGTACCTGTTTTGAAGAAATTCTCGTGTCAAAAAGTCTGGGACAAAGTTTGAATCTCCTTTAATAAATTCAATCTCGAAATCAAAAATACTTAAAATTGCTTGCCATCGCGCAAAAATCTGTTTTGAAGCAAGAATTTTCACATCTTTTTGTAAAACATCTTTAGCACTTTTGCAATCAATTCGTAAAAGAATTTTTTTTTATTTAAGAGATCCCTTTGAAATTTTTGAATACATAATACAATACTTAAAATTTCTTTTTTAATAGTAGAATAATTCTTTTGGGTATCATTCCAATGTGATGACGTAAATTGTACAATGCTCTCACGACCATCTAAATTCTTTTGTTTAAGGATACCCCCATATCCTACATCTAACGCATCTGTTTCTATGATTTTATCTAAATCCGGATCTGCTATGTGCAAACATGGGATTTCTAGGACCTATTTTTTTATTTTTTGAACTAATGCAATATGCTCTTTAGTCCACGGAGTAGGATTTCTCTTAAGGCGATTATGCAATGGTTTATCAATTCTATTTATTTTAAGACAAAAATCTAGCACATAATTGAGACTTCCAAGGAACCTTTGTAATTGTTTTTTTCTAAGATTTTGTTTGGAAATTTATTTGCAAACTCCAACGATATTTCTATAGGAGTTATCATACCTTGCGATATGTAATGTCCTAGAAATCTGATCTTAATTTGAAATAAGGACATTTTTGTTTTGGAAACAACAAGACCATTTTTTCTTGCTACATAGTAAAATGTCTTTAAAATTTTAAAATGTTCATCAATAGAGTGTGAAAATATTAGTATATCATCAATATAGAAAATGAAAAATTTTGAATATTCAGAAAATATGTCGTTCATGATTCTTTGAAATTCTGAAGGTGCATTTTTCAAACCGAAAGGCATTACGTTCCATTGATATTGACCAAAAGGTACCGTAAACGCAGTTTTATAACGATCGGCTTCGGATATTTGAATTTGCCAAAATCTTTGATTTTAAATCAAATTTTGAAAATATGTGAGCCGAGTAAAGCTTTTGAAGCAAATCTTTTTTATTTGGTATTGGATATATAATCCATTTTAATGCAGTGTTTACAGGTTTGTAATTAATTGCCAACCTAGGAGTGCCCCTTTCGATTTTAGAATTTTTATTTACGTAAAAAGCAGCACAAGACCAAGGTGATCTCGATTTTGAAATTAATCCTTTATCAAGAAGATCTTTTTTTTGTGCTAATGGATTTCATTCATTACTTAAAGTTTCAAACTGGTACAAAGGCATTAGGCCCAGTCAAGGCCCTTTTTGCCAAACAGTCCGCTCTAGAGTTATGAGCCCTTCTGATGAAGGAAACAGAGAAAAACAGTAAAGATGAAGCAAGAAGAGAAATGTCGTCGATGATACTCTGAATAGCAAGTATTGGAGTATTGTTGGAGATCAAGAAGATCATAAATCTCTTTTCTACAATGTTTTTCTAATTCTGAATTAATTTGAATTGGACGGGCCTTTGTTGGAATTTCTTTTTCAATAAAATTTGCATCATAAGGTAAGTCAACAATATGTTGTTTTCGATTCCAAAAAGCAGTTGAAAAAGTTTATTTAGATTAGAAATTTTATCTTGTATTTCTTTCGAATTTAGAGCTTCTATGGTTTTTTGAATTAAAACTTCTGATTTTAAGTTTTCTAAATGAGATGTTTTGCTTTGAATCAAAGAGTTAATAAAATTTTCTTGTATTGAACAAGCTTTTAGTAAATTCAGGCTTCGCCTCTTTGGTGTTTCAAGAAAATTGAAAGATAATTTTATATTTTGGTTTTTAAAACAAATAGAATCATCCATCACTTTGTATGGTGTAATTAGACTTATAAATGGAGTACCTAAACTAACCTTTTGATATATATCATCCGTGAGGACAAATGCAGTTTTGATGAGGATATTATCTTTTAAAATCGAAGCTTCTGCTTTAGATGTTATACGAAGTTTGGAATGGTTTGCAACATATAATTTTTCTCGGGTTTCTAAATGAAAGCATTTTGGGACAAGCTCAGACTTGATGCAATTAAGATCAGCACCCGTATCAAATAGAGCAATTGTATCGATTTTGTAATTTTTAGAAAAAACAATTGTGACTCGTATCTTATATTTTCGAGAGGTAATTTCTCTAAGGACACATAGGAAATCATTAGGGGCCATGTCTAGTGTATCTGTTCATTCAGATCTTCTTCTGTATTATCAGAACTAGAATCATGATGTCCTTTGATAGAAGATAGAACCGAATGAAAATATTCGGAATCACGTTTTTGTTTTTCTTTGAGGATTTTAAGATCATTTTTACCTCTTTAATTTCAATCCTAAGATCTTGTATTGATGTTTTGGAATTATGTTTCTTTCTTTTGTTAAGAATGGTAGTTAGTCATAAGAGGATTTGGAAAAATTATGATTATGAGATTTTGAAGAGTTTTCTGAGGTTTTGTATAAAGAAAGAAGAATTGTTTCTAGAAATTTTTGTTTTAGGCTTGGATCTGATATGGAATTTAGGATTTCAAGCTGAAGTTCTTGATCTTTTGTAAGGACATGGATATTCTTTCTATCAGATTCCGAGCTTGATGATGAACTATTTAGTTCATCAACTTGCATGGCATCTTCAGAAGAAATTGATGAATCAGAATCATAAGATGATGAAGAATGGTCTAGTAAAAGATTTGATATTTTACTTGAAAGTTCTTCTCCAAGGTCGAGTTCTTGGATTTTTCTATTAAAACGACAAAATTTAGAAATGTGACCTTTCTTTTTACATTTGAAGCATGTAAGATTTTATAGAAAGGTTTCTTTGGTAGATTTTCTTTTGGAGGAAATTTGTTGCTAGGTTTTTCCCATGAATTTTCTCGAGATTCATGGTTTCTATATTTTTTTAGGGTATTTTCTAGCCTTATTTTTGGAGTAGTAGGTTTTGCTACAATCTCCTACACAAGATTTGCTACCTCGATTGGGGTCTATTTCAAATTGTTTACAAAAGGAACCTAATTCAATTTTTGTTCTTTTGAGTTCCCATTTAAGATGTTTCTGGAGTTTAGATCTTGACAGATCTTAAGACCTTCTTGTTGAACAATACTGATCAACTCTCCATATGTGAAATCATCGTAATCTATAATTTGTGTTCCCATAGAATCTCTAATTTTGTTTCTGACTTTATCTCCTAGGAGGGAAGGAAGTCCTGCTATAAATTTTTCTTTCCAAAAAGGTTGGTTTGAATCTTGTCGGAGTAAAACCCTAGTAAGGAATGTGTTTTTGTACCATTGAAAATCACTTATTTTTTGCATTTAAGATTTGAAAGAAGTTCAGCGTTCTTATCTCTAAGTACTGAGGGATCTCCTATAAAGTGCAAAGTTATGGCTATGACTAATGTAGCGACATCATCTTGTTGAGGGTTTCCAAGATTATCTAAAATTGGTATGTTATCTTCATCCATTTTAACCGCATCTAGAATTTCGGTGCGTTGCTGATTGATTAGATAATTATCCCACCATCCTTTAAGCTGTCCCGAAAAACCAGCTATAAGGAGTTCAGCTACGGTCTTATCCTCATTTCCGATTTGGGTTCTGTAGGCATTTGCGGCCATGGTCATTTTTTGAGGAAACTTAAGATGTTATACTCAGATATACCGTCAATATTCCAGTCATATACTGAGGAGGAATTGAACCTAGGTTGCTCTATTATAATTTAATATAATATAATAAATTATATCTTATTAAAAATATTATGAAGATTATTTTTGTGGTTTTGATAAAAACATGATTTTGCGGTTTTGACAGAAAAATTCGATTTTGCGGTTGTGGTTTAGGCGAAAAATTGAGATTTTTTGGTTTTGCGGAAAATAAAGATTTTGCGGGGTTTGACGGAAAATCAAGATTTTGCGGTTTTATTGGAAAATAACGATTTTGCAGTTTTGAGAGAAAACATGAGTTTGTAGTTTTGGCGGAAAAACATGATTTTAGGGTTTTGGCAAGAAAATCTGATTTTGCGGTTTTGGCTGAAAACCTCGATTTTGCGGTTTTATTGGTAAATAACGATTTAGCGGTTTTGACGGAAAACATGAGTTTGCAGTTTTGGCGGGAAAAATCTCGATTTTGTGGTTTTGGCGGGAAATATCGATTTTACTATTTTGGCGAAAAATAAAGATTTTGCGGTTTTGGCGGGAAATCAAGATTTTATTATTTTGGCGGGAAAACTTGATTTGCGGTTTTGGCGGAAAATCTCGATTTTACGGTTTTGACGGGAAAACTCGATTTTGCGGTTTTGGCGGGAAAACTCCATTTTGCGGTTTTGGCGGGGAAAACTTGATTTTGCGATTTTGGTGGGAAAGCTCGATTTTGCGGTTTTGGCGGGAAAACATGATTTTGCGGTTTTGGTGGGAAAACATGATTTTACTGTTTTGGCGGGAAAACTTAATTTTACGGTTTTGGATTAAAATTCGATTTTGCGGTTTTGGCGGGAAAACTTGATTTTGCGGTTTTGGCGGGAAAACATGATTTTACGGTTTTGGCGGGAAAACTTGATTTTATAATTTTTGATGAAAAACTTGATTTTGCAGTTTTGGCGGGAAAACTTGTTTTGCGGTTTTGGCGGGAAAACCTAATTTTATGATTTTGGCGGGAAAACGTGTTTCCTCATACAATTACTTCTCTTGGTCGAGAAGGTTTGTGTTATCATATTTGCAATGGAATCAGTCTGTCCAGATATTGAAACCCGCCTATGCTAGTACTCTTTCGTGTATTTTTGGTATTGTTATCGACACCAGTGCATCTCATCATCTCATTATTTCTATTGAATCTTTGGTTGATGTTTTGATACTTATTTATGTCTTATCGGTTTACCCAATGGAGCAGTTAAATTAACAACTAAGCGTGTGAAGTTATGTTTGGCGGTTACATTCTCCGTTGTCTTATATGTCCAACATGTTTCTTGATGTTTCTTGATTGCTTAAGAAGAAGTCTTATATTGTTGTTTTTATGGACCAATTATGTTATTTTCAGAACCGTTCTACGAGGAATCTGATTGAAGCCAGTGATGAGTGTTATGGGGACTTTGGTGGGTTAGATAATGCATTTTTCTCACTTGTCTTGTTTTCTTGATGTTGGATCTAAAGTTTAATTTTATTTGCCTTGTGACATTTTTGTTCGGGTAAACAACCTCATTTGGTTTTTTAGGATAACAATAATAAAACAGAAGCTATTTTCATCCTATTCACTGCCATGTCAGGGGTCCTTATAGTATTCCTTCCTCTTGTGGTGCTTCTTATTTTTTAATGATCGTAGACAATTATTCACTGTGAGTTTGGGTGTGTTTGATGCATTCTAAGAGTGAAGTTAACGTTCTCTTGTGTAACTTATGCGCCATGGTTGTTCAACAGTTTTAAAACAAATGTTCGAATCATTTGGAGTGACAACGGGTCTTAGTTTATAGGTTTTAAGTCGTGACACATACCTCGGTGGATCCCTCATTACCGGTGATGTCATATTCTCCAGTGGTTCATGACACTGATGACATACATTTTTCACATGTGTCACCACATGATTCAGACATTGATGACACAATTGTTTCTCTTGTGTCACTGTAGGATTCTAACAGTAGGGGGAGCTCGTCTTCCTCACCACCCAAGATTGCTCCATATTCGTATGAGATTGTCATTTCTGGCGTAGTGCCTGACAAAATGATTGAAGTGGTTGGAAAAATTGTTCAACAATTAGGTCGGGGTCATCGTACAAAAATGAAGTATGTTATTTTCAAGCTGTATATCACATATTCGGCTCAAGTTAATCAAGACCCACATATTCATCTCTCCAATCACTTCCAGATCCATTAGGTACGTTTTACCTGATTGAGAATTACATATGCTCTGCTAAATTTTTGAATTCTTTCAAAGTTTTTATGGTGAATGTCACTGTCTTCTGGGAACCGCGTATGTTTAAAAATTCCATTTAAAGTTTGGCGTAACACAATGGGTTTCGAACTCATTGCTTTGGAAGATAATGATTGTGGGAACTTATTGATTCACCACCATATAAGCGAGCTATTAGATGCAAATGAATTTTCAAAACCAAGTTTAATTTTGATGGTACGAGTGAGCGCTACAAGGCGCGGATGGTTTCTCTTAGAAATAATTAAAAGAGGGTACTGACTATCACGAGAACTTTGCTTCGCTAATCAAAATGACCACTATTAGAATGTTTCTCAGTGTGGCTGCCTTCCGAAATTGTAAACTTCATCAGATGGATATTCATAATGTGTTCTTACATGGTACTTCGGAAGAATAAGTTTATATGTGACCACCACCCGGGTTTTTTACCTCTGCTCCAACAAGGTTTGTCATTAGAAAAATTATCTTTAGTGTTTGCGACATGCTCCTTTTATTTTGGTTTAGTACTCTCAATACTACACTTTTGGATTATTGTTTTCGCCAATCCGCATCGATTATTCGATGTTCTCTTTTAAGTGCGAGTCCTCGAAATTTATCTCCTTGTTATGTTGATGACTTGGTAATTGGTTGTAATAACTCTGCTATGATACCAACTTTCAAATTGTATCTATATCATAAGTTCCATATGAAAGATTTGGGATACTATTTTGGTGTCAACAAAAGTATTGTTTGATGTTGTTTTTCGAGGCTAAACAACTTTGTTGTCATCCCAACGAGATTCGTATTGCTCAAAATCATTGTCTTTCTCTCTCCGTCGATGATCCCTATTATGATTCTTCACAATACCATCACATTGTTGGTAAGCTGATGTACCTCATTCATACTCGGCCAGAGCTGTGTTACACAGTGCATATCTTGTCTTAGTTTACGCAAAAATAGTCTATTGGGCATTTGGAAGCTGCTATCAAAGTCCTTCACTACTTGAAAGGAACGCCGTAACATGGACTTCTTTATAAATCTGGAACCAATTTGATTCTGACGGGTTATTGTGACGCGATTGGGAAGATTTCACACTCACATGTTGCTCATTAACTGGGTCTTTCTAATTGACTCACTTATCTCATGGAAAACGAAAAAAACACCACACAATCGTTTTATCTTTTGTTGAAGCCAAATATCATTCGATGTCTTAGTCTACTAAAGAGGTGAAATGGCTTCATGGTCTTCTTGATTTTTTTTTTTTTTTGTGCAACCTGGTCCTATTCCATTCATTGTGACAATAACATTGTTGTGTACATCGCCAATAATCATGTCTTTCATAAGAGAACCAATCATGTTGAGCCTGATTGGCATCATGTTCGTGACTCCATTCAAGCTGGTCTCACCACCCCGGCGTTTGTTCGCATTATAGAACATATTGCTGACATTTTTACTAAATTTTTAGTGAATGTTCAATTTCGATTTTTTTCTTTTCAAGTTAGGCATTTGTGATTTAAACTTGAGGGAGAGTGTTAAAATATGAGATAGTTTATGTTGTATTGGCTCAATATCCTTAGCAAATATATATATTTGTACATTGTTAATGTTAATACAACATAATTTTTTTTTTCATTATCCACTCGTACTTCGACAAGATGCTTGTTTGGAAATAAGCTTCAAAAACCTATGTTTGACATAAAGATCAATATATTAGTTTACATTTTCCATCGTAACCATGGTTAAAAAACCTTCTTCACACAACTCATGTAAGAACATCTGTTTCCCTCTCTTGACCTCGATATCAAAATTCAAATCACAGTCAATAGCATGTCCTTTGATTGTCTCCTTAACAGTCTTGTACAATATTGATTCAGTGTCTTTAATATCTTCCAAACTAATTTTCACTCCAGCCAACTATAATAGAATAAATAAGACATGATCAATGAACACATTCAATTGTGTTGTGCAACAATGCCAAATCCATAAGACGACATGTAAACTCAAACTTATCATACTCCATGAATCTTGGATTTGGAGAAAATATTCTAGCATGGCCAGGATATGGAACATAGAATGGAGAAGTAGAAGCATCATCATCATCTTAAAATTGTATATCTCATTGAATGCAAATTTGAATCATTCCTGAGTAACACTATCATGCACCTATGGCGTCTTAAAGCTCAAACTATACAAAAATCCCATGTTGGAGCGACTCATGGCTTATATTCTTTATGTTCTTGAATGATTCCACTAATAGACTTGACCGAAGTATATGATAGTCTTCTAATTGCTATGACCCACATCAGGAAGCCTTAACATTACCAAACGTCTCATGTATTCAAAGTTAGTTAATTCCTTAATTCATTTAGCCATTGGTGATCATTACCTCTGTTTTCAAATTTGACAATAAAGCTTCATAATGAAGTATTTATAGACTTAATAACACTCATTATTTCTAGATAAGGCACTAATAGATTTAAGAGCAGAGAAATGTTGGGAGGATAGCAATGATTCATCCTCCAAAAAATTTCCTAAAGTTTCCAGTAATTCCTTAAACACTTCAACATAACTCGTATCCTTGAAAATGCTAGTGTTCTAAAGTAGAACATCTACCACCATATTAAATGATATGACAACCCTTGTAATAAATGACTTCATGCCCTCAATAAAGAAGGTGTAGACACATTATGATATGGAAGCAAGCACATTCCAACAAGACCAATATAGCTTCTTCTCATGGCGGAATTTCTTAAGAATCCTACACAACTCTAATGATATCGGTAGGTAATGAGTGTGTACCGTACTAGGCAAGTCTCTGCATTTTTTTAAGAACTTGCAAATTGAATCTTTGGCAAATTCTTGGTTGGCTTCAATGGAGTAAGTGTATAGCATAACAAGAGTAGCTGGAACTTAAGAAGCTGAGAGAAATTGTAGATATTCAAAAGCTGACTTGTAAAACCTAAGAAAGAAATAAAATCGAGTAGTATCAGAAGAATGTTATCGAGATGGAACATCTATGATGATAATGATGACGACATCTTCTTTGTGGAATGGAGAAAGACAAGTGCTGCATAAATCTCAAATAAAAACACTTCAAGTGTTGTGTACCAATTTTTAATTTGAGTTGTACACTTTTAGTGCAACTTTTTCAAAAGATAATTAATATTCAGCCGGTATTCAATAATTACATTGTTCACTAGTAAATATTAAAAGTTTTAATTATATTTTGATTGTAAGATAGTCTTGTAAGATTAAAGTATCTTATCATTTATATTAAATGATAAAGATATTTTTTTATGTCTAGTTCTAGTAAATATTGACTTGGTTAGTGTGAAATGAAACATATCAAAAATGAATTTAAAGATGGAAAAGATCCATAGGTTAATTCATTCATGAGAGAAGAACATATCAATGCCCTTAAAAACATTTTTGCAGTAGGAAGTAAAAAATGGAATCAACAAGAATTGTACAAAATGTTAACATAATTAGACATAAGCGAAAGCAACACAAAAAGAAAATGATTAGCTTTGTTAGCATATCAAGTCTTTTATTAAAATAGTAATGAAGTACTTTAGTGTTAAGGTTAAGTTCTTTGTAATGAAATGATGGATGAGTTTGAGTTCTTTGTATATGATCTTCATTAATCTATATAAGTCTTGTTCATCAATCATAAGAGATATATTTTGATTTTATTATTTTTTATCAAGTGTCTAAGCCACACATGACACAAACTTCCATGCTATATTTATAATCTACCTGAGATTTAACCCTATTTTTATAACATTATTTAAACATTTTCTTTAAATATTATCACACACTTGTCAATTCTCCTAACTTGTTCTCTTTGTTATAGAGTTACTATTAGACACTAAATAGGAACCTATGAAAGTCATTTACACTACATGCGAATCAAACCATCAATAGAAAAGCAACGACCAAGAACAACAACCAAAACCAAGAACACTACAAAAACTTCCACACCGAATCAAGAACAGTGAGCACAATCGTCTCATGAACACGAAATCCGCAGAAACTGAAGAAATGAAAAATACAAGTTTCCTCGCGGATTTTTTTTTGTAAAATAACACTCTCTCACTGCGTTTCTCTCAACTTTCATACCAAGAAACAATGTTTTGCGTGAAAGACATCAGCTCGTAGCAATGTCTTGTCTACATCAGCACACCTAATGACCAGGAGCATTTTCCTGCAAAAAGTATATAATAAAATAAAGGAAGACTTCAATTTGAAGTAAAAGATTTTATTTACTGCAACAGAGATACACATGATGCATTGTTTATACACATTTAAGCAAGTTTTCTCTTCTTTTTTGAGCATGATTCTTAGACCAAGTAAGTACGAGTGCAAGAAAAGATTTTAGCTTACCCCATAGTTGAATTAGTTTATTCAACTAATACATTGCTAATTGAGTAACAACTCTTCTCTCAACAAGATTTGAAAAGTCCATGCATGAAGTCTCCTGAATTGCAGACAACACTTTAGCTCTCTTTCTTGCAGATGGAATAAGTTAATTAGCTCAATTTATAGTGCTCAAGTCAGCGACCTATAAGATTATGTTCGTTTGGGTATCTAAACGCAATATTTGGACACAACATCTAGATGCAGTATCACGATGCATGATCCAAATGATGTTCGTTTGTGTTTTTGATTTATGGATCTAAAGTTATATATGGATGTAGTAATGTCTGTTTGATATTTTGTATATGTATCTAGGACACACTTAGTAAAATGTTTAGAAAAACATATATTTGTGTTAACCATTAATTTAATTAATTATATTTCAACAAAATAATTATTAAAATTATAAAGGTCAAATAATTTTATTTCATTAAATTTAGAATTTGAAACGAACATAATTTTGGTGGGAAAACATATTTGATGTTTATGTGTGAAAATTATATTTGCGGTTTTGCCAAAAAAAAAATAAGATTTTAATGAGAATGAAATTTCGCGGTTTTGGTAAAAACGATTTTTTCGGTTTTGGCGAAAAATCAAGATTTTTGGTTTTGGTAGAAAATAAAATTTTATAGTTTTGCCGATAAAATAGCTTTTAAACCTTTACAGGAAAAGAGAGTTGATAGTTTTAGTGGAAAAAAACAAGAGTTTATTCTTCTTTGATGATATAATAAAAACCGAGTCGCTTGCGTACATACCATTACTCCATGGAACAGCAATAAAACAAGTAAAAGAGGTTACCCGCCAGCCTCAGCCGTTTTCTGTGGAAATTATCAACTTGGACAAATCTTTCATCAGTTTTTCTTTCAGGTTTAACTCGACCGGGTTATTCGATGGAACGTGACCAACGTAAGCAACACTTAACATGATTAATAAAAAACCGTTTTGAGGGGTGAAAAGAAGAAAACGTCAAGAGATCAAACAAAAATCAGTCATTTTTTTCATCAAAATTATTGAATGCGTTGCTGTCGAGTGTATTCCCATAGGGCAATGGCGCCACTGACGTGTACGTTGAGGGACCTAACAACTCCAAGTTGTGGGATCTCGACACAAGCGTCCAGTACATGTATTATATCCACAGGTATGCCTTCCTTTTCCCGACCAAGCACCAAAACCTTTGGAACAACATAGAGAAAACATTGACCAATAAGATCCATTTAGTTCCATGGGGAAAGTGAGAGCAAAAAAGTAAAAGGTTTTTGTTTGCTTGGCTCATGAACTTACCGTCTTCTTTGGGAATTGATACTTGTCCAGTGAAACACTGTTAGCTGTCTGCTCCAGTCCCAAGATTGAGAAGCCTTGTCGTTTCTTTTTCTCCAAATACAGTTTTAAACTGTTCACCGGCACTTCCATGATTGGAACCCATTTCTCAGCAGTCACACTGCAAAAGAAAACAGAGAATTCTCAAGGGCCAGATTCTTTTATCCATTTACCATACTCTTGTATTCTACGCAGATCCAACGGCATGTACAGAGATTTGCATTATACAAGAGGACTTGAATCCATACCTGATTAGTTGGAACTGTTTGTCGTGTATTATGTTTGCATCTGCAACGGCAAGACCTGCTGCTTTAAATATCTGGAAATTATGCGAAGAGGGGATTGTTAACACTGAACTAGATACAACAATTACAAGACACCTAACTCTCTTTTTTTTGTCTTCCTTAGATTGTTGAAATGGAAGGAAAGATAACAGAATAATCGTTATACCTCGCATGTCCGGGCTAATCCAGCAAGATTAGGAATGCGATCAACCAATGAAGCCACAAGGATCAAACTCTGTCGGCCAGATTTCAACCTCTCGACCTCCATGCTCCTAGAACGTAAGAGCTGACTCACGAGTTCGTCTTCCTTTTCCATTTCTGAAAGTTACCCGTGTTGGTATGGTGCAGCGAGGCTGTACATAATCTTGAGAAATAGAAACCTACATAAAAAAATTTGCATACCAAAGAGCCGCTTGTAAGTTTCCCCGTTTTGGAGCACAGAAGTTGAACTAGCATCCTGCTTCTCATGTTTGGACAGAGTGATCTTCTTCTGGAAATCCAACACAGATGGATCAGAAAGCCTTTCTTCATCTGATGTGGGCATGATCAAACGACGGTTGGGCTCTTCTTCAATCTTGAAACCTTCATTCTTAATGGTGACAATGTCCTTTGCCATGGAAGCACGGAGATCTTCCCTGACATCCTGTAAGGTTTGAAGATAAGACAGAGATAGAGAAACACACACAGAAAGAAAAAAACATTCTAAATTATGTTTATTTGCTTACATTCAGAAAAGAAATCACGTTATCCATGAGGCATGTTGGAACACATTCAAACTCACTTTCCTGCACAAAATATAATAATCTTAATAATGTGGTTACTGCGCTGTGTATGATACTAAATCTTCAAATTTGGCCACTGGCGCACGAACCACTTGAAGATTTCATTGGTTACCTCCACACGATTGACAAAAACACCAGCGGGAGTCGCAGATGTGGTGGGATTATAGGCATCAAGATATCCTTCCATAGATGACCGCAATCTAGACCAGGAAAGAAAATTCACAACTGAACTTGTGTAGTAATAAACCCAAAACCATCTAGATGGCTTTGTCCACAAAACTAAGATCGTTATATGAAAACTGAGTAGAACAACACACCTCGAACAATCAGGATTCTTGTCCAGGTAAGACTTCAAATTCTCAAAAGAAAGTTTCTCCAGCGATATTGTCTGACAGGATGTGGACTCCACAGGGGGATAGAGTCTAAAGAGTACCCGATGCACTAATAGCTGCCCAACCCCAAAAGAAGATGGAACAAGATTGATATACAATTCAAGGCCAACATATACCGAATGAAGACAGAGTTGCCATCTATATAAGACCAACCTGAGTGAAACCACGTAAGCTGTGATGATGAGAAGTTAATAACGGAATTATTGGTGGAAGAAGTTCTCCCAAATGTGTCTGTTGAGCTATCTTTTCAGCATGAAGGATGACATTGGCTGCAATGAACACATAGGACGAGAGAGCTTGCTGCATATTTACAAGAGAATATCTTTCAATATATTGAACTGAAAACGTCTACAAAAATATTTTCATTTTAGTAGAATGTTGTGTGTGTCATGATTTACCTGAGCTTTAGTGTCATAATTTTGTAGTATAGGAACTAACTGCTCTTTAACCTGTGATACAACATCCAAGTAGGAAATCCATAAATGACATTGTCCATACCGTTTAGAGTTTTTGGGAACTCATTGTAAAGTTAATTACCAGTGCTGGAAATTTCAGGTAAATGTTAATGGCAAATGTTTCCAGGTATTGTCGAACAGCAGGCAGGTTATTTCTCTGCAAGAAAACCAAACATATAAACAATCAGCTTCAATTCAACTTGAAAAGGACAAAAGTTTATCCCTGACACTTGGATAGTCAACTATGTCATTAACTTACATATAAGCATATGTGCACACTGTCCATGACTTGACCAACAATGTCATTGCTGACAAATCGCGACATAATGCATATCATCTGCCAAGCGCGTATTTTCCGTCTATGGATCTGTTACAGAAAACCAGAAATTGCAGTCAATAGTGGTTTGCCACTTGTACCAAGTGTCCATCTAAAAACTCAATGAAGGAAAACAAAGGAAAAAAATGCAATTCTTACAGCACTATACTTCTTGTAAAGCTCTTTTGCCAAGTCTTTATCATGCACCTGTACAAAAATACATGGATTCATTTAGATAATATCATCAATGCATAGTATCAGACAATAAGACTTGGAAAGCAATAAGTACCGCCGCATCAAGAAGCTCCAATAGAAACAATTTTCCAGCCACAAGTGCATCTTGATAATCTTGATTTTGACATGCTGGTTCGGCCATATTGGCCAAATTAGCCAACTTCTGAAACAGACCAGCGACTGACACGCGTGCATACAACTCCGTGTTGATAAAAACCTGAGGAGAAAAAACAGAACATGTCACTTCACTGAGTCAAATAATTCAGTAAGGCTATCAATCCATCAACTGCTAAAACTGAATCTTACTTCTGTCAGTTCAGGGTCTGGGTTTTTTGCCAATAATGATACTTCGGTTCTTGCATCATTATTGTCAGATAATTCCGCTTCAAAATCCTCATCAAATGCAACTACAAATCATATATCAAACAATAAGCAATTCGATATCACACAGTCACACAATGAAGGCTTAATGGACATTAAATTTATCACTGACCAGAACCATAGAGAGTCAGAAGCTTCAATTCTTTAATGTAGTACTTTATCGTCCTAGGGTACATGAGCCATAGTCCTGTTAGGTGCAAGGCAGCAAGACGAATTGTGCGTGGACTTTTTTGACCTTCCTCAAGTACTTTTTCAACAAACTGTGAAACAAGACATTGGACATTGCCAATAAACGCACATTTTCTCTTTTGTTCCTTGAAATAATTTAGTTAAGAAGTATAGATGCATACCCACTTCAGCGGACCCTGTCCATCTTCAGCTACGTGCATGTCTTTATTACTAAACAAAGAAGAATGCAACACAGAAGACAAAAGCGCAGCAATGGGTGCAACCCTTCTCTTCTTGCAGCTGATATGCAATATCCAACATGATTTGACCAGCTGCCACATCGTCTGCTTGCAAGACATCACAAGAAATGAGATACTTATTAATTATTCGAAAAGGATAAATAAAAAATTTCCATCCAATCTATAGCACAAAATCATAACAAAACCTGAGTATCCACACCCAAGAAACCATTCAAAGATGAACCGTCAGATGCAAGTATCCCCAAAGCGAGTCTGACAGATTTCAGCATAGGCAAAGCAGAACCCTCCCCTGCATTTTCAAGGCTGCCAAATCGTAAAGGGAATATTAGGAGTCACAAAAAAATGCATGTATACATCTGAGATACTATTAGGTTGTAAATAAAATCTACTAGAGTTAACACTCATAAAAATTTCTCTATTTACGTCTATAATATTTGTATCTGCTCACAAGAATGAAAAAATGCCATAGCAACAGCAAAAAGGAAGCAATTTTTTTTCTTAGGGTAATGACTGCTTAGAGAGTAAAACCGAATCGAATTTATCACACAACCCACCTCTCTACAATATCATGGAAGAGGCTTGTAACTGTATCATCTGAGAAGAAAGACTTTCTATCCCCTGGAATACGTCTGGCATCAAGAATATGCATGATTGATAATAGAGACTCCACACAAAGCCACTGAATCAAGTACAAAAGTCGAATTTATCTTTAGCCCTCCAAAAGCAAAAGCTCAGTGATAAGACGATCTTGTAATATGTATAATTCCACTGGTAAACGGCTACAGCTATGTCAACTAATAAAAAAGTATGCATTACCTTCCAGCTAAGCAGAACTGCCCTTCTACTTCTTACCAGAAGTCCTGCTGTGAGAAGATGGTTAATGTTATGGAGGAAAGCCGGAACCGAAACTTGTAACCAATATTCACCATCTACCATGGTTAATAATGTATTATCGTTTTCTAAAAGGCTGAAAACTCCAGCTGAGCACAAGGACACAAATGTATTCAGTACTGCAGCTAGCGCTTCAAATTCTGCAAGATAGACCTCAGCTGCAGCCTGGTCAGAAACATTCACAGTGAATTAGTATAGTGTGATCCCGTAGAAGATACGAGGAAGTTAAGAGCTTAACACAGTTCATGCATCTTATCAAACTTGAAAATTCAGAAGAAGGGCATTACCTCAGAATTATAATTTTGAGATGATAGTGTATGCTGGACGAACTTCCAAAAGAAAGCCAACGCTAAGTTGAGTTCATCAACACCACTAGTGACTTGAGCACAGTATGACGAGATCAACCCAATAATTTTCACCGACGTTACCTGCTCATCATAAAGCACTTACATGAATCTCTTTTCAATGTTGTAGACGTGTAACATAAGGAACTGGGCTTGTGGAAATTTGTATGTAATCTTCCTAAAAAAAGAACAAGAAGAAAAGAAATCATACAGCTTCTAGTACAGCTGTTGTAGTAGGAACAGATAGACGGCGTTGACTTGGACCCCCTAGTTTTCCTACGACAGAACCAGACAGAACACCATTCTCCATAGTAGTGTGAGACCAGAATATTGAGCAAGATGAATCAGCAAATGAAATCAGCTCCTTCTGTATTGTCAAGCCAGGAAAGAAACATTTTAGTAAGCCAAGTTAATGAGAAGGAAATTACATCATTGTCTGGCAAGAAAAATTGAAGTGTTGACACACTGTTTTCTGTTTACCAGTATTGACAAGAGAACAGCAGCAAATTTTTCATTAATGACTGAAGCACTTGGAATGATCTGCTTGCCAGTTTTCTCAACAGAGCTAATGCACGACTTGCTTTCCACTGAAGAACTAAGCTCAGGAATTCCATCTTGCATGTTCTGGAGCTCTAAGAGCATACTCAGAATAACGGTTAAAAACTTCGCAGGTGCCCGTTCTAAATGGTTCTTCTCTTGGAAAAAATTAGCGCCGCTATTTTGCACAAACTGCAGAGTTAAAGACGATTGTCAAATTTGCAACGACACCTAAAAGTATTGGATGAGAAAAATAACTACCAGAAATTTTCAAAATGTAAGTCAAGGAACACAAACCATTATGATATCGGTGAGATGTTCCTCATCATTTAATATGAGGAAAAACACTCTTGCCCATCGTTTTGTTTGGGATTCCCATGCCTCCAAGTCTTCATCATCAAAACCCTCAACATGATCGCTGATAAACCCATTCAGATACTCATAAAGGCTCGCTAGAAGACGAGTGCCACCAGTACAGAAACTGCTGGAAGTATTTCTGTTGCATCCCTGGAGCCATTCTAGCATCCTTTTGCGCAATGAACCTGACATGGAAGAAAGCATAGGATGTCAAACGGTGAATTTGCATATGATTTCCTTATGTAGTCTCCGCTCACCATCATTGTCAGTAAACTCCCGAGGAATTGCTGAAACAAACTGCAATAGCGTTCCAAGAGGTACATTACAAGGGTTCACCACTGAAGCAGCAGTTTCCAACACTTTTTGATAAACTAGAAAATGGAAGAAACACAATTCAAAAAATGAGTTTTAGTGTGGTTAATATCATGAGGGAACCCTCAAAATGATAATTACACATACATATGATTAAATCTGACAAGGTAACTGATTAACGACCTCGAGTACGGTATTTGTTATTAAAATGTTGTCTGCTGCTCTCTGCAACAAACTTCAAGACATCCAGTAAATGTGACATATCATCTTGACTTAAATGTTCACTAGAAGGTTCTAAAGGAGTCCCGGAGAATCTATTTTCGAGATGCTCCATTTCCTTGTTCCCGTATCCTCCAACCACATATGCTGTAGAAACAATGCATTGTACGAGAGCCATAAATCCAGCCCTACCAAAAGACTGCTTCTTTGCAAGAGATGCCAGGTTGATCAAAATCCCAACCCGATTCCTATGAATTGAGTAGACAGTTAGACAATCATACTGATAAAACTCGATGGTTTAATAATTCACAGACCCTCAAGAACATACCAGCCGCAAATGACCATTAACGTATATACATGAGCAACAAAGAAAAAACTCAAGCAAAACCATATATAAGAGACTTGTGAACTTACCTTGGGTTGAGGCAACTTGTGTACGCACACACAAATTGAGCTGCACCTTCAATTGTTTTTGAGGTATAGATTCCTTTTAGCCCTGGGAGATCAGAATAAGTAAGACATAACTCTAGTTATTACTTCAGCAGATTGACAGTAAAACAATGCACGAGAAGAGTCTCAATACAATTTATGAAAGACTTTGGAATTCATTTCTCCAAGAAGCACCTACCGAAATCCTTGTGGTGCACATAATCATTTAAAGCCTCCATGAAAGGCCCAAGAACGAAAATTTGGGACATTGATTGTGTACATGTTTTGTATCTTCTCCATTCAATCCCCAAAAAAGACTCCATGACCGTGCACCTGACTACAATTTAGAATAGATGAATAAGCAAATGAACTGATATGAAATGCAGGCCTGGATCAGTCAATATGTGTTGCCAACAAGGATATTGTAATTCAAGTACACACTATGCGCCAACAAGCAAACAGTACCTAGAGGGTTTTCATGACGAAAGCCACGGTTCCAAAGAACCTCTAACCAATTAAATATTTCAGTTTCCTCATCTTGAGTTTCCATGTGACCTTGATGAGAGTTATCGCAGTCGGATTTCAAGGATCCATCATATCTGAAAGATGACTTGATTAACAAATCAATCTGCGAGGTGAATTACAACAAAAAAAAGATAAGCAAAGAGCAGAGGAGACAAAGCATCACGAGCAGGATAACTAGGGAAATAAAACCTGACCTGGTTACTCCATACTGCTTCTACAAGGTGAGTGCCGTACTCTTCAAGCATCTCGTATAGGAGCACAAAAGCTTGCCACTGCTGCTCACTAGTCAGCACAGAGTCAACAGAGCCATACAATTCTCCCACACCAAGTGACTTGGCTTCCTTTTCTGCCCACATCTCCTTTTTTGTCATAGCACGATGAACTGAATTCCCTTCGGGCTTCTTCTCAGAACTCGTCTTACTCATTTCACTTATGGATAAAACTGATTTCAGTATATGCAATGACTGCTTCCTTACTAAGCTCTCATCAACAACCTGAAAGGAAATGCATTTTACACTCATGGACGACCATATCGTGGAAATTGGAGAATTTGTAAGAATAGCGGGTATTTTTGCCATACCAAGCCTTTCTTGATCTCACCCCAAAACTCTTGTTCCGATCTCAAGTCAAATTCGACAACATCTTTTTCTGAGACAATACAAGAGTCGGAAGAAAGACACAAAGAGAGAACACTGTAAGCATCCCTTCTCTCTATTGATCCAGCCGAGAACAGCTTCTTGCAGCATTCCCAAATCGTTTTCTTGAAGCCATTCCTGGAATTTACAGCTTTAAATATCAGAGCAAGATAAAAGAAAAACAAACCAACCTAAAAGCGCATAACTTTTTGGTTCTTTGACCTTACCTTGAAAGTAGGTACACATTTCCTTGATGTGAGATCTGCAGAGAAGACTGAGAAGAGAATGCCTTGAAAACAGCAGGGAGGAGGAAACTAACAGCACATGAACGATGCTCTACACTTTGTGACAAAAGCCTCTCAGTAGTATTACACATATCCCAAAGCATACCCTCTGCAAAATTATCCACCTTTGGATCTGCTTGGTGACTTTGAAAAGCAGCATTCAGTATCAGATTTAGGAGATGGCACGACAGTGGAATCGGAAATGATCCAGACAAAGATGCAATGTAGTTGTCATCCATATTATTTGTATTCAAAGAATCACGAAGCAACAACTCGCCCCATTTAATGAAATCTGTTTCTTCGTGTTGGAGCATTCCCATGGAAACGCCAACTGATCTCAGTAAAAAAGGCACCAAGCTCACTCCCAATATAACCAATGCACTAGTCTCGATCACAACATCAAAGAACGATTGTACAATCTGATACAATCAAAGAAAGAAAGCACAACCCGAAAATATGATCAATAAGCTCAAGAAGATATGACTCTGAGGATTATAAACATCAGGAAAATTCACCTTATTAAGCATATCCAAGTCATATGCACGAACCATCTTCATCAGTGGAATAAACACTCTCCACACAAATAACTGCAATGCATTATGATTATCCGCAGTACCAAAGCCTGATTCAACCTCAAAAACCCTCAATTAATTAATATATGTAATCTCTACCCCACCATACATGTCTACAAGATTCAAATTTTGAACTCACCAAAATTCTTTAGTAGATGACAAAGCCCAGCCACCAAGGAAGCAATGTGGTTGCAATCATCAGAATCAAATTTCTTGTCCCCATTAATCGTGTCCTTTAACAAAATCATGGAAAGAAGAAGCCTTTTCAATAAACCAATCATGGACACGAAACTACATTGAAAAAATCAATCAATCATTACCTCCAAACGGAAAGGCAATTCCTCAATGAGCGATTCGAAGAGGGTGGAGGGAGACACGCCTGTGGAGCTTAAAACACAGTCTAGAAAAGCAGGAACAGCTGTTGGAGGAACTTTTTTGAAGCTCAGCGACAGTGAAGTAATGACAGAGGAACCCATTCTTGTTGAAGCCCGAACTTCCAAAAACAATGGCTGCACGGTTAGATCAGAGAAACGTAAACAATTTGAAATTAGTTCATAGACTTGTTCCGATAAATATCTCTCTTAAACCCTTTTGGCTCCTAATTTCAACTAATTTTCATGGTTTATGACAGATAAGATAAACCCTAGTCGTATAAGAGGGGAAAGTTATGAACTTTCAAATAGAACCCTATACTTGTTTTTCCAAAAAAAAAAAAAACTTGTTTTTCCAAGTTCGGGGAAGAAACCTCTTATTGGGCCGCAGGGTTCGGAGGTGGAACGATACTCAAAAAGGCCAAACAGTAAACCCAGATTAGTTCAGTCCGACATTGATCAAACACCCTGACTTTTGGTCTAGATTTTTTTTGTTTTTTTGATAACCGAAAGGTTGGCTGAGACCCTTGTTCGGAAACTCGCTAGGCATTGTACGCGCGGATGACTTGGGCCTAACGAGTTGTAGGAAAATCGGGGATTAAGCAGATTTTACGCGGGGCGGAATTTTTGAAGTTTTATATATATATATTATCAATTGTTATACATTTACGTAAGGTATCAAGTAGTCCAGCGGTTAGAGCGCTTGTGTTTCCACTGAGTTTATTGGGGTTCGAGTTCCGCTAGCCTCATTTTAGCCTGTTTTTAATTAAAAGCATTAATGAAGGGTAGATGTGTCATTACCCAGCCAGTCATCTTCTTCCTCTGCCATCTACGTTCTAACAGCCGCTGCTCTTTTTTTTTTCTCGTTTCTGTCATCATTTTTCTCGTTTTTCTTTCATTTTCCTTTCATTTTTTTTTGTATTTACATATCTAGTTGTGAAATCTACTTTAAAACTCGATTTTGATAGTGAAATGAACGAAATCTGAGATTTTTCAAGAAGACCGATTTTTTCTCCGATTTGCTGCAAATCGCGGCGGCCACCAGCCGATCTGCGATTTTCCGGCGGCTAAGCGGCTCTAATCGCCGCGTTTTAGAACAAGGGCTGAGACCCATAAAAAACTGGATTTTTTGTCACTGAAGACATCTACGGGTGGTCAGCACAAATCGAACTCTGGTTGACGGAGCTCGTTAAATTTTGATCTAGAATATACAAATATTAGGGGTGTTTGGTAAGGACTTTTACTTTAAACTACTAGGTGGGGTGTCCGCACCCTGTGCGGACATAGTATTTTGTTAGAGTATACAAAATTGGAAGTTTATTTTCATTATGAAATATTTTAGATTCATGATATTTAGACCCATTGATTGACTTTTTAGAGCGATGTATGCTTTTTTCGTAGACCATCGTAATTCCAAAACTCCGATCATTATATCGCGCAAGCATTATAATTAGCTAGCGATTTATTTCATCTTCCTCTTCGTCTTCGTCTTCCTCTTCGTCTTCGTCTTCCTCTAAGTTGATAAGTGGATGATAACAAGGATTTTTGCAATCCTTTTAGGTACCAATTCCTCAAGTTTATCGATGTAGCTTTGAGGTATCGAACCTTTTTGGGATGGATAAAACCAATAAGCACAAACTAAACCTCTAGAGTCAAATAACTCAATTAAGTTTTTGGTTTCTAACAATCCTAACGAGAACAATTCAAACAGAAGTAAGTAAAAGGCAAGTAAACGAATGCGAATTCAATCAATGATAAAGATAGGGCATAAGGTTAAGGTCAACGGACAGGTGACTCGGGATGATCAAGGATCCTAATTCAAACTTCAAACAAGCTAACCTCCTAGTAAGGAACACAACGATACGATCAGTTTAATCTCTTAATACTAATCTCTTTACTTAATCCTAATCCAAGAACAAATTCTCATTTGTGAATTAGAATCAAGCAAGCAATCAAACAAGTTCCAAACAACTAACAATCACTCTAAACATACATTCTCATGCGCTAGAATGTGAAAGTTCTATCAAAGCTATGAACAGGAATTTCATCGAACACATGGTGAACAAGAAATCTTAAGCATTCTAATCAACTTGATCAAGGCTAATTAGACATTAAACACACTTTGACAGATGAGATTTTAAACAATCAAGCACTAGAAATCCATTGATCACCCCTCATCAACCTAATCCTACCTAACCCATAAGCCCTATGAAGAACTACTCACTAATCATCATGTGAACAACAAAATCCATGGAAATAATGTTGATCATAGGAGACTAGAGATAGATTGAAAGATTTGATGAAGAAACTACAAAAGAAGTACTAGATTAACCAAAGAAATCCAACTTGTTCTTCCAAGTGTTTAGAACATAAAATAAAGCTTAATATTCAATAAAAAAATAGGTTTTTGGCTTAAATAGTCAATAGGGTGCGAGCCGGGTCAACCCGGAACAAACCGGGTGTTGACCCGGATCCAAGGCAATTTCTGGGACGCGTATCGGTTGGGTCGGTCGATACACCGACCGATACGAGCTCTCGGATTTTCTGTCGAAGGAGCGTATCGGTTGGCTGAACCGATATGCTAACCGATATGGATGCACAAAAATTAATCCGAGAGGTCGTATCGGTTGGCTGGCCGATATGCAACCCGATATGAAGACTGTGTTGAGATGCATCCAGTAAATCAGGCATAACTCTTTCCATATAGCTCCGAATGACTTCAAACCACCTCCATTAGAAAGCTAACTCAATTTCCCATGATTTTTTTCAGAATCCCAGAGCTAAAAGTCAACGTAATATCTTCATATGACTCAATCTTTCAAGCTCATCGGTTTGGTCCTTCATCACCATTTCACTTGCAATCACTCCTTTGGCCTCCAAACTCTTCCAAACCTCCTTAGCAACTCCAAGAACCTACAAAACATAAGAAACACTCCAAATGCAAGCCTAGAATGCCTAAACCTAGCTCTAGATGATCCTATACCCTAAACACACCAATGACCAAAGAAATGAAGCTAAAGGAAACTAAAAAGAAGTAAAACATGATCCTAACAATAGCCTAAATGCATGAAAATACAAGTATATCAATTCCCCCAAACTTAAACCTTGATTGTCCACAAGCAAGCTTAACACAATCACAACAAGTTTGGGAAAAGGTTTGAAGGCGGGAGCTCATATCCAAAGGCAAAATCGAGATCAACAAGTTCCAATTCGAGTCAACGTCACCAAGATGCAACCAAGTTAGGCTTACTCAAAAAATTTAGCCACGCTCATCAAGATAAAACTCTTAGCTCAATTCTCAACCTAGACAAGCATTCCTATCAACTAGCTCTTTAACATTCATTGGGTTTTCAAGTGGATCTTACTCAATGCAAGGTGATCAAACTCATTTGGCAAAGGGACAAGGTTTTGAGATTAAAGTGATCTCAATCAAAAGAGGGGTTTATTCCAAAAGCATGAAGGTTCTCTCATAAAGAAGTGAATGAGCTATAGTAAAATGCTAAGAGTTAGAGGCAATTGGTGCATAGTAGGCTGATTTCCATCTACCCATGCCCCAATTACTTCTTCTCCTAATCTAGCCCACCTAAATGGATACTACCCTTGACCAAGGCTATTTTTGCCTCATCCCCTTTTCTCAATCAGACACTTTCCAATCAAACTCCCCAAGGATCAATAAAGACTTTTCAAAACAGTGGCAAATCTTTTCTTTTTAACTTAGCTCAAATCTTTCTTTAGCAATGGTCTCTTTTCTTTCTTTAAGGTGAGCCTTTGGCTTCTTTTCATTTCAAAATATGAGACACTATTCTTTTCTTTAAACACACAAGAGCTTTTCTTCTTTTAAAACACTTTGCCAACAAACATAAGATCCCAACCAAAATCCCTTTCATTCTTCCCTTTCTTTACTCTCTTCTTCCATTCCCAATTCCTCCCCCAAACTTGGATTCTAGCCCATGCAAAGCTAAAGGTGTTGAGCCTGCACTATATGGAAATTTCCCCTAGTCGCCTCATACTCAACACTTTTTACCTAGCTCATTCAAGAAAATAGGCCTAACTCTCAACAAGAGTGTTTATGGTTTGAAAGAAGGGTGGTGAAAGGTGTGGAGTCTATTCAAGCAAGTGAGAGTGGTAAAAAGGATAAGAATGCTTGAATATTTTCAGAGTATCCATGAGTTTAACACACAAAGCATGAGAAAGATAATTAGATGTCATCATTAAAGTTCTCACTTAGGTAGAGCTAGTGTCAATTCAAAGCCTATTTCAGTTTCAAACCAAGTTTCAAAGCAAGCAATCCGAGCATGGTTCGTCTTAACTTTCTAGCCTTTCTTGAATTGCAATCTTAGGACAATCAACTAGCTCAAACAACTAGCATAAAGAACACGTCATCACTCGATCAGTCTTACAAGGAATTTCAATCATTGCTCCCTATGCATACGTCCTATATGATGCAACTAGACTCGATCCTATGATGCAAGTGCAACTACATGCTTTCTTTTTAAAATTTTTGAAATTTTTCGATTTTTTTTTGGATTTTCTATGCCTTAAGTGAAATGCATGAGACTCAAATGACAAAATCGAAAATAAGAAACAAAGCAAACCAGATTAGCAACTGGTCTCTCCCCCAAACTTACTTCACACCGTCTCGGTGGGAAAACAAGCCCGAGAGAGAGACTCAACAAAAGGAGAAAAAGAAAGAAGAGAAGCTAAAATGCAAGTATGTACAAGTTGGAGTGTTACCTGGTCCAAGAGAAGGTGTATCGGTCGAGTGAACCGGGGCAGTGAGAGCGTATCGGCTTGGCCAACCGATACGCCGACCGATACCAACTCTCGGATTAAATCCGTTAAGACCTGTATCGGCCTGGCCAGCCGATACGGACACCGATACTGACCCCCTGTTTCTTTTTTTGTTCATTCCCATGGCCTTTACTTAACACCAATGAGCCCACAACCTCACCTAATGACCAAAACCTGATAAAACTCAAAGCAAAGCCTCAAAAATAACAAGCAAAAGATCATATGTACAAGGATAAACATGGGAATGTCTCCCAAGTGCGCTTTTGTTTAGAGTCGTTAAGATCGACTTTTGCAAACCGGTTTTTAGGCGGTTGAAGAGTGTGGCCTGCCTTCGAGATTGATGGCTAGGACCTGAGAAGTCAGCTCACCGAGATTAACCGAGTCACCTTGGAACCTTGGACTGATCGAAGCCTTTACAACCTTCGGAGGCATCTTTGTCACCATATCCACAACCCTTTCTTTTGGAGCTTTTTCCTTATCAATGCTCAGCTTCTTCAAAGATTTGGACCCAACATACTCAGTCTTCATGGTCATAGAAGGAGTTCCAATAGCTCTATCCACCCCCTCCTTTTGAGCGCGTCCCATGTGCTCACGGAATGATCCGTAAGTAGTGGGTTTAGGCCAAACTTCCTTGCCTACATTTGCAAACAGCCTTGCCTCCTCTAACACATCATCCTCATTTGGAGAGAGGATGACACCACAAGTGTGAAGAGATGTGCTCCTCAGAGGATAGCAAGCCTTGGTGTTAACATTATTCAGCACAACACATTTCTTCTTGAAGTCCAGACAAGCTCCAGTGGTGTTGAGGAAAGAGGTACCAAGTAAAAGAGGTAGTTGGGTACTCTTCTTCATCTTCATGACAATAAAGTCAGTTGGGATAGTGCACTCACCAATCTTCAGTGGATAGTCCTTGATTATTCCCATTGGAGTTTTTGAGTAAGAGTCTCCAAATGTAATAGAAGATGGGTACCTTTTCATGCTCTTAATCCAAAGAGATTCCACCATGTCAAGAGATATCACACTCACAGTAGAGCCGGAGTCACACAGTGCATCGTTAATCTTCAAGTCTCCCAAAGTACAACTGATGGTAAATTTACCCGGATTACCAAGCTTGGGAAGTACCCTTGGTGTTGTGTGGACAGTAGGCACAATATCTTCAGCTAAAATATCAGTAGCATTCATCAATTTAGCTGGCGCAACATAGGAAGGCTTAACTATAGTGGCCTTCATCTCCTTGAGAGGAACAGGTGCAGCCGGAGGGAGTTCATAACCATAGAGAAGTGCTTCTATCACATCAACCTCTCGCTCATAGTCTGATTTCTCATGATCAACAGTAGAGAAGATTGCATTGCAGTAGTCTTTTGGGTTCTTCTCCGGGTTTCCGGGCAAGGTACCGGTAGGTCTAGAAGTGGAAGCGTGCATGTTTTCAACATTGATCAAGCGAGAGGTCAAATGCTGCAACTCATTCTTTAAGTTCTTCACTTCCAATGCCCCACTAGCTTGTCCTTGGAAGAGTTGTTGCATCATGCCCTTTAACTCATTACCCAAACCCAAAGAGGAAGAAGCTTGTGGTTGTTGTTGCCCAAAACCGGGTGGAGGGTATTGCTGCTTGGGAACATAGCCTTGTTGTCCTTGAGGCTGAGGCTGAGAGACAAACCCTTGCTGGTTTGTGTATGGAACAAAAGGCTTTTGCTGCTGAGGAAAGCCTTGCTGCCCTTGTTGATGAGCTTGTCCTTGAGATGGAGCTTGAGGATAGACTTGGTCTTGAGGATTGGCTACATTGGGATTGCGGTATGAAAAGTTTGGGTGGTTTCGATAGTTTTGGTTGAAGCCCTTATTGAAACCACCTTGTCCAGCAATGAAGTTAATCTCTTCTTGTGTCAAATCCTCATCATCATCATAAAGCTGTGGCTTAGAATCCTCATAGTGTCCCACAAAGCTGATGTTCTTTTGGCCAATGGAGATCATCTTGTCTAACTTCTCATTCAAAGCTTTGATTTCCTTTTCATACTTCTCATTCGTGGAAGATGATCCTCTATTGGTGCGCTCATAGTCCTCATTGTAGTTACCATCACTCGTTGCAAGATTTTCAATCAGCTCCATAGCTGCATCTACTCCCTTGCCTAGGAAGTGTCCATTGCTGCAAGAATCTAGCATTGCCCTCATTCTAGGAAGCACTCCACGGTAGAGGTTGCTGAGTAATGTTTCCTTGGTGAAACCATGGTGGGGGCACTGAGTAGTGAGCTTATTGAACCTCTCCCAAGCTTCAGCAAAGCTCTCATTGTTGCGTTGCACAAACCCGGATAGCTCACTGCGAAAACGGGCAGTCCTAGTAGTTGAGAAGAACTTCTTCAGGAAACCTTTCTTGAGGTCTCCCCAAGTAGTGATGGATCCTGGTGGGATGGTGCTTTCCCAATACTTGGCTCTATCTGCCAAATAGAAGACAAAGAGACGCATTTTCAAACCATCGTCAGTCACACCATTCAACCTTGTAATAGCGCATATCTTGTCAAAAGTGTCCAAGTGTTGCAACGGGTCTTCAGATGCTAGCCCATGAAATTGATTGTTCTGCACCATGTTCATCACCATAGCCCGGATTTCAAAGTTGTTGTTGTTGTTCACCGGTGGTGGAATGATCCCATGCCGGTTCGCATTTGTATCTGGTGTGTCTCCATCACCAGTGGCCCTAGCTGGCCTCTCTTGCTGCTGCTGTTGTTGATCTTGATGGTTATCCATAACTTGTTGCTCAACACTCTCAAAGTCTTGTATATCTTCAACAGTTGGTTCCAACCCAAGTCTCTCAACGTTAACAGCTCGTTCTTGTGCTCGTCGTTCCCTTGCTAATCTCCTCTCGTGTGCTTTGATGTCGTAAACTCTTGCAACTAAGTTTGTAGTCCCTTTGCTGCGCAAGTTCATACACCTAACATCAAAAAGAGAGAAAGTAGCAAATTAGTAACAATAACTTGAACTAAAAAGGAATAGAAAACGAATTGATATATCCAGCATCCCAAAATGGCAACGGCGCCAAATTGATAACAAGGATTTTTGCAATCCTTTGAGGTACCAATTCCTCAAGCTTATCGATGTAGCTTTGAGGTATCGAACCTTTTTGGGATGGATAAAACCAATAAGCACAAACTAAACCTCTAGAGTCAAATAACTCAATTAAGTTTTTGGTTTCTAACAATCCTAACGAGAACAATTCAAACAGAAGTAAGTAAAAGGCAAGTAAACGAATGCGAATTCAATCAATGATAAAGATAGGGCATAAGGTTAAGGTCAACGGACAGGTGACTCGGGATGATCAAGGATCCTAATTCAAACTTCAAACAAGCTAACCTCCTAGTAAGGAACACAACGATACGATCAGTTTAATCTCTTAATACTAATCTCTTTACTTAATCCTAATCCAAGAACAAATTCTCATTTGTGAATTAGAATCAAGCAAGCAATCAAACAAGTTCCAAACAACTAACAATCACTCTAAACATACATTCTCATGCGCTAGAATGTGAAAGTTCTATCAAAGCTATGAACAGGAATTTCATCGAACACATGGTGAACAAGAAATCTTAAGCATTCTAATCAACTTGATCAAGGCTAATTAGACATTAAACACACTTTGACAGATGAGATTTTAAACAATCAAGCACTAGAAATCCATTGATCACCCCTCATCAACCTAATCCTACCTAACCCATAAGCCCTATGAAGAACTACTCACTAATCATCATGTGAACAACAAAATCCATGGAAATAATGTTGATCATAGGAGACTAGAGATAGATTGAAAGATTTGATGAAGAAACCACATAAGAAGTACTAGATTAACCAAAGAAATCCAACTTGTTCTTCCAAGTGTTTAGAACATAAAATAAAGCTTAAGATTCATTAAAAATTCATTAAGGGTAGGCTGGTAATTAACCTCGTGAGAATGAATCTGGTGCATTCTTACTTCTCAATTATATAATTAAACTTCTTCTTCTTCTTCTTCCTCCTCCTCTTCTTCTTCCGCTTATTTTTCCTCTATTAAGTTGTATGAGCTTCCAACTTAAGAGAGGATCGACCTTTTGTTCTTTCGAATTCAATGTAGGACTAACTTCGTCTTTTCTCTTTCGAGTCCCGGGATTGGCTCTCCTCCGCCGTCGCAGCCTATTCTTCCGCCATCGAGGTAACCTCCTTCTCTCTCTCTCTCTCTCTCTCTCTCTCTCTCTCTCTCTCTCTCTCTCTCTCTCTCTCTCTCTCTCTCTCTCTCTCTCTCTCTCTCTCTCTCTCTCTCTCTCTCTCTCTCTCTCTCTCTCTCTCTCTCTTATGTTCTTCTTCTATATTCATTATCTTCTTATCTTACCCTATATATATTAGTTAATTATTTTTCCAACTACCGATGTGAAACTTACTTTTCATTAAAATTTCATTAAGGGTATGCTGGTAATTAACCTCGTGAGAATGAATCTGGTGCATTACTTTTCATTAAATTTTTATTAAGGGTATGATGGTAATTAACCTCGTGAGAATGAATCTGGTGCATTCTTACTTCTCAATTATATAATTAGATTGGTAGTTAAAATTTTAAATGTAGCTTTAATTTATTTAGTACTGTGACTTTTAAAATAAATGAAAGTTATAAATGGAGGCTATTGAAAAACCACTGAAACATTAATAGAAGAGGAAATTATAAACTATGAGAGTGATTTTTTTTTTTATCGTCATACAATGCATTTTTGCATTATGGGCCAAATGCATAAAGACTAGAAAACATGTTTTACATGGTTACAAAAATTGAAATAAAACTGGGAAGTGGGCCAACCGAGGAAGGCCCAATACAACAAACAGAACATAACCAGAAAGGTTATCAACTCGCCCATGTACACTTGTTCGTTGAATGATGATAGTTAGCAACACTTGCCACACGTCAGTATCATAGAGACCTATGCATGCACGGTGAGGGGAGGAAATTCTGGCTGTCGTAAAGCTTCCATCGCTGCATACCATGAAGACCTGCCGATCCAGAAATCATCCAAATGACGACGGAGACAAACTGGATTGCAGGGAGGGACTATCTCACAACCACGCTAAGCGACCAAATCGGAGACAGTTGAGCACCGACTAACCAAATAACGTAGAGGAACGACAAGAAAAGGGTGAAGATCAATGGATTTCACACTAGTCTTGTTGCTTTGAATCTCACAAGCCTGTAACCTAGCTAGGAGAATCGAAAGACTTAAATTATAGAGAATGATTCTCTTTCTTTATTAATCAAAAACCAAGTTGCTACAATATGATCGACTCTTCTTTTATAGGTTAAAGAAGATAATATCGATATCTAAATCATAAGAGATAGACTAGTATCTTTTAAAGATAAAACCAAATCAAAACAAAACAAGAAAAATTGTTAACACCAACACCCGACTAAACCGAAGCCGATTTAGTAACACCAAACACTCAAACCATCATTAGATGCTACATAAGGTCTCCCGGGGTAGAAAAAGATTCGTCCTCGAATCTGGAACATTGCCATGAGAAGGGAAAATTGAAACATAGAGAATGCACACACTGACCATTTCAAAGCATAATGACAATGCTCAGGAAGAGACCAAGAAGTAAGAAAACCTGTTACCCACACTATATCAACAGATCTTGCACACGCTCCAATATACGTCCGAGGTAAAATCTCATCCAATGGTGCTGTAATACTAATATGCACACTTGATCGAAAGATAATATCCTCCCAGCAAAGAACTTCTGGAACATCATCAAAAAATCCCCAGAGTGTAAAACAAACAGCTCGTAGTCGCTTAGGAGAAGGTTCACATTTTGATCCAATTTGTAATGGAACAACACGCAAAAACACAATCATTGTTGTGATCGTGTAAGGCAGAGATGCCACAGTCCTTTCAACCAATGGTTTCCATACAAACAGAGACATTGCTCTACCAGTTATCTCAAAGGCCTTATGATAGCTAAAGGAAGATAATAGATGTCGAGAAAAATCATCTAGACAAGTAGAGTCCTGAGAATGCAGGAGTTGCGCTTCTAGAATATCTCTTGAAAGATGCACAGAAGAGATAACACATTTTAAGGCCAGATTCCATCCGTCAGTGGACATGTAACTTTTATCGCTTGATTTGTGAGCAACATTACTCCCATAGATAACTGTCTTGGTGTTGGGAATGTCCTGAAATCTACTGTACTATCTCTAGAAAGTATGATAAATGTCGAGATCAGACATAAGTCATAAATACTGGGTGATCATGATGGCTTGCTAGAGTCCGCTCTTGATCTATAAGTTTAGGACTTATTACCAGTATTGTATGATCCCAAAGGGTCACACACCATAGCTAACGGGAAAGTTAAATGGAAATAATACGGTAAGATGCAAAGGCATTTACTGTATTTGTACAGAGAATTGGGCCAAGACAAAAACGGGCTTTTTGTCTGATTTGTGTTTTGGGCCCAAAAGCCTAATAGGCCATTAGTTAATAACTTGGGCCTATATAAGGCAAGAGAGAGGCGCCAGAAACCCTAGCCTTCTGCGATTTCTGAGCTGTGCCGTCCTCTCTCTCTCTGTTGATTCCGAGCTTGGTCTAGCAGCCTGATCCGTAGCTTGTAAGCGTGTGGATACCTAGGAGGAGCCGGTTCTCATCAGCTCTAATCTGATCTTGTCATTACCACCAATCATTCCGCTGCAAAGGTAGAGATCAGGTTTGTTTTATGATTCGATTACAAGAACCTAGATCTGTTTAAGATTATGTGCTAGGTTGCAATCTGAGAATTGAACCATAAAAAACATCATAATCCTTCAGTGGTATCAGAGCCAGGTTATTAGGTTGCTTGTAATTTGGATCATAACTGAATCAAATGATGATTTTTGGAATCGATTGTTGACTTTGTTGATCGGTTTGTCAATGTCAAAATCGTTTGATTGAATTAATAATCATAATCGTTGTCAATGTCATTAGTGTTTTGTCTTTTAGTGAATTGATGAAACGATTTTTGTTTGATTATTAATGTTGAAAGTCGATTTTGTACACTTTGTGAATCGATTTTTTCTTCTTGTGGTTGCTTGAAGCAATAACAAAAACGTGTTTGTCTTTGATAACAATCGCATGTGATGATCGTTTTGTCCTTTAGTGTATTTAATAATCGCTTGTTAATAATAAGTGCTTCACTTGTTGACTTTGCTTGTCATGTGTATTGTATGAATCGTGATGTTGATTAAGTCAAAATCTGCTTTGTTTTGTTTTGATAACAATCGCATGTGATAATCAATATGACTTTGCTTTTAATTTTGCTATTGATCGTAAGATTAATTGACTTAAGGTTTGTTAATCGTAAAGCATGAAACGAATTGATAAAAGTCAAATTCAATTATTGAATGAGCAATAAGCATTCGGCTGTATCAATTTGTTAGCGATCTATTAGGGTTCAAGCGATTAACCCAAATCGCGGTTTGCTGGAAATTATTTAATACAATTGGTATTATTTAATTTCTGGTTAAACCGGATTGAAATTCAAAATTGAATTTTAACCTAAACCGAAGGCTAGTCTAAGTTTGATTTGGTTGGACCAAATAATTTAGAGCTGGTCTGGTTTAGTAAATAACCAGTTGGATTTTGATAGTTAATTTGGTCTTGGACCAGAATTAATAAACCGAATCGGTTATGTCAAATTATTGGGCCAACTGGAATTCTATGGTCTTGGGCCAAGAATTGGGCCTATAATTTGTGACCCAACCTGAAAATATTAATAAAATATTAAATTAGAAATTTCTATTTTTAGAATGTTTCTAAATTTAGAAAGTTTCTAAAATAAGAAAGTTTCCCAAAATAGTAATCTTCTATTTTTGGAAAGAAAACCTAAAATCCTCAAAACCAATATCAAGCTTGGATGTCTTGCCCAATCTTGTCAGCTACTTAACGCTTATTCAATTACAGATATGGCTTACAGTGTGAGGTGTCTGTTTTTGCGTAAGTAAAGTAGTATATAGTCACTAATTTCATTGGGAGTCCCAGACTTTAGTGATTATTTGGCTGTAAGAGATTGGTTTCCTTGACTGGGCCATCGGGAGTCCCGGGCCTTGAGACATCTGGTGTTTTGGGCTTTGGGCCCAATTCACAACCGAGAGTTATATGAGATATAACTAGCTGTGTGTATGCTTACCAAGTAAAGCTAATTCCGGGTGACGGCCAGTGGCCCACTTTGGATTTAGCTGAACATGGGTCTCGGAATCATTGCATTCTTATGAGGTTGAACAAAGAAATTTTGAATGCAATGCGAGTTTTCTTATAAGTTATTAAGATTACTCTTTTATGAACTAAATAACTAAAACTCTATTTATCTCTAAATTTCAGCTATGACGAGCACAAACAATCAAAACACTTTCTCGATCCGGTCTGTCCTTGAGATGGACAAACTGAACGGATCAAATTTCTTGACTTGGTCGCGGAACCTGAGGCTAGTCCTCAGGCAGGAGAGAAAGGACTATGTCCTTGAGAGAGCTCTCCCCGTGAGGATCGGGTCCAATGCCTCTCATGCAGTATATAATGCTTGGAATAAGCATTATAATGATGCGGTAGATGTGCGTGGTCTGATATTGGCTGCCATGGACTCAGATTTGCTGAAGCAATATGAGAACATGGAGTCGCCAATAGAGATGATCAGCAGCCTGAAATTGAAATTTCAGGAGCAGGTAAGAGTGGAGAGATACCAGTTGGTTAAATCTCTCACTAGCTGCAAGCTACCAAATGATCATCCAGTAAGTCCTCATGTCAGTAAAATGATGGGTTACATTGATAACCTGAGGAAACTGGATTATCCAGTTAGCCAGGAATTGGCAACTGAGATCATTCTGCAGTCACTGCCGTCAAGCTATGATAAGTTCGTAAGGAACTATATCAAGAAAGGCTTAACGAAGACGTTGACTGAACTGCATGATATGCTCAAGACAGTTGAGCCAAACGTGAAGAGTACCCTGTACAATCTCATGAATGAGAAGGGTAGGTTTACTAAACCTAATGCTGACAAGGGTGAAGACAAAGTTGTCCAGATTTTGAATCATGGCAAGCGTGTGTCTTCTGAGCCCGAGTCAGATACCTCTTACGTTGGTAAGTGCTGCTACTGTAAAGAGACTGGGCATTGGAAAAGAGATTGCATTAAATTCATGAAAGATTATGAGGAGTTGAAGTTGATGTATGAAACTACTTCCTCAGGTATTCATGTTATTACTTCAAGTTATACCTTATAGGTATTGGATACTGGTTGCGACACTGATATTTGTTATAATATGCAGAGCCTGAGCAACAGTAGAACGTTGAAGGAAGGGCAAGTGGAACTGCGTGTCTGGAAGGAGCTTGGGATGCTGCCTCAGCCGTAGGGTTTTCACTTGTAGATGCCCTTGAGGCTTGGTTTTGTATTAAGTAATTGCTACAATGTACCTGCTTTAAGCAGAGTTGTCTTTCATTTTCTTGTAAGAATTTGAATGTTTTTCATTTTGATAAAAGACAAGTTTTGTTCTTTTGATCTTAATGAAATATTAATTGTAGCACCCTATTCAAGGAATGGGTTTTATATCTTAAACCATAGAGTGCCTAAAATGTAACATAAATACCGCAATTGGTTTAAATCTGATGAATTAAACCTGATTTTTCTTGGCATAAATGTTTTGGTCAAATAGAGTAAGTCAGATTCAGAAACCCCATAGTTATGGACTTTTGGGCTCATTTGAATGGATATCTTATGAGACTTGAATTCTGCTTACTGGACCAAAACACCAAGGGCCCATCTTAGCCGAGCTAGAGAAAAGCCCAAAGGCTTATTAGACATTGAACATACTCATGTATGTGGTCCGATGAGCAGTAATGCCAGAGAAAATTTCTTGTACTTCATTGTCTCCACTGATTACTTCAGTGAGTAAGACTGTGTCCATTTGATGAGACACAAGTCGGAATTCTTTGACATGGTCGAAAGAGTTCCAGAATGAGGTATAGAATCTGAGTGACAGAAGTATTAAGACTCTGGATTAGATCACGAGTGGGAATACTTGAGTCATTAATGGTGTGATCATCTGAATGAGTGTGAAGTCGTTTCACAGCTCAATTCTCCTGAAAACCTTGAGGTATTTCTGTGAGAAAGAATCAGATCTTATTAGAAATGATTAAAGATGAGTCACACGAATCTTCCATGATATTCTTTAAGAATAACGCTCTAGAAATATCTAAGTTTACGCTGAAATAGTTCCACCAATATCAGTTGAAAGACACCACATAAATGTGGAATGGAATCGATCCAAATTCGTCTTTACTGAGTATTTGTAGTTGTGCTACTTCACTGGTTGTCCTAGGGAAACCAAGGCTTGTTACTTTTACGTCCATTCTGTTTTCTAAGAAGGGAAGTTACTTTCCAAGAAGAACAGTGGGAGTAAAAGTATAACTCGAAGAAATTCGAGAAATACAGGTGGCTGCTCAACCTGTTGAGGGAGAGCAACAGATGGATTTACAGATTTCTGTAGAATCTACACCTGTAGAGCCTGAAGTTCGCAGATATGAATGAATCAGTCACTAATCCGAGAGTGATTTCTCGTCATTAGTTGAACCTGATGATCATAGAAAGTTCGCATGATCTGATGATCATTGAAAGCGACGAATCTGCGAAATTCAAAGAAGCGAAAGTGAGCCCGGACTCCGAAAATTTATATTTTGTGTAAGTTAGCTTCATCGATCCATTCATGGATGGAAGCAAACATATCGGAGTTGGAATCTTCGTTCTGTTGAAGTAGTCAAGGTTTTGACTTGAACATGAACGAAATGGAACTGTGCGTTTACTAATAGATAAGTGGGAGCAATATTGCATTTCTCATAGTGTATGTCGATGACATACTGATTCTCGGATATAACGTCCCAATGCTGCAGTCGGTAAAGGACTGGTTTGGGAGTTGGTTTTATGATTGACATGGATAAAGCCACGTATGTACTTGTTTGCTGAGCTTGAATGCATGGATGAGATTCCATATGCGTCGGCAATTGGATCTATCATGTATGCCATGAAACGTACTTGTTTGATGTTGTTTTAATGTTAAGCAAGACAAGTAAAGACCAGTCAAATCCAGCAAAGAATCACTGGATTGCCGTAAAGAATATCCTAAAGTATTTGAGGAATACTAAGGATAAATTCTTGATTTACGGAGAAAGTGAGGTGCTACAAGTCGATAGAGTCTGAAAGGCAAGTTTCCAACAGACAAAGATGATTTCCGGTCACAGTCTGGTTATATCTTGTGTCTGTCTGGCGGTGCAAGGCACTGTTGCTGACTCCATGACTTAAGCTGAACATTTCGCAGCTTGGGAAGCGGCGAAAGAGGTTGTTTGGAAAGAAGAGTTCATCACTGAACTTGATGTGATTCCCAGCATAGATGAGGCTAGCTGCACATCAGAGGTCCAAACACCTTGAGGATAGGTATAACCTATTCCGTGAGATAAATGACAGAGATGTTAAGTAGATAAGCAAGTTTCATCGAATGAGGACGTTGCTAATCTATTAACGAAGCCACTCCTTAGGCCTAAGCACGAGTCGCGGACTGTAGCTGTAGGATGAGTGAAATTAAGATGTAGTCTTAATTTCAGTGGGAGTTTGTAAAGGGCTTTACTTAGTTGTTTTGAAAGGTTCATGTAAACATAATATTTTATGTTTATGAAATCTATGATTTCTGGATTATTTTAACTGTGATATAAATAATCGTTCCAAAATGATTCATGTCATTATATATGGGCCATCGAAGTACATGAGTAGACTTGATCCTGAAACCCCATATTTGACGAAATGACATAAATCATAGTGTCCATAGTCGAAGGTTGTTGAAATTGGAACACCAACAACCACTTGAGACTAGATTGTGTTGAGACTTATGACCAAGTTTCGAGGGGTCATAGATGCGCGGCATCAAAGTCGACACATAGGTATATGTAGGGGAGCATATGACCGGACATGGCCCGCTGATGAGAACTCTACGAGATATTAATATCTGTGTCATAAGAGGTTCTCATATACGACTATAGAGTATAGTCCTTAGACCTGAGTTCGCATGCATGTGGCTGCACATGGAGTGATGCGCTTTGATCATTGTCTAACGCTGTTTCGTAACTGGGAGCTATAAGGACCTTGGTTGGGTGTATTATAAAGTGTGTAGTTCATAGTGATGGAACAAGATGGGATTTGTCCCTGCCGTATAACGGAGGAAATATCTCTAGGCCAATCGGAGACTTGATAGCTGGTAAGAGAGTGGCCACTCCCAAACGGACTTGCCCAAGTCGTTTGAATTGTCAGTATCAAATCTGTTCCGATAAACATGGTCTGGCTATATAAGGATGACACGCATCTTGCCTTATGCCAGATCGAGATATTGAGACAAAAGGATTAGGGAATGTAGGATTCCAGTACAATCGGGAGATTGTTGGGAATGTCCTGTGTAGGATTCCAGTACAAGTGGGAGATTGTTGGGAATGTCCTGAAATCTACTGTACTATCTCTAGAAAGTATGATAAATGTCGAGATCAGACATAAGTCATAAATACTGGGTGATCATGATGGCTTGCTAGAGTCCGCTCTTGATCTATAAGTTTAGGACTTATTACCAGTATTGTATGATCCCAAAGGGTCACACACCATAGCTAACGGGAAAGTTAAATGGAAATAATACGGTAAGATGCAAAGGCATTTACTGTATTTGTACAGAGAATTGGGCCAAGACAAAAACGGGCTTTTTGTCTGATTTGTGTTTTGGGCCCAAAAGCCTAATAGGCCATTAGTTAATAACTTGGGCCTATATAAGGCAAGAGAGAGGCGCCAGAAACCCTAGCCTTCTGCGATTTCTGAGCTGTGCCGTCCTCTCTCTCTCTGTTGATTCCGAGCTTGGTCTAGCAGCCTGATCCGTAGCTTGTAAGCGTGTGGATACCTAGGAGGAGCCGGTTCTCATCAGCTCTAATCTGATCTTGTCATTACCACCAATCATTCCGCTGCAAAGGTAGAGATCAGGTTTGTTTTATGATTCGATTACAAGAACCTAGATCTGTTTAAGATTATGTGCTAGGTTGCAATCTGAGAATTGAACCATAAAAAACATCATAATCCTTCACTTGGATGTGTATTCGGAACCAAATTGTGCACGACATGTAAATCCAATTTCCTGAGAAGAAACGTTTTCTTGTAACCCACATAGTAACAATCCGCACAGAAAAAGTATCACTGATACGGTCGTATTCGTGAGAATAAGAAACACACAAGCTGTATGAGCTGGCCACAAAATCTCACAATATTCTTTCCTCCTAACAGAAAAGACCACATCCACATTGCCATGACTCAACAAGATGAAAGCACGAGAAACATCATTTGCACAAGAGAAGACATGACGTATATATGTAAACAGGTTCGTCGAAGAAGGACGTAAAATGAGAATTGTGCCTTCATAAACCACCAAAAATCGTTGATGATCATACACTCGTGAGATATAAAGAATCTCAAACGCCTTCTTCCAGGAATCCCCAAAACAGTTGTTACCTCTATGAATTTCACTCTCCGACCCAACTGTCGAGAAAATCCCAAAAAGACCATGTATCCACAATAAGTCATCTAACTGCAGAATGAGAACTTAATTGCAGATTCTAATGTTGTTGAGCGTCCATTTGAGCACATTGTCGTCGTCACCGCGGAACGACTTCACTAGCTTGCACAAATCAATATGTGCACACTGATGCAAACGATATTGCAGATGGTGAGATAAGACTCCTCCAGACCCCATAGAAAAACAATGTATCATGTCATGATGTGGTGAAATTTCCTGTAGCATCAGACATAATGAAAAAGCAGCAGCACGGTTTGTCGAGAAATTTGCAACTTGACGCAGCAACAAAAAATCTGGGGACGGCGAAGAAAACTTGTATACAAACTTGAACACAGCCCCTTTTCGATGACATGTAAGTTGGAAAGTCAAGTTAGAACAAAAAAAAACTGAATTGCTCAAACTTGTGTCCTTAATCTCTCTAAGCGAGGCAACAACAAACCATGTTAGGGTAGTGGCGATATCTCCAAAACAAGCTTCAATGCATCCCTGTGCTGATCCAAAGTATAGCCATAGATGTCACTCTTTTCATTCTGTAACACGTCGCGGTCGTATTGCCACTGTATTCCCCGCAACAAATTGTTCATATCCCTGGAAACAATGCTGCAATATAACTCTCCCTTACAAAAAGCTCTAAAAGAGAACAACACCAATACGTGATGTGTGATGTAAACCTCTATGTACTCCTGCAGCCACATTAGCTTAGATATGGATGTATGATATCCACGTTTCTGACCCAACTGTCTATACACGTTTGCAGAGACAACACCATGATGATTTCTCGTATAAATCACAAAACTGCAAGTTCTCTCGCGGAGGGGACAAATCAGCTGAAAAATATTGGTCAAAAACCACGTGCCTTCGTGCTTCATAGGCATTAGACACACACATAATACTGTCAACATACCATTATCTCCAATATTAGGTTCCTTTGGCAGTTCACGAGGACCACCTTCCTTCTCAGAAACAACATTATCACCCCACCTTACTTCGTCAACAAGCAACCAACTCCGTAGAATTTTATCACAAGTTGCCGTAACCATGAACTCCTCCCTTCTTTTAGAAGTACCCAGTAAAGCAGCCAGATCCCACTGACAAAGAGGAAGAGAAAAACATGTCTGTTGAAGAAGGCTCGCATGATATCTTGTTGTCAATATCTCAAACAATTTTCTTTGTTGCAAAGATAGGAAATCATCAATAATACTCGTCAGTTTCCTCCCAATATGAAGTATCAAAGAGAAAGATATATAAGTATAAACAGAGGCGTGAAATAACATTAACATCCCACTCGTTGTTAACACTAAGACCAAACTCGTATAGTGAAAATCACGGCAGGATATAGAGCAGGAACAGAGCAGACCCAAATTGGTTGGATCGGATTTCTCAATCTCTCTATGCTAAGAAGACAAGAGCTGCTTGTGATCAGTGGTAAGTGAGTTTTCTTCTATGTCACATCTAGGAACACACGCAAGACAACAACTTAGAACGAAGTTGATAGTCTCTTCTTCATCTCTTTGACAAAACTTGCATCGATTGCGTCTGGTGGTTCTGTGTTGAAACCCCGATGAAGATTTCCCAGAGAGACAATTTTATTATTGCTTTTCTCATCCATGTGCTCCCCCATATCAAGAGAAGATGTAACTCTCTTCTCATCCTTTTTCAATGAAGCAATTTTTTTTATGGTGCTACTCTTGAGCAAGATACATATCTTAGTCATTCTCGTTAATGTTGTTGAATATTTGATAACCATTGGCTGGTGTTTGTATCTCTTCCACCCCTTGAACTTCGATATAATATATGTCGTATGCGTGATATGCGTCATATCTTAGATATTCATCATCCCCGGTAATGAAAATTAGATTTCCAAATTCCATTTCGGAATCCATATATAGTTCATTGTCATAGACATCGTAGACGGGCTCGCCGACGAAGTCTTTGACTTGATCATCACAATCCTGCACTCTTTCCTTGTGATGCCATGATCGTAAAGAAAAAATAGGCTGAATTGAATGGTCAAGGTTCCTTGCAAAAGGACTGTAATCAGCGACCTCATTCTCCTTATCATCATTAAATATATGATCATCACGACAAGACAACCCTTGAGCATGATTCTGCGACTGAAGAACCGTACGTATCATTGCCTCGATCTGGATTTGCAACGTGTAGCACAAATCTTTCTGAAAATCAGCTAGTACTCCATAGAACGCCTTGTTCTACTCCTCCAGTTGTTGTTGAAGGCTCATCTTTCGCGGCATGATTAGGATCCTTTGTCTCTGATACCAACTAATGCAGGGGAACAACAAGAAAAGGGTGAAGATCAATGGATTTCACACTAGTCTTGTTGCTTTGAATCTCACAAGCATGTAACCTAGCTAGGAGAATCGAAAGACTTAAATTATAGAGAATGATTCTCTTTCTTTATTAATCAAAAACCAAGTTGCTACAATATGATCGACTCTTCTTTTATAGGTTAAAGAAGATAATATCGATATCTAAATCATAAGAGATAGACTAGTATCCTTTAAAGATAAAACCAAATCAAAACAAAACAAGAAAATTTGTTAACACCAATACCCGACTAAACCGAAGCCGGTTTAGTAACACCAAACACTCAAACCATCATTAGATGCTACATCACCAAACCACGGTTAGTAATCAGAAAAGTGGAGTATCAGCTGCTCCATTCTCGTTCAACTCGATCGGGAGGAAGGATTCACCGGAGAGCGACTCCAACCCACTATGGACGTTGAGAGTGAGGAGATGAGATTAATTACAGTGTCGCCGTCGGAGAAATCCCGCTGATTCAAGATTGATGTGATTCCGTGAATGGAATCGGAAGCCAATTCAAAAACCTATTAAAAGAGAAGAAAAGTACAAAAATCGATTTTAGAACCAGAAAAAGTCCGACATAGCCGGAAGCCGAAAGTCTGATGATATATAGGAAGCTAGAGTCGCCGATAAACGGTGAAGCAAAAGGGAAACAAAATCGGACGGAGTCCGAGTTTATTGTGTTGAAGCGGAACAACCAAAAAATATTCACAGTCGTACCGCCCGCGTGGCCGTGAATTAAGAGCACGACCGGCAGCCGGAAAAAGTTGCTCGAATTCGAAAGGACTTTAGAGAGAAGTCAGAGATTAAGAGAGAGAGAGAGGTTGAGAATACTTACTATGAGAGTGATTCTAGCAAAACAAAAGTCTACTTGGTAAAATTATTAATTTAAAAAAACTATAACTAATTCAAAAGTCTTTAAAACTTTAAAAGTCCAATCACCAAACATCAACATAATGTTGGTTCTTGAGACTGCTTTTGTCGGATCCAAAGCATGAGATGACATGGGAAATTTGTTTTATGACGTAAGTTTAAAAGGTCTATGACAAAGAGACAATTTTTGGAGAGTCTTGTGCATACAATATTTTTCTCCTCCCTTTCACTTCACAAGACGTGCCAACCTTAACCCACCTGAAAGCTTCGATGATATCCTCCTTTAGTCCGCTTCAGTATTTGGTAAAATCAGAACACCATCATCATACAACTGCTTATACATGTTGATCTAAACTACGCAATATGACTAGAGAATAATTTAAGACTCCAAATATCCTTTCCAAACTACCTCCATACTTGATAAGACTCCGTGGCTCTATCACTCTCTACCGCAACATCATCTGGATCACAAATTCTTCATCTTTATTTGGTTCAACATGTTCCAGATATGACTTAAGTGTCGGTCTTTATTTTCAAAAGACTATAAGCAAAATAGCTATGATACATAAACTCTAATTGGACGATACTAAACCAACTTTTGTGAAAATAAGGACTGGAAATCATTTATAATATTTAAAGCTGGAAAAACCATGCTTCTTCAACTTCCTTTGACATCCTTCAAATTTCAATGCTAGGCAACATCATTAGCACTGCTTCATCATCTTCACACTATCGCTTTTTATTCCAAAGCTCTTTGTTAAAATCTGCATGTTAGTGTTTACGATTAAAGGAAGAAGACGAAGTGAAAGTGAAAATGATTTCTGTTATTATCGTTGACATTCTGTTGCAACTCACTCTTTATATAGAGTGTTGACTTTCGGTTTAGCTCATACAATGAACCAACTAAACCATACTAAACCATACTATAATATTCCCCCTCAAGATGCAAATACAAAGATTTCAAAGCCATCTTGCCCACTAGAGAATAAAACAGATTAGGAAACAACGGTTTAGTAAAAATATCAGCAATCTGATTGTTGGTACGCACATGAAGCGTTTTGATGTAACCAACTTCAATCCTTTCACGTACTTGATGATAATCGGATTCGATATATTTTGTTCTTTCGTGAAACACCGGGTTGTTGGCTATATGAATCGCAGCTGTTGAGTCACAATAGAAAGGAACTGGTCCTATCTGAGCAGCCTGTAATTCCTGAAGCAAGTGATATAGCAATACCACTTCTCTTGAACGATACTCCATTGCTCTATATTCAGATTCTTCTGAAGAATGAGATACGGTTTGTTGTTTCATGGACTTCCAGGAGATCAAAGAAATACCTAAGAACATACAGTAGCCTGATGTTGACCTTCTGGTATCTGGACAAGAAGCCCAGTCAGCATCAGTGTATGCTCGCAGTTTCAGATCACAGTCAGCTGAGTAAAAAAGACCATAGCCCACAGTTCCTTTGAGATAATGTAATATTCTGTAGGCAGCTTGCATGTGAATTCTTTGGAGAAGAAGTGAACTGGCAAAGCTTATTTATGGCGTATGTAATATCTGGCCTTGTGATGGTCAGATACATCATCTTGCCAACTAAGTGCCTGTAAATGCTTCCATCCTCAAGAACAGGTTCTGATGAATCCAATTTCAAACTCGGATCCATAGGAACATATGAAGGTACAAGCCAATATACTTGTTTCTTCAAGTAATCCCAGTGTATTTTTTCTTTGACAAACAAAGATGCCATGTGATGAGCGAGCGATCTCTAATCCAAAGAAATATTTTAGAGGTCCTAAATCTCTGAGTTTAAAAGCCAGAGCCATGTCTTTCTTCAGATGATCAACCTGATGATCATCATTGCTTGCAATTATGATGTCATCTACATACACTAAAACTGCAGTGTATATACCATTCTTATTTCGGATGAACAAAGTATGATCCCCATTTGACTTCTGAAAACCAAGCTTCTTCATTGTAGTACTAAACTTCAAGAACCACTGTCTAGAAGCTTGTTTTAGACCGTATAGAGATTTCTACAGTTTGCAGACTGCATTAGGAGGTAAAGATTCCCCCTTCTTTGGTGTATACCCTGGAGGTAATATCATGTAGATTTATTCTGTTAACTCCCCATTCAAAAAGGCATTGGAGATGTCTAACTAAGTTAAATTCCATCTCTTTGCAGCTGCAACAGCCAAAAGGGTCTTCACTGTTGTAATTTTTGCTACGGATGAGAATGTATCAACAAAATCAACACCCTCTTGCTGAGTATATCCTTTTGCTACTAAACGTACCTTATATCTTTCTAAACTTCCATCTGCATTCACTTTAACCTTGTAAACCCATCTGCAGCCTATAGCGTGTTTGTCTTTAGGCAAAGAACAGATAAACCAAGTGTTAGTAGTCTCAAGAGGAGACAATTCTTCATTCATTGCTTGTAGCCATTCATCGAATTTTCTAGCCTGAGTGAATGAAGTCGGTTCTGGATGAAGAGCAACAGAACAGATAAACGCCTTACATTCATCAGAGAGATTGTCATAAGAAATATAAGCAGACAAAGGATAGAGAACATATGTTTCTGACTCTTTGACATTCCAGTAATAGTCTTGCAGATAAGCAGGAAGTTTAGACACTCATTTGTTTCTGACTGATTCTTCATTCTGAGTACTAGAAGGATGACTAGAACTATCAGTTGATGTAGAAGTATTAACCAAACTACTAGCATCAAGGGATGTATTAAAGAAGTCAGAGTAAACTGCAGTCGACTGATCTTTGGAATAAGGAAAGATGTCTTCATAGAATACCACATTCCTTGAGATATGTACCTTATTTGATTATGTATTCAGTAATTTGTAGCCCTTGTATCCTGCAGGGTAACCAATGAACATGCACGGTTGTGAGCGCGGTTCAAACTTATTTTTCTTCTTTGAAGAGGTATAACAGTAAGCAAGACAACCAAAAACTCTTAAGCCAGTATAGTCCACTTTCTTTGACGTCAAAAGCTCAACATGACATTTATTTTTCAGGAGTGGAGAAGGCAGTCTATTAATGATGAAGACTGCAGTCAATACACAATCACCCCAAAACTGAAGTGGGACTTTTGATTGGAATATTAAGGAACGAGCAACATTCAGTATGTGTTGATGTTTCCTTTCCACCACTGCATTTTGTTCAAGAGTTTCAGGACAAGAATGGTATGGAACAATACCTTTTCTTCGAAACAACCAACAAACTTCAACTCTAGTGCATTATCAGATTTGACTGACTTGACTACTGCTTTATACTGAGTCTCAATCATCTGTATGTAATCTAGAAATACTGTAAGTACCTCATCTTTTTTTTCTTAACAAGTATATCCATGTAACACTCGTATGGTCATCCACAACTGTCAGAAAGTACCTATATCCTTCAAGATTTGGTACAGAGAAGGGTCCCCATATGTCAATGTGTAAGAGATCAAAGGCACTTTCATGAATATTGTTCTTGGCTATATAAGGAAGTCGTTTCTGTTTAGCAAGTGGACAAATATTGCAATGAAACACTTGTTTATTCCTTTCTTTATAACCAAGTACATCTATGATTGCATCTGTTTTATCCATAGATGGATGATCTAGTCTGCTATGCCAAAGACTAGAATCAACTACAATATTCGTTGAACATGAAAACGTCTGTAGAAGGGAGCTTGAACCTGCCATATCTGATGTGAAAGGTTGGCAATCTGTTCACCCTTCCCAATCATCAGGCCCTTGGTATGATCTTGTATCATGCAAGTGTCTGGGTCACCTCAAATCCTTTGTTAGTTGGCTTACACTGAGTAGATTTAGTCTAAAATCCAGGATATAGAGAACATTGGATAGAATCAGATATTCACTCAATCTAATTCTTCCTATGCCTGCAATCTTGACACCAAAACTTGTTGGTAAAGTCACAAAATCTGATAATTCAACAAACAAACTCTTATCATGAGCAACATGATGAGTTACTCCACTGTATATGATCCAAGACTCTGAGCATAACCTATTGTCTGTAGCTCTTAACATTCCAACAAAACACAAAGTGGATGAAGAAAATGTCATACCAGGAAGAGCTATAATTTTACCACCAGAAGAAGCCATACAATTCACTTGTGCACTGGGAGATTGCAGCTGAGAATTGAAGTAAGCTATGACTCCTTCTATCTGGTCTTTGGTAAGATTATTGACCATGCTTGAGACCGAGTCATGTGATGATTCTGACAGAGATAACTGAGCTACCATAGGCTTAGATGAAGTATTTCCTTTTGCAGAGCTATAGTTTAGTTTCTCAGCATTCTGCTTTGTTTTGTGTTTAAACCCAACTGGATATCCGTGTATCTTATAGCATGTGTCCACTGTATGGCCATTATATCCATAGTGAGCACATATCGGTCTATTGGATTTTGTAGCCTGTGAGACAGCAACATTGACAGAGGGAGCAGATATCTGAAAATTTGGAGCAGGACTGACAGAAGTAGCAGAAATCTGAAATGTTGAAGCATTTTGAGCTGGTAAGATATTCCTTTGACTGTGATCTTGATCCAGAAGATTATAAATCTCTGATAGATCGAGAATGTTTTTCTTCATGATTATCTGACTTCTGATGACCGAATATGATTCATTCAGTCCAGCCAAAAAATTGATCACTTTAGCATGTTCTGCTTTTGTCTCTACCGCCTTGCAACAGTCACAGTTTCTGCACGTTTTGGTACAATTAGCTCCTTCTAATTCATCCCAAAGTGTTTTCAGAGTGGTGTAATAGGTAGCTAAGTCCATAGTTCCTTGCTGGAGAGACCATATATGTTGAGAGAATTGATGTGATCGTGGTAGATTGGTGATGTGAAATCTTGTCATCAAATCTTTCCAAATCTCCGAAGCATTTTGGAAGCGAAGAATACTTTGGTATATCTGTTTTGAAACCGAATGCAGAAGCCATGACTTAACCAAAGAATTACATCGTGACCATATTCTGAAGCTAGGATGCGATTCACTAGGTCTAACGATTGATCCATCAATGAACGTTATCTTATTCTTAGCATCAAGAGCTATAGTCATCGCAATACTCCAATTTTCATAGTTCGAACCATCCAAGACTTCAGAGATAATAGATTTACATGTATTGTCGCTATTGTTGAGATGAAATGGTGAATGTATGTTATCGAGAGGTATTGCGGTTTGAAAGTTGATATCGGATGAATTCTGAGGTGTTTCGAGAATAGAAACAAATCGCTTCACCGGAGAAGGAGCTTCTGGAATAGAAGTTCGGCGAGCTGAAGAAATCTTAGCAATACGACGCGATCGACGAGGAAACACCATTGTCGAACTAAATTGAAGCTTATCGTTGCTGAATTTTGTTTACGATATCAATGATTCATGGCGGATTAACAAAGAAATTGGTCACAAATAGAAAAAAGAAGAAACAATGGACAGAATGATCGATTGAATCGAGGTCAAACAAACGAAAGAAAAAAGGAATCAAGGATTGATTTGAGGCATTTGATCCTCAAGCTCTGATACCATGTTAGTGTTTACGATTAAAGGAAGAAGATGAAGTAAAAGTGAAAATAATTTCTGTTATTATCGTTGACATTCTGTTACAACTCACTCTTTACATAGAGTGTTGACTTTCGGTTTAGCTCATACTATGTGTTGGAATTATGTCCAGTAATCTCGGTACTGTCTCTAGAAAGTAAGAGTATGTCAATGATCAGACATAAGTCATATAATACTGGGGGTCATGATGGCTTGCTAGAGTCCGCTCATGATCTATAAGTCTTGGACTTATTGCTTTTATTATATGATCCCATATGGGTCACACGCTTAAGCTAACAGGAATATGTGTTGGAACGGCTTAGCAGAAGTACGACAAAAGTGCCAGGCATTTGTCGTACTAAGAGAGAAAGATTAATGGGTCTGATTAAATGGGATTTAATCAGATTGGTGTTTTGGGCCCATAAGCCCAAAAGGGAAAGAGAAGGCTTTTAATAATCAAAAGGCCAAGTCTCTTTCTCCAAACCCCAACACCCTGCGCCAAAAATCTCCTCTCCCTGCGCCTCCCACCAGCTCGGTCTAGCAGCCGTTTTCTGTGATCGCGTGTGTGAACCTTTGGAGGATTCATCCCTCGGTGCATCTTTCTGATCTCTGACCTGTTCTATCCTTTCCGCTGCAACAAACAGGTAAAAGGTGAGATCATCTAATGTTTCTAATCAAGAGAACCTAGATCTGTATGTTTAGGTTGATATGAATCTGTGAATTACATCAGGATCAACTAAACGGTTCCTACAGTGGTATCAGAGCCATTGGTTCTTAGGATTTCTTGTTTTAGATTCATGTTTAGGTTGTTTAATCTGTTTAGAAGTGTCTTTGAATCAATTTACTGATAAGAGAATTCACTTAAGAAACAAGAATTAAAATCTAAACACATATGAAAATCGTATCCCGAGCTATATGACTCGGTTTACGTCGGATCATCCGGATCGCAACGGACGCACGAACCGATCGTCGACGATCGTGTTGCGTGGTCGCGTTATGATCGTCGGATGGATCGTGATCGATGGCTGATCGATGGGCCGATCGAACGTGACGAACGGATGGATCATGTCGCGTGATCCGATCCAATCCGATCGGACGTGATCGCACGATCGTCAGCCATCCCGGCCAATCCCGTCCCGCTCGGCGATCGTGGAAGCAACCGACCCGAGCAACCTGTCCGCGAGCCGGACAACGTCCGTCCGTCCCGAGCACACCGAGCGCCTCGATCTCGGATCGTCGCGTGCGGCTTGACGGCTGACGTGATCGCGTGAAACTTACGATTAGGTCGTAATCGGTTCACGTGATCAATCGGTTCGGTTCGGTTAATGGTTCGGTTTAAAACTTGATTAAAATCAACGTCACGGTTTAATAAACAGATTTTAATAATTTTATTAAATCTGGTTAAACCGGGATAAGAAATCCAATGTCGAAAGAATTATTGGATTTAGTGCCTAAACCAGGAATTTCTAATTTGATTTGGTTGGACCAAATAAATTGAGAAATTCCGGTTTAGTAAATAACCGGTTGACAATTGTGGTCATCGTAGTAATTAAAATTTGGTTAGACCAATTTTAATGAACCAGACCGGTTATGTCATTTAATTGGACAATTGGGTCATGTCTTGGACATGGACCAGTTCTTGGGCCTCGGGCCAAGAAGTTAAAACAATTGGGCCAATTATTTGAGTCTTTCTTCAGATTAATTTAAAATTTATTTTATAAAATTATAAAGTCGATTTTAAATTAAAAGTTTCCGAAATTTTGAAATTAGAAAGTTTCTCAAATTAGAATTTTCTGGATTTGCGGGTTTTGGATTTTAAAGAAATTTCTAAAGTTAGAAAGTTTCCGTTTTTAGAAAGTTTCCAATTTTAGAAAGTTTCCAAAAAATAGTAGGTTTCCAAAAATGGAAAGTTTCCCGAAATAGTAATCTTCTATTTTGGGAATGAATTTTAATAAACCTACGAACCTCAAATAATATCAAGCGTTGGATGTCTTGTCCAGGCTATGTCAGCTGTCAAAGCCCATTCAATTGTATTCATGGCCTTACAGTGTGAGGGTGTCTACTTTTGCGTGGGTAAGACGGTTTGTGATTCATAAATGTCATTGGGAGTCCCAGACATTGATGATTACATGACTGTATAGTCTGGTTTTCTTGACTAGGCCATCGGGAGTCCCGGGCCTTGAGACATCAGAGTGAATTGGGCCTCGGGCCCAGATTCACAACCAAGAGTTATATCACGGATATAATTAGCCGATATAGGGCTTACCGATATAAGCTAAGGTTTGGTGACGGCCAGTGGCCCACTTTAATCTTAGTTATATGTGGATCTTGGAATCATTATATTCTATTGAGGGTAACTTATGTTATTGAATATAATGCGTGATTAATCATATTAAATTTAATACGAGATTAATCATATTGAACATATTAACTAAAATCCTTTTATCTTAATTTTCAGTTATGACTAGCACAAACAATCAAAACACTTTCTCGATCCGATCTGTCCTTGAGATGGACAAGCTGAACGGATCAAATTTCTTGACTTGGTCGCGGAACCTGAGGCTAGTTCTCAGACAGGAGAGAAAGGACTATGTCCTTGAGAGAGCTCTCCCCGTGAGGATCGGGTCCAATGCTTCTCATGCAGTATATGATGCTTGGAATAAGCATTATAATGATGCGGTAGATGTGCGTGGTCTGATATTGGCTACCATGGACTCAGACTTGCGGAAGCAATATGAGAACATGGAGTCGCCAATAGAGATGATCAGCAGCCTGAAATTGAAATTTCAGGAGCAGATAAGGGTGGAGAGATACCAGTTGGTTAAGTCTCTCACTGGCTGCAAGCTACCAAATGATAATCCAGTGAGTCCTCATGTCAGTAAAATGATGGGTTACATTGATAACCTGAGGAAACTGGATTATCCAGTTAGCCAAGAGTTGGCAACTGAAATCATTCTGCAGTCACTGCCGTCAAGCTATGATAAGTTCAGAAAGAACTATATCAAGAAAGGCTTAACGAAGACGCTGACTGAACTGCATGATATGCTCAAGACAGTTGAGCCAAACGTGAAGAGTACCCTGTACAATCTCATGAGTGAGAAGGGTAGGTTTACTAAACCTAATGCTGACAAGGGTGAAGACAAAGTTATCCAGATTTTGAATCATGGCAAGCGTGTGTCTTCTGAGCCCGAGTCAGATGCCTCTTACGTTGGTAAGTGCTGCTACTGTAAGGAGACAGGGCATTGGAAGAGAAATTGCATTAAATTCATGGAAGATGATGAGGAGTTGAAGTTGATGTATGAGACTACTTCCTCAGGTATTCATGTTATTACTTCAAGTTCTACCTTAAAGGTATAGGATACTGGTTGTGGCACTGATATTTGTGATAATATGCAGAGCCTAAGCAACAGTAGAACGTTGAAGGAAGGGCAAGTGAAACTACATGTCTGGAAGGAGCTTGGGATGCTGCCTCAGCCGTAGGGTTTTTCACTTATAGATCCCTTTGAGGCTTGGTTTTGTATTAAGTAATTGCTACAATATACCTGCTTTAAGCAGAGTTGTCTTTCATTTTCTTGTAAGAATTTGAATGTTTTTCATTTTGATAAAAGACAAGTTTTTTTGTTCTTTTGATCTTAATGAAATATTAATTGTAGCACCCTATTCATGGAATGGGTTTTATATCTTAAACCAAAGAGTGCCTAAATGTAACATAAATACCGAATTGGTTTAAATCTGATGAATTAAACCTGATTTTTCTTGGCATAAAGTCTTGGTCACATAGAGTAAGTCGGATTCAGAAATCCCATAGTCATGGCTCATTTGATAAAATATCTTATGAGACTTGAATTCTTTTACTAGACCAAAAGGAAAAAGGGCCTATCTTAGCCGAGCTAGAGAAAAGCCCAAAGGCTTATTGGACCTGGAACATACTCATGTATGTGGCCCAATGAGCAGTAATGCCAGAGAAAAACTCCTGTACTTCATTGTCTCTACTGATTACTTCAGTGAGAGTGACTGTGTTCATTTGATGAGACACAAGTAGGAATTCTTTGACATGGTCGAAAGAGTTCCAGAATGAAGTATAGGATCTGAATGACAAAAGTATTAAGACTCTGGATTAAAATCACGAGTGAAGAATACTTAAGTCATTGATTATGTGATCATCTGAATGAGTGTGAAATCGTTTCACAGCTCATTTCTCCTGAAAACCTGAAGGTGTTTCTGTGAGAAAGAATCAGATCTTATTAGAAATGATTAAAGATGAATCACACGAATCTTCCATGATATTTTAAGAATAACGCTCTAGAAATATCTAAGTTTACGCTAAAATAGTTCCACCAATATCAGTTGAAAGACACCACGTAAATGTGGATTGGAATCGATCCAAATTTGTCTTTACTGAGTATTTGTAGTAGTGCTACTTCGCTGGTTGTCCTAGAGAAACTAAGGATTGTTACTTTTACGTCCAATCTGTTTTCTAAGAAGGGAAGTTATTTTCCAAGAAGAACAGTGGGAGTAAAAGTATAACTCGAAGTTTTCTCAGGGAAACCAAGGCTCGGTACTTTTACGACCATTCTGTTTTCTAAGAAGGGAAGTTACTTTCCAAGAAGAACAGTGGGAGTAAAAAGTATTTTTACGACCATTCTGTTTTCTAAGAAGGGTTACTTTCCAAGAAGAACAGTGGGAGTAAAAGTACAACTCGAAGAAATTCGAGAAATACAGGAGGCTGCTTAACCTATTGAGGGAGAGCAGCGGAAGGATTTACAGATTTCTGTAGAATCTACACCTGTGGAGCCTGAAGTTCGCAGATATGAAAGAATCAGTCACTAATCCGAGAGTGAATTCTCGTCATTAGTTTAGCCTGATGATCATTGAATGTTCGCATGATCTGATGATCATTGAAAGCGACAAATCTGCGAAATCCTAGGAAGCGAAAGTAAGCCCAGACTCCGAAGAATTACATTTTGTGTAAGTTGGCTTCATCGATCCATTCATGGATGGAAGCAAACATATCGGAGTTGGAATCTTCGTTCTGTTGAAGTAGTCAAGGTTTTGACTTGAACAGAAACGAAGCGGAACTGTGTGTTTACTAATAGATTAGTGGGAGCGATATTGCATTTCTCATAGTGTATGTCGATGACATACTGATTCTCGAATATAACGTCCCAACGCTGTAGTCGGTAAAGGACTAGCTTGGGAGTTGGTTTAATGAATGACATGGGTAAAGCCACGTAGTTCTTGGATTTTGGATCCAGAGATAGAGATCCAAAAGAGCTGGTAGTATAAAGTCAGGATTCTTAAATTGACAAAGTCCTACACGTTTTGAGCAATCCAAGAAGGGTTTTATGCCAATGTCACATGGCATTAAGTTAAGCAAGATACAGTATCCTACGATAACTGCTGAGCTTAAATGCATGGATGAGATTCCATATGCGTCGGCAATTGGATCTATCATGTATGCCATGAAACGTACTTGTTTGATGTTGCTTTAATGTTAAGCAAGACAAGTAAAGACCAGTCAAATCCAGCAAAGAATCACTGGATTGCCGTAAAGAATATCCTAAAGTATTTTAGGAATACTAAGGATAAATTCTAGAGTTACGGAGAAAGTGAGGTGCTACGAGTCGGTAGAGTTTGAAAGGCAAGTTTCCAATAGACAAAGATGATTTCCGATCACAGTCCGGTTATATCTTGTGTCTATCTGGCGGTGCAAGGCACTGTTGCTGACTCAATGACTTAAGCTGAACATTTCGCAGCTTGGGAAGTGGCGAAAGAGGTTGTTTGGAAAGAAGAGTTCGTCACTGAATTTGATGTGATTCCCAGCATAGATGAGACTAGCTGCACATCAGAGGTCCAAACACCTTGAGGATAGGTATAACCTATTCCGTAAGATAAATGACAGAGATGTTAAGTAGATCAGCAAGTTTCAACGAATGAGAACGTTGCTAATCTATTAACGAAGCCACTCCTTAGACCTAAGCACGAGTCTCGGACTGCTGCTGTAGGATAAGTGAAATTAAGATGTAGTCTTAATTTCAGTGGGAGTTATTAAAGGGCTTTATTTAGTTATTGGATATGTTCTTGAAATAACATTTAAGATGTTTAATGAAATTATTATTTCAAGATTATTTTAACTGTGATGAAATAATCGTTCCAAAGTGATATAAACCATTTTATAGGTCATCGAAGTAAGTGACTTGATCTTGAGTCATCAAAGTCATTTAGCTTGATCATGAGACCCTATATTTGATAAATGTTTTATATCATCCTGTCCCTAGTCGAAGGTTGTTGAAATTGGAACACCAACAACCGTGTGAGATTGGATTGGTACGTGACTTATGACGAAGTCTCAGTGTGTCATAGATGCGCGGCATCAAAGTCAGTACATAGGTGTATGTTGGGAACATACGACCGGACAAGACCCGCTTATAAGAACTCTTCAGGATATTTATATCTGTGTCATAAGAGATTCTTACTACGACTATAGAGTATAGTCCTTAGACCTGAGTTCACATGCATGTGACTGCACATGGACTGATGTACTTTGATCATTGTCTAACGCTATCGTTCTGCGATATCTATAAGGACCTTGTTTGGGTACATCATGAAATGAGTAGTTTACAGTGATGGAACAAGATGGGATTTGTCCCTCCAATATAAATGGAGTGAATATCTCTAGGCCAATCGGAGATTTGAATACTGGAAAATGCATGGCCATGCTCAAACGGACTTTCCCGAGTCGTTTGGATTGTCAGTATCAAATCAGAGTCCGATGAACAAGATTAGGCTTTATAAGGATGACACCAATCTTGCCTTATGACTAATCGAGATATTGAGACAAAAGGATTATGAATACAGAGAGATTCCAGTACAAGTGGGAGATTGTTGGAATTATGTCCAGTAATCTCGGTACTGTCTCTAGAAAGTAAGAGTATGTCAATGATCAGACATAAGTCATATAATACTGGGGGTCATGATGGCTTGCTAGAGTCCGCTCATGATCTATAAGTCTTGGACTTATTGCTTTTATTATATGATCCCATATGGGTCACACGCTTAAGCTAACAGGAATATGTGTTGGAACGGCTTAGCAGAAGTACGACAAAAGTGCCAGGCATTTGTCGTACTAAGAGAGAAAGATTAATGGGTCTGATTAAATGGGATTTAATCAGATTGGTGTTTTGGGCCCATAAGCCCAAAAGGGAAAGAGAAGGCTTTTAATAATCAAAAGGCCAAGTCTCTTTCTCCAAACCCCAACACCCTGCGCCGAAAATCTCCTCTCCCTGCGCCTCCCACCAGCTCGGTCTAGCAGCCGTTTTCTGTGATCGCGTGTGTGAACCTTTGGAGGATTCATCCCTCGGTGCATCTTTCTGATCTCTGACCTGTTCTATCCTTTCCGCTGCAACAAACAGGTAAAAGGTGAGATCATCTAATGTTTCTAATCAAGAGAACCTAGATCTGTATGTTTAGGTTGATATGAATCTGTGAATTACATCAGGATCAACTAAACGGTTCCTACACTATGAACTAACAAAACCATACTCTAATACTGCAATTGCTCGTAAACCTACTAGACTCGCTTGTATACATAAAAATTGTTAATTCTTTAGTAATGTTATTAATCATTTACCAAAAAAATTAACACAAGTTATTGGTTTGAGTTGATCTGCAATCAAAACTTCTTGGTATGCCGTCCAAATTTAAGACTTGAGAATAACACATATCCATGAATTTCCCCAAGAGCTATAAATAATAAAATCGGATTTAAAAAATACATAAATTCGATTTGCCAACTTTGGTAAACGATGGGCAACTTGATTTTTTTTTTTACGGCAAATTCAAACTTTATTAATATATAAAAGATTACATAGTAACAGAATCAAAGACATTACAAAATTAGATCAACACACTTATTACATATATTGAGAAAAACACAGCAGAAGAGAGTTTAACGATGCTTTTCTAGGAGTAGTCTTACTCGCTAACCGATCATAGAATCGATTATTGTCCATCTTCATATTTGATCTTTCTCTGATGTGTTTTGAATGCAGCATCCTTTGGCTGAACTTTCTTTTAACAAAACACCTCTTGGAACCTGATGTGTTGCAATGTAATTCTGAACATAAGACACATTGATACCAACACTTCCGTATCAAGGTCTTTTTAATGAAACTTGTCTTCAAATCTTGTTTCCTTGTTGTACTGAACATATACCAAGGTGGTTTTCGTGCTGGTCGGTGATGACATAACAAATCCGAAAGGATCTGTGTTAATCGCCGGTACATCATTGGATTACAACGATGTTCGGGAACCAATACAAAACTAAACATCAATGTTAGTTTTGACCATCTTTTGGTAATTAATACCAAACAAACCTTGGCATATGCCGTAATTATGGACTTCCGTGAATAACCGTTTGAATGAATACATGTAAACCCATGTTCCATAAGACATATATGTGTCGTGTCTCTTTCCTCCATTCTTGAACAATTGCCGACAATGAAATATGAGTAACTGCCTCCATCGATATCGTGTATGCACCATCAAAGGTGATGATATAGGTCTGATTATAAATCAGATTGATGTCTGCGTGAAGATGCAAACACAAAGGAGATCGGTACCGCCATGCTTCAGTCGGTTGAAATGGCAGAGATAAAGTGCAGACATGGCTTGGATTCAAAAAATCCAGAACAACGACAAAGATGATTAGAAATTTATGGGAAAATGGATCATGAGAAGTCATAGATAGAATTTGATAGTAGAATAGTATAATGAAAATGAAAGCAAAGGAGGCCAGCCGACGCCGACAAGGCCAGCGCCGGCCGGAAAAAGGGTATCGGAAGTGGTTTTGTTTACGGTTTCGTCTGAGAGAAAAAATACGATTTTAAATAGTAAAATTCATTGTTTAAATAGTAACTTGATTTGTGGAGTAATGAAACACCGTAAGTATGTTTCGTCCTTTTTTAAAAAAACAGTCCTTTATTCATTTCTTTCTTATCCTTGGATACCATTTACAAATGTTTCACAGAGATTGATGGATATACAAAGCAAAACATAAATGACAAGATATAAGACATATGAAACCAATGTGAAGCAAAATATGAGGCAATCAATCTTAGTTGAAGAAACGAAACCAGTTGTGGAGCATGGTGTCTAAAGAATTTTGAATCGAGAAGTAGTTGAATCGCTCTCCAACCCAACAAGTTTGTTGTGGAGAATGATAGAGATATCCTTGCGGTTGACTGAAAAAGGTCTTAACGGTTTGTTGTGCACTTTCAAGTTTCTCTTTTTCAAAATATGATAGGTAACTGCTTGGAATATCATATGGCAAATTGTTCCAATTTTGGCATTGTGGAAAGGTCGACGAAGTAAGTGTAAAGTTGCATCAAAGGATTTAAGAGGATTCAAATTAGAATGAAAAAAAAGAGGTCCTGAGAAAATGTAAGTGAAATAGAGATGATTCTTGCATTTCATGGTGGTTTCACAAAGTAGGCAATCACCCGCAACTGTGAGACCTCAAATCCAAAGTATGTCCTTAGAGGGTAAGCAATCTGTAAAACTTAAAAGCAATCAAGATCATTTCTTTGAGATCGATTTGAACTGAATAAAGACGAACTCGAAACAAACTAAGAAACTACGAAACACAAAAGAAAGAAAATAGAGCACACACACGATCTTTATTCGGTGTTCACCTCCTTCTCCGATGTGGAGAAGAGATGTATTCATAGGGGCTGGATCTCTTCCAACAATACACTAAAACTCCGGCAAACCACTGTGATACAATCGTTCTCTCGTGTTCCCTATTGTACTACATTGTGACTGGTACATAAACACTTTAAACAAATACATCTTCATTCTTCCCTTTTTTATCATGTATGTGAACTCAACAACCATATCTTCAAGGGCTTTGTTATCAGTAACACCAATATCCTCCTGCTTGAGTCACATCATGGTCAAAAACTCATTCAACTCTTTTTTCCTGAGCTAAATTTATGCCCTCACCTCTTGATCTACCCGAGACAAGACTGAATCTCAATCGAGAACCCGCTTTGGTACCAATAGATAATGCATGTGAAACAAGATAAAAAGTGCAGAAATTAAAGACATATGATATTTTTTAACGGGGTTCGTTTCTTACATCCCCTGGATCTTGTCCAGATTTTGAATTCACTAGAAAAACAAAGCAATTACACTTAATCGCAAACGCATAAATCAGAAACGCATCCAACGATTCACCGCTATGTTCAATAACATGAACTCTTCATAATAGTCGCTAACCATGAGCTAAACTCCCCCATAAGTCTAGACTTTACCAGGATAAACTAACCATGAGTTAAACCCCCACCGAGCCTATACTTTTTTTCAAAATCTTTAGACCACGTCACACCCAACACACCAAAGCACTCTCACATGTATGCCAACAAAGACACACCAACACAAATAAGGATACAATATCAAACAAGCATGCTTGAACACCACCAACGCACCGACAACAATATCTTCTCTAACAATGCAGATTCCCTGGTGACAATGACATTTTTCTCATAATTTCACACCCTCGTTATATATAATCTTGAATCTTGCCTTTCAAATCTCTTCAATCACACTGTTGGAATTGTGTCCAGCAATCTCTGTACTGTCTCTATAACGTAAGAGTATGTCAGTGATCAGACATAAGTCATACAATACTGGGGGTCATGATGGCTTGCTAGAGTCCGCTCATGATCTATAAGTCTCGGACTTATTGCTTTTATTGTATGATCCCATATGGGTCACACGCTTAAGCTAGCAGGAAATAATGTTGGAACGGCATAGCAGAAGTACGACAAAAGTGCTAGGCATTTGTCGTACTAAGAGAGAGATTAATGGGTCTGATTAAATGGGATTTAATCAGATTGGGCCCAAAAGCCCAAAAGGGAAAGAGAAGGCTTTTAATGACTAAAAGCCAAGTCTCTTCTCCCCAACCCTAACACTGATCCGCGCCTCTCTCTCTCTTCTGCGCCCCATCTCCTCGTTGTCTAGCAGCTAGTTTCCTGTGATTGCGTGTGTGAGCCTTTGGAGGATTCATCCCTTGGTGTATCTCCCTGATCTATGACCTGTTCATCAATTCCGCTGCAACAAACAGGTAAAAGGTGAGATCATAATGTTTCTAAATAAGAACACCTAGATCTGATGCATGTTTAGGTTGATATCAATATGAGAATTGAATCAGGATCAACCGAACAATCCAACAGTGGTATCAGAGCCATTGGTTCTTAGGTTTCTTGTTTTAGATTCATGTTTAGGTTGTTTAATCTGTTTAGAATTGTTTTTGAATCAATTACTGATAAGATAAAACAGTTAAGAAACAAATTTTGAACCCTAAACACACTAATTCAGATCGCAAACTGAGCTATATGACTCAGGTTTGTGATCGGCCGAGTGAAATCCGATAGGCTTGGCCGGTTGGATCGCATGGCCGAGATGTTGGCCGGCCGGATGGATCGATCCCGATCGCTTGGCGATCGTTGGAAGTGATCGGCCCGAGCATCCAGATCACGGTTGCAGCTTGCACGATCGTCCCGATCGTGAAGCCTGGCATGGACGATCGCGGCTTGCTCGTCCCGGCTGTCCCGCGTGATCGAGGCCGAGTATCGACCACGACCGTCCCGACCGTCAAGTCCACGGCCATACCGATCATGGATCGAGTTGGCTAGGGTTGGCGGCTAGGGTTTGATTGCGTGAAGATCACGACTAGGTCGTGATCGGTTCACGTGATCAAATCGGTTCGGTTCGGTTTAAAACTTGATTAAAATCATCGTTCTGGTTTAATAAACAGATTTTAATAATTTTATTAAATCTGGTTAAACCGGGATAAGAAATCCAATGTCGAAAGAAATATTGGATTTAGTGCCTAAACCGGGAATTTCTAATTTGATTTGGTTGGACCAAATAAATTGAGAAATTCCGGTTTAGTAAATAACCGGTTGACAATTGTGGTCGTCGTAGTAATTAAAACTTGGTTAGACCAGTTTTAATGAACCAGACCGGTTATGTCAATTAATTGGACAATTGGGTCATGTCTTGGACATGGACCAATTCTTGGGCCTCGGGCCAAGAAGTTAAAACAATTGGGCCAGTTAATTGAGTCTTTCTTCAGATTAATTTAAAAATCTATTTTATAAAATATTAAAGTCGATTTTAAATTAAGGTTTCCGAAATTTTATAATTAGAAAGTTTCTTAAAATAGAAGTTTCTGAATTTGCGGGTTTTGGATTTTAAAGAAATTTCTAAAGTTAGAAAGTTTCCGGTTTTAGAAAGTTTCCAATTTTAGAAAGTTTCCAAAAATAGTAGGTTTCCATAAATAGAAAGTTTCCCGAAATAGTAATCTTCTATTTTGGGAATGATTTTAATAAACCTACGAACCTCAAATAATATCAAGCGTTGGATGTCTTGTCCAGGCTATGTCAGCTGTCAAAACCCATTCAATTGCATTCATGGCCTTACAGTGTGAGGATGTCTGCTTTTGCGTGGGTAAGACGGTTTGTGATTCATAAATGTCATTGGGAGTCCCAGACATTAATGATTACATGACTGTATAGTCCGGTTTTCTTGACTAGGCCATCGGGAGTCCCGGGCCTTGAGACATCAGAGTGGATTGGGCCTCGGGCCCAGATTCACAACCAAGAGTTATATCACGGATATAATTAGCCGACTTAGGGCTTACCGATATAAGCTAAGATTGGGTGACGGCCAGTGGCCCACTTTAATCTTAGTTATATGTGGATCTTGGAATCATTATATTCTATTGAGGGTAACTTAGGTTATTGAATATAATGCGTGATTAATCATATTATACTTTAATACGAGATTAGTCATTTTGAACATAATAACTAATAACCTTTTTATTTATATATTTCAGATATGACTACTACAAGCACACAAAACACATTCTCGATCCGGTCTGTTCTCGAGAAGGAGAAGCTGACTGGAACGAACTTCCTGACATGGTCAAGGAACTTGAGGCTGGTCCTCAAGCAGGAGAAGAAGGATTACGTCCTTCGAGATCCCCTCCCCGAGAGGCCTCTTGCCAATGCTGCCAGGACTCTGCACAATGCTTGGGAAAAGCATTCGTCAGATGAAAATGATGTTTATTGCCTGATGTTGGTGACAATGACTCCTGAGCTGCAAAAACAGTTCGAAAGTGTATTGTCTCCAATCGAGATCATGGCAAGCCTGAAATCGCTATTTCAGGAGCAGGCTAGGACCGAGAGGTTCCAGACAGTTAAGAACCTCTTGGACTGTAAGTTGGCTGCGAATGCGGCAGTGAGTCCTCATGTGTTTAAGATGATGGGTTATCTCGATCATCTTCACAAACTCGACTGCCCAATCAGCCAGGAACTTGCCTGCGACATCATTCTGCAGTCTTTACCTGCAAGCTATGATCAGTTCATTCTGAACTTTAACATGCATGGCTTGAGTAAGACACTGCCTGAGCTTCACGGAATGCTCAAGACTGCAGAGCCCAACTTGAAGAAAACCGCCAAGGACCCCAATGTGCTTATGGTACAAAAGGGCAAGGGGTTTAAGAAGTCTTCTGCTAAGGATAAGGGAAAGGCCAAGGGTGTCCAAGTCGCGGACAAGGACACGCCAAAGCCCAAGCCCAAGTCCAAGGCTGGGCCTACTGACATGTGCAGGTTCTGCAAAGAACTGGGGCATTGGAGAAGAGATTGCAAGAAATTCCAGGAAGGTCTAAAGGAATTAAAGAAGAAGACTTTCGAGACTTCTTCATCAGGTATTTTTGTTATAGAAGTTAATACAACTACTTCTGATAATACCTCATGGGTCATGGATACTGGTTGTGGGGCTCATATTTGTACTAATATGCAGGCACTCAGCAACAGTAGAAGGCTGAAGCAAGGACAAGTAGAGCTACGAGTTGGGAATGGAGCGAAAGTTTCAGCACTAGCTGTAGGAACATACTTGTTGTCTTTACCTTCGGGATTGATTTTAGAACTTAATAATTGTTATTTTGTACCTGCTATAAGCAGAAATATTATTTCAATTTCTTTGTTGGATTTGGAAGGTTATGATTTTTCAGTTAAGAATAAATTATGTTCCTTCAATCGCAACAATTTGTTCTATGGTTCTGCCCCTCTTACGAATGGGCTTTACATACTCGATCAATCCGCGCCAATTTATAACATTAATACAAAACGGTTTAAACCTAATGAGGAAAACCGAACGTTTCTATGGCATTGTCGTTTAGGGCACATCAGCGAGAAACGCATCAAGAGGCTCCATTCGAATGGACTTCTTGGCTCATTTGATTTTGAGTCATGTGAGAAATGCGAATCCTGCATGATGGGCAAAATGACACGGGCCCCCTTTAATAAACCTAACGAGAGGGCCAGTGACTTATTGGGCCTGATACACACTGATGTGTGTGGCCCAATGTCCACTAATGCAAGAGGAAACTATCAGTACTTCATTACCTTTACTGATGATTTCAGTAGGTATGGATATGTTTATTTGATGAAACATAAGTCTGAATCTTTTGAGAAGTTCAGAGAATTCCAAAATGAAGTACAGAACCAACTTGGCAAAAACATTAAGGCTCTTCGGTCCGACCGAGGAGGAGAATACTTAAGCCAGGAATTCAGTGATCATCTGAGAGAGTGTGGGATCGTATCCCAACTCACTCCTCCTGGAACACCTCAATGGAATGGTGTGTCTGAGAGGAGAAATCGGACCTTATTGGATATGGTTCGATCTATGATGAGTCACACAGACCTTCCAATATCCCTTTGGGGATATGCTCTGCTAACAGCAGTGTTCACTCTAAATAGAGCGCCATCAAAAGCAGTAGCAAAGACACCATATGAATTATGGACTGGAGAAGCTCCAGTGCTGTCTTATCTAAGAATTTGGGGTTGTGAAGCCTATGTTAAGAGATTAATCTCAGATAAGCTTACACCAAAATCTGATAAATGCTACTTCATTGGTTATCCACGGGAAACCAAGGCTTATTACTTCTATCTACGTTCCGAGAACAAGATCTTTGTTGCCCGGGATTGTAACTTTCTTGAGAGAGAGTTTCTCTCTAAGAAAGACAGTGGGAGTAAGGTACTGCTTGAAGAAATTCAAGATGAACAGGATACTGCTCAACCTAATGAGGAAGAGCAGCAGGAGGATCTACAAGAAATTGTAGAGCCTGAACCTGTAGTACCTGAAGTTCGAAGATCCGGGAGGATCCGTCACGAACCCGAGAGATATCAGGGATTCCTCGTGACTGACTGTCATGATCTTTTGATCATTGATGGTGATGAACCATCGAACTTCAATCAAGCCATGATGGGCCCAGATTCCTCTAAATGGCGCAAGGCCACTGATTCCGAAATGGACTCCATGTCGGTCAACCAAGTATTTTCGTTGGTTGACTTACCCGCTGGTGTAAAAGCCATCGAGTGCAAATGGATCTTCAAGAAGAAGATTGACGTGGATGGAAATGTCCAGATTTATAAAGCCAGGTTGGTGGCAAAAGGTTTCAGACAAGTTCACGGTGTGGACTACGATGAAACCTATTCACCGGTGGCTATGATGAAATCTATTCGGATTCTACTAGCAACTGCAGCTTTTCATGATTATGAAATTTGGCAGATGGACGTGAAAACCGCCTTCCTGAATGGTATTCTGGAAGAGGATGTGTATATGACGCAACCTGACGGTTACATAGATCCAAAGAATGCTGGGAAAGTGTGCAAGCTTCATAAATCCATTTATGGATTGAAGCAAGCATCGAGGAGCTGGAATCTTCGTTTTGATGAAGCGATCAAGCAATTTGACTTCATCAGAAACGAAGAAGAACAATGCGTGTATAAGAAAACTAGTGGGAGCAAAATCGTTTTTCTTATTCTGTATGTTGATGACATACTGCTTCTCGGAAACGACGTTCAAATGCTGAAGTCTGTAAAGGACTGGCTTGGAAGTTGTTTTTCCATGAAAGACATGGGTGAAGCCGCATACGTTCTTGGAATTAGGATCTATCGGGATAGACCTAAGAGGCTGATAGGTTTGTGTCAAGACTCATACATTGACAAAGTCCTGCAAAGATTCAGCATGAAAGATTCCAAGAAGGGCTTCACACCAATTGATGTAGCCCTCAGAATCACACTGATGCCAAACCACTTGATGATCAGATGATCTCAAGCCAAAACGATGCGGAAGATGGTGTTGAAGGTAGAGATGGTGATGATGGTAGGGATTGACTCACTCAATCAATTGTATGGACAGAGATATGAATCACTCAACACTCTAGACCACAGATTCTATAGTACTAGATGAATCACTCAAATAGACTAAAGAACAAACACAAAGAAATCACAAACTTTGTGGAAGAAAACTGAATCGAAATTCTATTGCTTTTAGATTGATCAAGGGTGAATAATACAAATGGTCTAATGGAGCTTATATAATGCTCTTACAACGTTCATAAACTTCTAAGTAAGAAAAGAAATCAAAACAAACAATAAACTAGCCGTTGGAGTCATTAAGAGAGAATCGGCCAAAATAGGAAGATATGATGTGATCTTTGAATCTGGACGGTTTGAGGGGATAAGTGAGCTTCTCTGGAACATCTTGTATGTAGTAAATGACGTCCAAGACACAGCAGCTAAAGGAATAGAGCCGTTGGAAGCTTTTGGCAAGAAATGGGAAGTTTGCGCTTGTGTCCATATATGGAAGGTTGGTCCATGAACTCATGTGATTAATCCTGTGCATTTTGGTGATGCTAAGGACGTCTTCTATTGCTTCTGGATGAAGGTTATTGCCTCCTGGTTTCCTAATCCTGGTTTGATAATGTGCAAACCAATTGGTCTCCCTAGTTTCCATAAATAGCTCCGGTTGAGTTGGTTTATGTTCCAATAGGATCCGCCTGATCCTGTGTGGGCTGGTGCTTCTGAGAGTGTTGTAGAGTGCTTCTAGAAGTGATAATAAGTCTCCTGGTCGCCAAGTTCGAGTTTGGCAGTATTTGAACTCATGATCTTCCAAATAAGGCAAGTGTAGCATCTCCTGATTTGGAAGTTGAATATCTTTCAAACCATTACTCCTTTTGGTTTGAATCCAATTCTCCTTGGTCCTCTGATGAGATGGGAATCCAGAACAATTGGATTTGTTGATTGGTTCCTCCTGGATTGGTCGGAGTGCTTCATTTTCTGACTGTTGGTCTCCATCGGGTCTGGTTGCGCTGACTGACGTAGTGGTTGAGTTAGTCAGTGTGCTGACTGACGTAGTGACTGACGTAGTGGTTGAGCTAGCGATTGAGTCAGCGAATGCCTGGTCTAGTCTGGTTCTGATGACCGCATCATACCCTCCCTCTTCAAGAAGTTTTGACCTCAAAACTTGATAACCTGCACATAGATAAGTCAAGTTAGTCCAGTGAAGTGAATGAGGGTTTAGAAGATTACCTTGGGAATCATTTTGATTCCGGTTGAGTTGTGGAGCATCCGGTGGCTCTTCTTTGAGTAAATAGGACAGCAATGCTCTTCTTCTTTGAGCTGGTGTGACGCTTCCTTTGCTGATCTTGCTCATGCTCTCCTTAAGACCTGCAAATATCTCATCACCTTGGCCAAGAAACAAGTGGATTATGGGTTTCTCATGATGAGATAAACTTGCTCTCAAAATACTTATGACAAGATGACTTTGCTCTTCGCGTGGACAGAACATTGATTCCTTATTTGACAAGTTCATTGAGCTATCAAGAACAAACTGATTATAAGAATTACTTACCTGATGCACACATTTAGTGTTTTGATTCAGCTTGGATATCATGGTAAGACGTCTGAAGGTTGGATCTAGTGGTTTCTCCTTGATTCCTCCTTTGGTCTCAACACTCTTAGCTCTACTTGCTTCATCACTTGAATCTAGGGACAAGTGCATTATACCAGTAGCATGAGAGTTAAAGTTAGACACTTTAAGTTCAGAGACAACCTTGCATTTGGTGGGGACTAGGTTTCTTCCAAGTCTCTGATTTACTTGTGGCTCTTGTAGACACAAGTAGCTTTGTTCTGGTCTCTTTAATAAGGCTTCTTTTGCCTCATGCTTCATGGTTTCTCCTGTACCAAAATCAATTCCCAAAGACAAGAACAAGTGCATTATATCTGAGTTTAGTATTATAGGAACAGATTTGGTGAAGCTTAAACTCACAGTGATTGCATTGGTGAGTTGGCACATGATACTTTCCTTGTGTGCTTGCACCTCACGGTTGATGTCTTCTTGGCTTGTGTACTCTTCTTCTTGTCTTATTCCTGGATCAAAACTCTTTGGCAAAGACAAGTGCATTAATCTAGGACTAGAAATCAAAAGATCAGAATGAAGTAAACTATCACTTTCTCTAGATATTTCTGTGTTATCTTCTAGTGAGGTTTCTTTCAACAATATCTTAAGGGGACAATTTGCAGCAAAATGACCTCTCTTATGACATCTATAGCATGTCTGAACTTTGATATTCACAAAGTTAGAAGACTTACCTTTACTTGGCGTGTCTTGTAGCTGAGGTAGAGTGTTGGAGCTGGATGCAGTTTTCTTGGGAGAACCTCTTGATTCTTCTAGGTTCATAAAGGCTTTATGACTCTGCTTCAGCTCGGTTTTCTTCTCCTTTAGTTGCAGCATCTCTTTTATCTTTTGCCACTGCTCTTGTATGCTTGGAGGTTCTGGTGGGAGTGTGGAGGCTGGCCTTTGCTGATTCATTCTTGCGTGAGCAGTCTTCTTAGCTTCTGCTGGACTTGTCCAAGTAGTTGAAAACACTTTCTTGGGCTCAGGACAGTAAGCATTCTTAGGCATGGAAGTAGACTGCAAAACTGGTGAAACCTTCACTCTTCTTGGTGTTGCTTGGCATTGGGGTTTTGAAATGATGTTCTTGTGTGTCTGATGCTTCTTCGCAAACTCTCTGTACATCCTTGCTTTAAGGTCTCCCCAATCTAGTACTGGCTTGTTGTAGAAGCCTGGAGTACACTCTCTTAGCCACCACTTATATGCTTCTCCGGTGAGTGCGTCAATAGCATATGATAGCTTCTCCTCCTTAGGAATATGGTTGGATTTCAACCACTGCTTCATGTTGGTCTCCCACTGCAGATAATCTTCAGGGTTTTGGCTACAACCTGAAAATATTAGGGAACCTCTTGTCCTGGTGGTTGGCTGCCTTGTGCTTGCTCGTTGTGCTGTAGCTTTCCTTGTATCAGTGAGTTGACGTTGAGCTGGTACATGGTAAGAAGCAACTCCATGGTTCTGGAATGCACTCATGTGCCTAGGTGGGTGGTACTCTCCATACATGCCTGCTTCTGAGTCTTCACTTTCCTCATTGATTTCCATGCACAGCTGACTCCAAGATGAAGTTGTAGTGTGCCGCTCCTTGTGTTGCGGCTCAGGATCACAGCCTGAGTCACCATCTGACTCATACTCAGAGACATCATCTCCTGGCCATGGTGGTGTTTCATACTCTGTCTCCTCATCTGAGCATAGTAAGCTCTCTTCTTCCTCACTCCAATTATCTGATTCTTCTTCCTCCATGTCACTGATTCAGTACCTGACACAATAAACTCAAAGTGTATCAATGGAGTCTTTGTAAGTTCAAATCTCAAGCGAACTATACACAAGCTTAACACTCGGTTCTAACAACCTTAAGCAAAACAATTTATGACAGAGATCAAACCCTTTTTTTTTTTTTTTTAAAGTTTTTAGGAAGAAAATGGAAACTCTTTTGAATTGGTCCACAAAGTTTGGTAATTAAGGAAACTAAATTTCGCTTGATACACCAAAACTTGGGGAGGAGCCAAAGACTTTTGAAAACAGGTTACAAAAAGGAAATACTTTTTTTTTTTTTGTGTGAATCAAAAACGAATTTGCAAAATGGGAAATAACACCTTTTTTTTTTTTTTTATAGAGAAATCGAATCAAACAATGAAACTTTTCCTCTTTCTTTTTAAAACTTTTTTTTTTTTTTGGTTTTATAAAACAAAACAAGAACACAAAACAAACTTTTTTTTTTTTAATGAGATGAATCAAACAAGAAAAGAAATCAAATATTTTTATGGATTTTATGGGTTTATCAAAACAAAACAAGAACTGATTGAAAACAAAACAGAATCACAATTTTTATGGATTTTTGATTTTAAAAGAAAAGAAACAACAACAAAAATAAAAGATAAGGGTTGGATGAACACAACCTGATTGATAGGAGCTTTTGAAGCTCTGATACCAGATGATGTAGCCCTCAGAATCACACTGATGCCAAACCACTTGATGATCAGATGATCTCAAGCCAAAACGATGCGGAAGATGGTGTTGAAGGTAGAGATGGTGATGATGGTAGGGATTGACTCACTCAATCAATTGTATGGACAGAGATATGAATCACTCAACACTCTAGACCACAGATTCTATAGTACTAGATGAATCACTCAAATAGACTAAAGAACAAACACAAAGAAATCACAAACTTTGTGGAAGAAAACTGAATCGAAATTCTATTGCTTTTAGATTGATCAAGGGTGAATAATACAAATGGTCTAATGGAGCTTATATAATGCTCTTACAACGTTCATAAACTTCTAAGTAAGAAAAGAAATCAAAACAAACAATAAACTAGCCGTTGGAGTCATTAAGAGAGAATCGGCCAAAATAGGAAGATATGATGTGATCTTTGAATCTGGACGGTTTGAGGGGATAAGTGAGCTTCTCTGGAACATCTTGTATGTAGTAAATGACGTCCAAGACACAGCAGCTAAAGGAATAGAGCCGTTGGAAGCTTTTGGCAAGAAATGGGAAGTTTGCGCTTGTGTCCATATATGGAAGGTTGGTCCATGAGCTCATGTGATTGATCCTGTGCATTTTGGTGATGCTAAGGACGTCTTCTATTGCTTCTGGATGAAGGTTATTGCCTCCTGGTTTCCTAATCCTGGTTTGATAATGTGCAAACCAATTGGTCTCCCTAGTTTCCATAAATAGCTCCGGTTGAGTTGGTTTATGTTCCAATAGGATCCGCCTGATCCTGTGTGGGCTGGTGCTTCTGAGAGTGTTGTAGAGTGCTTCTAGAAGTGATAATAAGTCTCCTGGTCGCCAAGTTCGAGTTTGGCAGTATTTGAACTCATGATCTTCCAAATAAGGCAAGTGTAGCATCTCCTGATTTGGAAGTTGAATATCTTTCAAACCATTACTCCTTTTGGTTTGAATCCAATTCTCCTTGGTCCTCTGATGAGATGGGAATCCAGAACAATTGGATTTGTTGATTGGTTCCTCCTGGATTGGTCGGAGTGCTTCATTTTCTGACTGTTGGTCTCCATCGGGTCTGGTTGCGCTGACTGACGTAGTGGTTGAGTTAGTCAGTGTGCTGACTGACGTAGTGACTGACGTAGTGGTTGAGCTAGCGATTGAGTCAGCGAATGCCTGGTCTAGTCTGGTTCTGATGACCGCATCACCAATGGTACATGGCACTACGCTAAGCAAGAAGCAGAGCCCTACGACGGCTGCTGAGCTCGAGCGTATGAAGAACATTCCCTATGCATCTGCAATAGGATCTGTTATGTATGCCATGATCTGTACTCGTCCTGATGTTGCTTATGCATTGAGCATGACGAGTAGATACCAGTCAAATCCAGGTGAAAACCATTGGATTGCCGTAAAGAATATCTTGAAGTATCTAAGACATACTAAGGATAAGTTCTTGGTGTACGGTGGAAGTGATGTGCTTAAAGTCAGTGGATTCACGGACGCAAGTTTCCAGACAGACACTGATGATTTCCGGTCACAGTCCGGTTATATCTTTTGTCTGAATGGCGGTGCAGTAAGTTGGAGAAGCTCCAAGCAGGACACCGTTGCTGATTCCACCACAGAAGCTGAATATATCGCCGCCTCAGAAGCAGCGAAGGAAGCTGTTTGGATACGAAAGTTCATTATGGAACTAGGTGTGATACCAGATGCGGCTGAGCCTCTAGCACTGTTTTGTGACAACAATGGTGCTATAGCTCAGGCAAAGGAACCAAGATCACACCAGAAATCCAAACATGTTCAAAGAAGATATCACTTGATACGTGACATCATTAATAGAAAGGAAGTCAAGATCAGCCGAGTTCCGACAGATGATAATGTCGCTGATCCGTTGACAAAGCCACTCCCAAGGCCTAAGCTCGAGTTCCTGACTGAAGCTGTAGGCATTAGAAACATTGAAATGTAATCTAAATTTGAGTGGGAGTTTTATGAGCTTTATTTTAGTTATTTGATATGTTCTTGTAAAACATTATTTTATGTTTTAATGAAATTATTATTTCAAGATTATTTTAACTGTGATGAAATAATCGTTCCAAAATGATATGAACCATTTTATAGGTCATCGAAGTAAATGATTTGATCTTGAGTCATCGAAGTCATTTAGCTTGATCATGAGATCCTATATTTGATAAATGTTTTATATCATCATGTCCCTAGTCGAAGGTTGTTGAAACTGGAACACCAACAACCGTGTGAGACTGGATTGGTACGTGACTTATGACAAAGTCTCAGTGTGTCATAGATGCACGGCATCAAAGTCAGTACATAGGTGTATGTTGGGAACATACGACCGGACAAGACCCGACTATAAGAACTCTTCAGGATATTTATATCTGTGTCATAAGAGATTCTTACTACGACTATAGAGTATAGTCCTTAGACCTGAGTTCACATGCATGTGACTGCACATGGACTGATGTACTTTGATCATTGTCTAACGTTATCATTCTGTGATAGCTATAAGGACCTTGTTTGGGTACATCATGAAATGAGTAGTTTACAGTGATGGAACAAGATGGGATTTGTCCCTCCAATATAAATGGAGTGAATATCTCTAGGCCAATCGGAGATTTGAATACTGGAAAACGCATGGCCATGCTCAAACGGACTTTCCCGAGTCGTTTGGATTGTCAGTATAAAATCAGAGTCCGATGAACAAGATTAGGCTTTATAAGGATGACACTAATCTTGCCTTATGACTAATCGAGATATTGAGACGAAAGGGATTATGAATACAGAGATTCCAGTTCAAGTGGGAGATTGTTGGAATTGTGTCCAGCAATCTCTGTACTGTCTCTATAACGTAAGAGTATGTCAGTGATCAGACATAAGTCATACAATACTGGGGGTCATGATGGCTTGCTAGAGTCCGCTCATGATCTATAAGTCTCGGACTTATTGCTTTTATTGTATGATCCCATATGGGTCACACGCTTAAGCTAGCAGGAAATAATGTTGGAACGGCATAGCAGAAGTACGACAAAAGTGCTAGGCATTTGTCGTACTAAGAGAGAGATTAATGGGTCTGATTAAATGGGATTTAATCAGATTGGGCCCAAAAGCCCAAAAGGGAAAGAGAAGGCTTTTAATGACTAAAAGCCAAGTCTCTTCTCCCCAACCCTAACACTGATCCGCGCCTCTCTCTCTCTTCTGCGCCCCATCTCCTCGTTGTCTAGCAGCTAGTTTCCTGTGATTGCGTGTGTGAGCCTTTGGAGGATTCATCCCTTGGTGTATCTCCCTGATCTCTGACCTGTTCATCAATTCCGCTGCAACAAACAGGTAAAAGGTGAGATCATAATGTTTCTAAATAAGAACACCTAGATCTGATGCATGTTTAGGTTGATATCAATATGAGAATTGAATCAGGATCAACCGAACAATCCAACACACACAAATAGAAGACTTTCTCTTTGTTAGGGTTCTAAGTCCTTTTGGAAATATTCTATTTTCATTTATCTTCTCCTAAAAATATGGAAATACTCCAAATCTATTATATCATTTCCAATATTTTATCAAGTTCAGCAAACAACTCTTGAACCGAATTATATCACAAAAATTCGTCCATATCTCATTAGTCACACAACTTTATGTCAAGTATCACGTCTTATATCACATTTTGTACTACTTCACGATTCTTGTATTACTTTTTATAGTACATAAACATTCCAAGCAAATACATCCTCAAAAAAATCCAAACACCATTTGAGCAAACGTCACCCACCCTTGCTGAAGAACCAATAGCGCCTGTTAATTCAATTAAGAATTCAAGATTTGTGTAGTCATCGTGTCAAAAAAAAAAAAGCTTGTTTCCCCGACTAAATGTGGCAAGAGAGGTATGGGCGGCAAGTTGTTTCGTCCTTCACTCTTGGCGAGTTCAGTAATAGCCTTGACGTTTTCTATCATGACAATCGATCCATGCCCGAGAAAAAAATTTATCTAGTTTTTTTAAATAGACTAGATTTTGACCCGCACTTAGAAAGCGTGGATTTATTTTTATTTATAAATTTTAATTTAAATTTATTTTGTTAATAGTAATTTAGATTTTTAATTATGCAATCTAATTTTTATTATAATTGTTTAACCCGCAATATAAAAAGTGAGTTAATAATTTAGATTTTTTTAAAATGAATTGTGTGTTATTTGGGAGGAGATATATCATAAAGATAAAGAGATTAAATAATAATTTCGCATTATATATTTTAATCCGTGTTGTATCGTAAGTTATGGTTTAGAAATATATATATATATATACAACCATTGTAAAAGTTATGTGGTATAAGTTTAATTTTTAATGCATTTATCTAAATATTATTTTATAAAACAACAAATATTTATAATAATATTATGTTTTTATACTTAATAATTAAATATTTACGAAAATAGAAATAAAATAATCTGTTTATATATTAAAAAAACATATGTCGTAGTGGTATATATAATTTGACGCCTCAAATATTTGAATAATATAAATATGGAATAATTTTAATATTTTATTAAGTTTAAAATATATCAGCTGAAATTATATATATATTTTTTTAAATTCATGCAAATATTGTTTTAGAAAATTTATAATCGAAATTGACTAATTTATTTTTCAACCCATTCAATGATTTAAATATTTTGAAATTTGATGGAAATTCCCGCTAAAAAGTGCAATCGTAAAAACAGCAATCGTAATATGTATATATATATACATATTACGATTATATTTTGAAACAAATATATATATATATATATATATATATATATTTGAAACAAAAATAAAGAAGATATTAAAATATATTTTGAATTAAATCATAAATTAGAGAATATTAACTTATATATATATAAAATAATTGATGTATAAATTATTTAATTATATTTATCAATTGATTTAATATTTTAATGATTGTATATACACTTATTTTAATTTTAATTAATTAGGAACGTAGGACCCATTGTTTGACGACATATTTAATAATTGTCTTGTTTGTAAACATGGATTGTAGAGATAATGTTATATTCCTTAATTACCCTTAATTAAATTTAATTAAATCATTAATGTGTAATTGCATAAGTTGTAATAAACACATGAACTAAAGGTTAGTTCTATATTTGTATTTTTAATAGTATAAACTAGGATCCGATCCGCACTGAGCGTGTGGGTTTTTTTCTTCTTTTTATTCACATTTTATAATTGTTTGATTTATAAAACTTATTTTATATCATAGTTTTAGTATTGATGTATGGTAGTTAACCAATGATTGGTAGGTTTAAATTCTGTTGGATCAAACAATTATTATTTTTATTTTATTTTTGAATGAGTTTTATACAACATTTGATTTATGTTAATCCGTTTTAGTATTTATATATGCATTTTAATTATTTTCTGGTGGTTTTAAGTCTTAGATATTAAACTGATATATTTTGGTTTATTTTTGAATGAGCTTTAGACAACTTAAAATTTGTTTGATTTGTTTTTAAAAATCGGGCCTTAAATGATGTTCGACAATATTTATACATAATGGGCCTTTGTAAATGGATTAAGTTTGTAATTGTTTGACCAAATTTAAGTTATCTTTTTAAAAAACTTAGGACCATCAAAATATTTGTATTCAACTAAATCAACTGATACCCTGAAATATCTCTAACAATATACATATTAATATTTCCTGCAAAATCTAAACATAAGCAACTATCTATGATGCATAATATTCAAAATATGTAAATCATTACCAAATCTAAACTATAATAACTACTTTCCCAGTTCAAAATTGAAGTTTCTTATAGATACAATTATTTTTATTTAACAGAACAAATATTTATAATATATCAATAGTCAAAATGAGTTTTCAAAATTACTACTCATTTAGATATATTGATAGAAAAATAATTATTTATATATATGGATTAGAAAAAAAAATCATTGAATAGATCTTGAGTTGATATATACCTACATTCATTATTTCGTTGCATGCAAATTATGTAATTGTTTTAATACTGACATTCTTTTAATTATTTTAAAAAAATATTAAATTAGTTGACGTTATAAATATCATGATTTAAATACTGAGTTGACATTTACCTATAAATATTATTATTTTATTTGAGATTAACAAATTTCAAATAAATATGCAAAGTATGTTAAGATAAATAAAGATAACAACGACATCTATCATAAACACAAAAGCAAATGCATAAATAGTACCTTAATAAATACCGAGAAATGTATCAAAAAATTAACCAAAATATTACATGCCGATTAAAGATAAGTTCAAAAAAGTTATGAAATAAGAAAGTAGTTACACAATACTTGGAATAGTAACTAGTTGAAGAGTTTCTGCATTCGTCAATATTAAATCTTGAGAAAAATTAGTAAATATAAATAGTTATTTGCTTTATTAAAATGATGCTAAATTTTATAGTTAAATGTAAATAATTTACCACTCTTTGATGGAAGTGGTTTCTTCAATTTCTGGATCAAAGATAACATCTGAGATATCACCAGAATCTTCAAGTATTGGTACTCCTAAATATATAGTTAAACAAATTTGTATTAGTGATATACTAAGATTATACTTAGAAGTATTCTATAAACTATTAAAATAAAGTATATTAACTTGTATTTTTCTTACTTGGAGAATTATCAACGCGTCAAAATCTCAAACACACAACATTTTTGTAATTTTCACTTGAGTTCCAAAGATCATTGAATTTCATAGCAACCCTACCCTTTGCAACACAATTGATGTATGTGTTGCTTCATAAAATTTATAGAAATTAGATATAATTCATGCAATCACAAAAATATCAAAAATAAAACATAACTTTTGTTAATTAAATGCTTACTCTCTTTCCTTGATCTTAAATTGAATTTTGTAATCTTGAGCTGTGGTGAGAGGTCCAACCCATATGATTGCACCTATTACATCTAAATAACATAGCATTTTGAATAAATATCACGATTCTTATAATATAGAGTATAAACATGCAACAAACTAATATTTTGAAAATTAAACCAAATATACCAATAGTGTAGAGATGTTCAACATTGTCTTGCAAGATGTTTTTGAATATCACAAAATCATAGTACATATCATTAGAGATATTGTAGTTGTTGTCAACTTGGGTTGAATCCTCAAGCAAAATCTTCTTTTCAGCATAAGTGTTTCTAAACTTTCGGTTGATATGGATCACTTCGAAATTCTTCATACACATCCAAGACCCTTCTTCAAATTTGTCCTTGAATTTGTCTATAAACATATGAGGTATGATAGCTTCGATCTTGTAACCCTGTAACAAAATAATTTAGCAAACAAATAGTTATCCTTAACAACATGTTTAGAATATAGATCAAAACAACAAATTATTATTAAATTTTTGGGTGAAAAAAACTTACGTATTCATCGGATATTTTCTCTTGGTGTTTGAAGAGTTTAACAATATAAGAAACCTAATGGAGAGATTTTGTTTGTTATGATGAAGCCATAAAACCTTGTCTATGCCAATATATATAGAAAATTCAGAAATTTTGATTAGGTTTAAATGCCAGGTGTAAATTGAATGTGATATTCATTTATTGTGTTAATTGAACATGGGAATTTTTTTTTTAAGTAAAGCAAATTAACTATGAATATTTTGATTAATGAAATAATTAAATGTGCGGATCATTTATTAAGTTCAATGAATATTCACATTGTCGCCAACTCAAGTAAATTAGATATTTGCAGCAAATTAAATATTATTAAGTACCTATATTCATGGATATTCGTTTCCAAAACAGTTATTACAAATCTAAATTCTCTACTAATATATCTTCTTATAAAGACGCAATGTTTTCAATATACTCATAATTATAGTATCTATATTATAATTCTCATTAGATTTAGCTAAGTTATGATTCGTTTAGATATGTAAAAGATATCCAAGCCCAAATATCAAGTATATTGTTAGTTGTTTGTTGCAAAATTGAATAAGAAACATTTATTAGATTAGTATAATATGGTAATTGTCGAGTCAAATCAGTAAACATCATGATTACAAATATTGGAAAGTGAACCAAAATTAATATGTAACATTCACTTTTTGTTAAAGATTCAAATTTAGTTCATATTCCATATAATTCATTTAGATTTGATATAGAAATTTCTTAATTTGTTATTTTTGTCCTGGAAAATATTCTTTAACTAAAACAATCCATAACAAACTTGAAAAGTAATTTAATACATAAAAAAAAGTAATTGACATGAGTTAAAAGAAGTCATAAGCAAAAAAGAATAGTACAATGTTAGTTCAAACATACATAACCATTTTCGGACAACATAAGTTTTTGACAAAACTAAATGAAACACATAATCTTAAAGAGTTAGAGGACATCAGACATTATTGGAGGAGAGCATCAAGACTGGAGTACTGGCATTTTGCCAGAAAAGCTGAAGAGTGATACTTTGGCTGGCCTTGATATTATTTGCTATCAGAAATTCTCTTAAGCCGCTAGCTAAACGAATACGTTTCCTATCCGTATCCGAATAGAACACAAGCTCAACAGACCATTTATGTCCATCATCATTGACCATCAAAATTGTTTTGCCAACAATAGTCCACAAGTCGTTTGCATCCACAAATGACTTAGGAAGATAATACAAAAAAAACCATATGGATCATGTAACAATACTTAAAACAAAAATACCAAGGAATAACTGACCATTCTGCTTCGCTTTATGCCGTCACTTGTGACGTTCAAGGTGAAAAATTTATCCCCAGCTCCTTCAAAAATCAACTCGGATATTACTCAAAACATTAGAAACCATCAAATATTGTCTGGAAAATAAGTAGAAAACACTTACTTGTGCTACCTTCTCTAGTCTCCATAGGAACAGTTGTATCTACTTAAAAAATATCTCGATTATTAGTCAAAATCTTATAAATCATTAGAAATTTTCTGAAAAATAAGTGGAAAAACACTTACTCGTGATACCTTCTTCTGTCTCCATCGGAGGTGCTAAATTGAGACATAAAAATCATCTCGATTATTAGTCAAAACATTTGAAATCATAAGAAATTGTCTGAAAATCAGTGGTAAAAACACTTACTCGTTAAATTTTCTCCAGTCTCCAATAGTTCTGCCGTTTTTTGATACGTGATCTCACAACCGTTTGATTGAAACTGGTGTACCATATGGAAGTCTGCACCTCCACGATATTCAAAAATTAGAAGATCTAACTCTTTTAATGCATGAGCTCTGAAGAACCGTTTCCAACCATCTGTAATCCTATCACCATCTAGTTTGATAGGAAAATCTTCTCGCCTTAAATCAGATGTGATTACACCGATTGTAACATCTAATTTTCCAAGTATAAAGCTATTGATGAAGAACTTTTCCGGTAAAATCTGCAACACAAGTTTATATAATTATTGCCAGAAGAAAAATCACCTTAAAAAATAAGCCTTAATAAGATAATCATACTAAGATTATATACCAAACTCCTTGTACACCTCCGTGGAAGCAAAGGTACGAAAAATCGTGGATATTTCATCTTCTTATTGTTGTCTGCAAGTTTTTATAAGTCTAAATCAAAAATAATTTTTTGGGGTATGAATGTTTAAAAATCAAAATAATTACATGCATGGATCAAAAACAATATGAATTAAACTGCAGATTCGAATAGAGAGCTATTTTTAAAGGCAAAAAACATCCAAGTTGCAGAATAGATGATTTGTTTAAATCAAACATCGGTTTATCTCACTATAAATCTGAAATTCATAAAAAGATAAACCCTAATTCTTTACAACTGCATCTACTGAAAAATCATGGGTTACCTTGTGGGATGAGTTCTTGAGAAATCACGATTCTCTTACTACCACTCTCTAGATTGCCGCGCGAAGATTGGAAAAATTTATTTCAATCCCCACTGCACTTTACCGTTTTTTTGCTAATTTCATAATGCCAAAAAACAGATATCGTTTCAACTTCTTGCTTATTAATATGGGCCATAATTAATTTGGGCTTTAATTAATGACTAAGTTATTAATAAATTAGCCCAAATGAAAGAATTGATTTTGTACAACTAAGACCTCTCTATTTATGCTAAGTTCTAATAACTATTGATAGAAGGCAATTTAAAATGAGTAAAAATATAAACGAAATGTATATAAAAAATAAAACCAAAGCAATGTTTAAAACACACCAAAATGATCCGATAATAAATAGAACAATCCTAAAAAGAGTTTTAATTAAAATGACTAATCATCGATCTTCTCGATCTTGATAGTCTTCAAGCATTTCTCTTTAGTAACCGAGTTGATATCAGCCAAATCTCCTTCCGTTTTGGGCTTGGACAATGGAGTCAAACAAGCATCTGAATTTTCTTGACTGTTAATATCAATCAACGAAACCTAAAAATAACATAATATGATTTTATAAGAATAACCCTTTCAATGTCACACTATAATCATGCATTTGCATAATAAATAGTTTGTCTTTATCAAATTACTTGATTATAGGATAAACTTATTTGCTCACTGGAAATAGCTGAATCCAATGGGTTAAGAGCCTCTGATCCTTCCTCGATCTTGAGTACTTCGTTGATAGACCAAGTTTTTCCAACCTTATAAATTTCAGATCCCCAAAAAATGTTGTCCTTGTTTACCAACACTCCAAACTGAAACGTTTTACAACCAAATCTTTTATAGCATCAGGCAGTATCGTTGGATCTTCCATCTGTAATATCAAAAATCAGTACTTTAATAAGAACATTTAAATGAGTTTGAGTGTTAAGAAATAAACAAATATATGATGTTAGAATAACCTCATCCAACGATCCATCTAGCAGTGTTTCAGCCGATATCCCAATAAGTTTCTCAGCAACTGAATCAAGTAGCATAAACTTTCTCTGCGGTTTTATCCTTCACCATAAGATCCAACTTGTACCTACATAAAACAAATAGTGAGATATAGCATTCAAAACATTTAAACATTTTGCAATAAAAACGATTGTGAAAGAGAACTTACTTGGATGAAACGTCTGTGATATTTTCTTTGCATTCATTACAACAGAACAAATCTTTTTCTTTGACTGATTTAATTTTTATGACCCTTTTATTGCATTTGGTATGGTTAAAGTAAAACCAAGCATAATCCGTATCATTGGCATATATGGTGCCTTTCACCCTGAATTTTCCTTCCTTTAACCATTACAGTACGCATAATATAAACATAAGTAAATTATAAATAGAATGCAACTAAATAAATTACTATATGGATACTTTGTTAGCCATAAGTATTTCTAATATACATAGCTCAAGAAACTCTGCCCACTGGTCTGGTTTGTGTTTTTTCCTATTGACCAAAGCCTCTCCTTGTTCATATACAGCGAGAGCAAGGCCATCATCGGATAGCCAAAAACAATTAGAATTAGTTTTAATCGATATATAAGTAAAACATTATAACTGATTAGAAACATAACCTTCATAAACTTACATTGTCAGAAATTCTTCAGCTTCCGGGCAAGTTGGGTTAATAATGACTTTAGAAGCGTCAAATGCATTTGTGATTTGAAGTTCTCCTAACTGTCAGATAATCATTGGTCATATCGGACATTGGTAAAACATTGATACAACATTATGATTTTATGAATCGTTTAATCAAGAAGCATTGATTCTCTGAATCGTTTAATCAAGAAGCATTGTCCATGGTTACAAACCTTTGTATGTGTTGATTTTTGCAAATCGGATCAAACAAATCAATGTTTTACCATTGGCTTCTTGACATGCACAAAAAAATTGTTCAGCAAAACACCCCCAAAGACAACATGTCAATCTTTGATCACTATTAAAACAACGCATTAGTATATTTAAATTGTAATCATAAAACTAAATCCAGTAACCATCGAAACTTACTCAGTATTTCTCAAAGTAAACTCAATTTTCTTCCTCTCTTTATCCATTACTTGAACATCATTCATGCCTCCAACGTCCATAATTTGGCCAATAACATCTAATGGCAATAATAAAATAAGGAAAATAAATAAGAAATACAATAAAGAGGTTTTGAAATGATAGATACATTAGAATTTAGTTCTTAAACTTACCAACTAAATGATGTGTTTTTAAACTCCCATTGGAAATGGATTCAAAACTTGCCAATGACAAAAAAACTATCATCCAGCTTGAGTTCAAATCGAGTAATAGACGTATTACTCAAGAAAGACATTTTGTAGACATGGTCGGTTGGTCTATATTGGCCAGATGCAAGTGTTATTGAAAAATTCTCAATAACCCTCCATTCTCCAATGGGTATATGTCTTTGAACTCGTACCAAATATTGTTTTTTGCATGAAGCATAGATTTTGACACCCTACAATGAAATAATTAAGAAATTATGACAAAACTATTAAAGTTAAATGTTTCTAACACAATAACATAATCAATTCTCTTACCGTTTTGTCAGCCAACACGAGTTCCAATGACTCTCCACTAACAGTTGTGTACTGCTTCCAAGAGTAAAGAACTTTCACTTGAACTCGCCATGTCGTTTTGAATGGTTTCACATCTTTGAGATATGAGACATTTTTGGTAGAACTCATTTTGTCGACTGGTAGAGAGGGAAATAGTAACAAAATGCGTTAAGAAAGACTGAAGACTTTGATGATAGATGTTCGTATATATAGTTGTTTTAGGTCAACATTTTCGGTAGAATATCATTGGCATATTCGAATGAAATATTAAATTCTAAATATTTTTGATTGATATCGAATATTATGGTAAATGATTTTAGAAACATTTTAAATTTGAATGCACTATCGAGACTTGTGTAATAAGATAAATATAATTAGATTCCTAATCTGTTACGAAAGATATCGTTAGATTTAATGCAAAATAAATATTTTTAAGAATGGGCGGGGAAGATTGAAACATTACGAATGGGCGGGGAATATCTAAAAATATTATTGGCATATTCGAATGAAAGATTAAATTATAAATATCTTTGATTGATACCGAATATTATCGTAACTGATTTTAGAAAGATTTTGAATTCGAATGTATTAGCTCGACTTGGGTGATAAGCAAAATATATTTAGATTCCTAATCTGTTATCGAATGATTTAATACAAAACTAGATTTTGACCCGCACTTAAGTGCGGGTTTAATTTTCTTTACAAATTTTACTTTTTATTCATTTCGTTAATAATAGTTTAGATTTTTAATTATGTAATCTAATTTTCATTATAATTGTTTAACCAACATTATAAACAGTGAGTTAGCAATTTAGTTTTTTTTTAAAATGAATTATGTGTTATTTGGAGGAGATATATCGTAAGGATTAAGAGATTAAAATAACGATTTCGCATTATATATTTTAATCTGCGTTGTATCGTAAGATCATAGTTTGGAAAAATATATATATGTGAAAACAACTATTGTAAAATTTATGTGGTATATGTTTAATTGTTATTTTATTTATCTAAAATATTATTTTATAAAATACATGTTGTAGTCGTATATATAATTTGCAAATTTGATGGAACTATCCGTTAAAAACTTCATTCAAACATAAAGCATAATTTGACGCTTCAAATATTTGAATAATATAAGTATGAAATCATTTTATTATTTTATTAATTTTAAAATATATCAGCTGAAATTATTTACTATATGCGAATTTTTTTTAGAAAATTTATAATTGAGATTGGCTAATTAAATTTTCAACCCGTTTAATTAATTAAATATTTGTCAGTTTGATGGAAAAACCTGCTAAAAAGTACAATCGTAAAAACATCAATCGTAATATGTATATATATATATATATATATATATATATATATATATATATATATATTTGAAACAAAATAAAAAGATATTAAAATATATTTCAAATATTTGAATAATATAAGTATGAAATCATTTTAATATTTTATTAATTTTAAAATATATCAGCTGAAATTATTTACTATATGCGAATTTTTTTATAGAAAATTTATAATCGAGATTGGTTAATTAATTTTTCAACCCGTTTAATTAATTAAATATTTTTCAGTTTGATGGAAAAACCTGCTAAAAAGTACAATCGTAAAAACATCAATCGTAATATGTGTATATATATATATATATATATATATATTTTGAAACAAAATAAAAAAAGATATTAAAATATATTATAAATATATTTTGAATTAAATCATAAATTAAGATCATAAATTAGAGAATCTTAATTTATATATAATAGTTGATGTATAAATTATTCATTATATTTATCAATTAATTTGTTTTGATTTTAATTAATTAGGAAAGTGGGACCTATTAGATTTTAGTTGTTTGGTTACATGTTTAATAATTGTCTTGTTTGGAAACATGGATTGTAGAGATAATGTTATATTCCCTAATTACCCTTAATGAAGGTTACAAATCCTAATAATATTAAGGGCAAATTTCAGGAACAACATTTATGTACCATGGACAAACTCCAATTTTTTAATAGTATTGATAAATTTTTACAATTTGGACGGTTAGATTCGAATACATAAAATGAACGGCCTAGATCAGAAAATTGGTTCAATGGCTATATCCATTTAATATCTGCTAGATTGGACGGCTAGATTAAAAAGTTTATAATGAACGGGGGAGATTTATAACAGGATCCGCGCTATATCCGATTAGGATCCGCGCTATACCCGATTAGGATCCGCGTGAAGAAAATATAAATCAGAAACATTCAACGGACGGTCGGATTAGAACACACACGAATAGACATACACGATTAAAAAGAAGGATCCGTGAAAAATAAAAACCCGGCCCGGATCCACATGCTTGCATGACAAAATATCCAAAAATTCCAAGTTTTACCCTTAATGAAAAAAATATAATTCTAACGACTCCAAAAACAATTTTCCTAAATACAACATTTTTGTACCAAAGAGGTTTCTGTTTTTATAATATAGATTCAGATAAAAGCGATTGTTGACCTTTTAGCGACGCGTTCCCGACACGTCCGGTGACCATGTCGAAGAGTCAATTCAAGATAACCATTAAAGTAGTTTTATTGGATTTTAAGAGTACTGTAATTAAATTAAATTAATTGGCCGACACAACAATTAGAATAACCATTTTATTGTTGAAGTATTAAGCAAAGAGAAAAGACATAAAATAGCACAAAAAACATATACTGTCATAAATATAATACTAAGGAAAATAATTCACATTTTTAGTATTATTTTAATTACAAAGACTTTTATAACATTATATAATTTAGGATTTATGATTAATTATTTAGGGTTTATGGTTTATTATTTAGGATTAGGGTCTAGTATTTAGGGTTTAGGGTTTATTATTTAAGATTTAGGATTTAGTATTTAGGGGTTAGGGTTAGTATTTAAGGTTAAGGGTTAGGGCTAATTTAGTGACAAAACATATTTTTATGCTATTTTTATGATTTTTCTTCCTTGTTGCTATATTTATGAGAATACATGTTTTTTGTGCTATTTTTGCGATTTACCCTTAAGTAAATCATTTTTTTACTTTTGAAAATATAAACATTTTACGTGTCAATTTCAGTTTTGTATAATTTTCTTTTTGGCCCGACTATAGTTTTCTAGTTAATCTATTTTCTGATGATTTATTCTTTTATTTTTATATTATATCCATCTACATATAATTAAATGCATGCCATACTTTTGTGTATAATTGAAACATCAATAATCCATGTAAAGTCAGCAATTGGGAACTGATAATTATACTTCCTAAACAATTCTAGAAATGAAAATCAGGCGTATGACGTGAATAAATGTTCGGACTACAAAATTGAGTTCTTTAATATGCAGAAGATTCCTTTAAACTATTAACTAGATTTTGACCCGCACTTAGAAAGTGCGGGTTTAATTTTCTTTACAAATTTTACTTTTTATTCATTTTGTTAATAGTAGTTTAGATTTTTAATTATGTAATCTAATTTTGATTATAATTTTTTAACCAGCATTATAAACAGTGAGTTAGCAATTTAGATTTTTTTTTAAATGAATTTTGTGTTATTAGGAGGAGATATATCGTAGGGATTAAGAAATTAAAATAACGATTTCACATATATGTTTTAATCTGTGTTGTATCGTAAGATCATGGTTTGGAAAAAATAATATATATGAAAACAACTATTGTAAAAGTTATGTGGTATAGGCTTAATTGTTATTATATTTATCTAAAATATTATTTTATAAGACACATGTTGTAGTCGTATATATAATTTGCAAATTTGATGGAACAACCCGTTAAAAACTTCATTCAAACATAAAGCATAATTTGACGCTTCAAATATTTGAATAATATAAATATGAAATCATTTTAATATTTTTATTAAGTTTAAAATATATCAACTGGAATTATTTACTACATGTATATATATTTTAAACTCATGCGAAATTTTTTAAAAAAATTTATAATTGAAATTGGCTAATTAATTTTTCAACCCGTTTAATTATTTAAATATTTTTCAGTTTGATGGAAAAACCTGCTAAAAAATACAATCGTAAAAACATCAATCATAATATGTATATATATATATATATTTGAAACAAAATAAAAAAGATATTAAAATATATTAAATATATTTTGAATTAAATCATAAATTAGAGAATATTAATTTATATATATAATAGTTGATGTATAAATTATTAATTATATTTATCAATTAATTTGTTTTAATTTTAATTAATTAGAAAAGTGGGATCCATTATATTTTGGTTGTTTGGCTATATGTTTAATAATTGTCTTGTTTGGAAACATGGATTGTAGAGATAATGTTATATTTTCTAATTATCCTTAATGAAATTTAATTAAATCATTAATATGCAATGGCATAAGTTGTAATAAACACATAAACTAAATGTTAGTTTTCTTTTGACTCTAATTTTTTAATAATATTGATTATTCACACACAGCCAATTTTATAGACCATTGGAATTGTAGGGTTCAATTCAAGAAACGGTCGAGAAAATCAAAGCTATTAACCATAATCAAACAAATTAAAATATACGATTGTATTGTTGTTTTGAACGATAATCACGTGGTCAGGTCGTGATTAAGGTCCTAAATATGGCAAACTTTGCCTCCCACGTTGCAGACCGATGTAACGATTTCACACCGACTGGTCTACGACATTATTTAAATCATGAACAATATTCTATAATTAAATTGATTCGAAATAATTTGGCCTTAATATTTAATTGGTTAATAAACATATGTTAAATTATCCAATTATCTTAACAGATCATTACAGTTAAAGCCTGTTAGGAGACTTCTAAGATGGAGTGATGAAAAGAATGGCGGAGACGGCACCAAGCGGTGCAACTGACATTGAAAGCTCTTTTGGAGTTAACATTTGATCCATTCTTCCCATTATTGCCATCGCCGCAAACGCTCCTATTAGGGCTGGGCATAATATCCGGACCCGAAATACCGAACCGAACCTGAACCGAAAAAGTAGAACCGAACCCGAACCCGAAACGATAAAATACCCGAACGGGTCCTAAACTCCTATATCCGAAGAACCGAACCCGAACCCGACCCGAACCGAGAACCGAATGGGTACCCGAAATATCCGAATTACAATTATATACCTAAAATATTAATTATATTTAGACCTAATATAATAAAATTATCCAAAATTATAATTATAAACTTAAATATATTAGTTGTTTTTAGTCTAAAATAACTAAATTATCAAAAATAAACAAAATATATGAAGGGTTTTGTTATATTATCAAAATTTAACGAATTTTTATTTAAATATAACTAATTTTTATTTTTGTTTTATATTTTTCGGGTACCCGAACCCGAACCGAACCCGAATGGAACCGAACCGAACCCGAACCGAAATTCTAAAATACCCGAATGGGTTTTATATCTCAAACCCGAAAACCCGAAAACCCGAAAGACCCGAACCGAACCCGAACGGGTACCCGAACGCCCAGGCCTAGCTCCTATTCACACAAAAACAAGACTCGCTTATCGAGAAAACTAAAAGATGTCGTCCTCCGACGCCGGTGGAGCAAGAGCTCGCCGGCGTCGACTTCTCTTCCCGGTTATCTGGCTCCTCCTGATTCTCCTCACCGCACTTGTTTCCCTCCCTACCGCCTTGCTAGAGCCACCTGCTTCAGCTTCCAGATCTATGGAGTGGCGGTTTGCTCCAGTGCAGCTGCGACGGATGCAAATCAGCCATCTCCACCACTCTCTCTCTCGGACCTGACGGCGTCGTTCTCTGTGGTAACTTTCTCCGTAGTGGATCGGTGTACTTCAACCGGATCTGAAATACTCTCGGATTTTCTCTGAAGAACAATCTTAAATATCAACCCCAGCCGCCGCCGTGATCTAATGTTGCTCTGTAAAGGGCTCACCTCTTCCATTACCGGCGGCAAATCCACCGTCGAAGCTGCTCCCGACTCAAAACCAGACCAATCAGTCGCGTGCTCCCCGAGATTGAATCAACCAACAACGACTGCAAAACTTGATTACTTTCAGAGCTTAACGTCTCTGGTGTCGATAGATCCTATTTCACGGTGTTATCTATCAGATCTATCGTCTCACTCATCTCTTCTCCACCCTGCTGGTCCACATTCTTCTCCTTTGCAAATCAGCAACATTGGACTCCTTACAGCAGTGGCGAGATCCTTAGGTTGGTCGGAAATGGCGGACTCTTCGTGTAACGCCCCTTTCCCATTCTCCGCTGACCGCCGAGCTGACCGGTCAACAATCAAACAAGAACATGACCAATCGAACCCGAGCAAGTCGAACGGGAAAAGTTCGCTACAGGACGAAGCCAAAGATAGTTCGGTTTGAGACAAAAGGCTCGCACCGATCTATTTCCGACTCCGCTATCCTCGTATCCGTAGCGCAAGCAGTACTACTTGCACGACTTCAACGAGTTGTGTCGGTTCGGACCAAACCTCATATCAGGGAAACAATTTCATTTCTAAGGAGTTAAACATCGAATACAACGTTTAACAATTTTACAAACAATCGTCAATAACAGTATATACATATCAAATCCAATCAAATACAATCATAAAGAAAATAGCGCAGCTGCTGAACCGAAAACAAAACATCCAAAAATAACGAAGCAAAATCACGTCACAAGCAACCCGAAGCTACACCGAGGACCTCCCACGTCGCTGGTAACCTGAAAACACAAAAGAGTCTAATGAGCAATCTAAGATTACCCAGTGAATCGGCTCCCCACTAATGGCTTCTATTCTATCTAACTCTACAATCCCCGCCCCGAAACCCAAAATAACAATCAACAAGAAATAAATGGTCAATCACGCGCTACCACGGCGTAATAAACCCACACACAAGCAATAGCCAAGATAAGTGAGAGAGTTAAAGAAATCGAAGGCACTGCGGCACATGTCCTCGATTGGACTCGATCTATCTATGCGCAACGAAAGGAAGATAAGAACAACACTGGGCCCTACGATCTCGGTAACTTCCACGGGTTCACATCGTCGCCTATGTGGCAACTAACCCTAGACTCCTATACGTGCTCACGAGGACCCACGCATAGGACACCGTTCTCTGTCCATCGATACGCGGTGACTCTGACTACCCCTAGATAGCCCGAGTTTCCATGCAATCCGGCCCTAGGACATGACCCCGTATTCTCCGGACCGCACACCTACCGGCGTCACCCGATAGGTTAACACCATAACCATAACCACGCTGGCTCGGTTAGGTCAAACCCGAGGATCCAATCGGGTCGGAAGTACCAGAACGTAAACAAAAACCTAGGCTTGCGGAATCTAACGCACCCTAGAGTCCTAGTGCAGAAATGTAAACACGCAGACTCGCTGGGACTCTAACACAGATCACGCAATCAATAATAACAATAATAATCTCAATCATTCCGCAAGCCACTACACTACCCAACTCACCGCTCTGACTAGGTAAGATACCTAATCAGCACCACTAACTTACCCGGTCCCGAGACCGGAGTAAGTATCCGCAATGACTACTCAGCCCAACACCGAGCAGTCTAATAAACCTGCACAGAAAGCTCACCACAACAACAATACAACACGCAATAACAATCAATCACACAATCACACTAATCACCACACAAGCAGGCCTATTTAGGGTTTCTAAGTCTTTTAATCCAATTCACGCCCGCTACCTTAGGTTAACCGCTTGTTAACCCGTAGACGGTTCACCAATCACCACATTCCGTATTTACCCTATTCTAGATATCTTTTATTAACTCCTCGATCCGTCGGTTTAGAGTTAGTAAACTTACTAACTCCCCGACATCTCATTATTAATTTACTTTATTCATTCATCACCCACAACCCGCTATTAAACCTAAACCCCAACCCGTCATTATCTCTATACATTGGTTTAGGTTTAACTCATATTTTACTATCGTCTTAATTTCCCGTTTATAGTTCATTAGTACTCGTTCTTTATATTTATAAGTATATATATACACTGAATACGCTTTACTAACAATCCTAGCGGCACGGAATCGGTTATCCTTTTTAATTCTAAACCCTAATCGATTTACTTGGTTTTCTCCGATTAATTATTAATTGTTCAGTTAATCTCATATTTACTAATTAATTAATCACGGGTCAACGTCTTAATGACTACGGTCTAGTGGTTCCCGGTTTACTTAAGGTTATGCGTTTTTGAGCCGACTCACCGAATCGATGCGGAATGATGGTTAACACGGAGAAGAGTTTCCGAGGTATCTAATACTAATCCCGAACCTCCGAATCTTCCTGAAACATAAAACCACAGACTCGTCAAATTACGGAACTAACCAAACCGGTCCAATCACCCTTAGAACCGGTTTGACTAAACCGGTTTCGGGTCAAACCGTTGACCGGTTTAACCGCCCTTGACCCGGTTTAATCAAACCACCAAACCAACTCCATTTGTAACACAACTCATACCACAAGACTCCTTGAAGAACCGGCTTTGGTTTGGCGGCGGAAAACTTCACCGGCGGCGGCCCTCCGGCGTTGACTTCGGCGGAGGAGAGTTGACCGGCGGCGGAGGGGGTTTTCCGGCAGCTTATTCTTCAGATCTACACACCAAACTGATCAGAAACACTAGATCTAGCCATTCCCACACTCAAAACATCTAAAACCCTAAGGAAAAAGGAGAGATCCACAAACCCTAGAGAACCGACTGCTTCACGGCGGTTTTCCGGCGAACTCCGGCGACTCCAACGACGGCGACCAGCTGGAAAAGGTAGAGGAGATCAAGATGAAGCCATAGGGCTTTGCAGATCCGGATTTGGGTTTATAGAAAGAAAGTTATGGGATTTCTTGTAAAACAAGGTTTGATGCACAAATCTAGGGTTCTTGAGCTTTTCTTGAAGATTCAAGAATCATGCATGAATTTCTGAGAAATAACTGGCATGATCTTGAGTAACAGAGAGAGGGAGAAGACCATGAGTGAGAGGAGAAGATTTGGTGATGAGAGAAAAGGATTTGAACACTTATTTACTTAACAACCCATGAAGAACATTCAAAGGATCTATGATGAGAGCTCAAGAACACCAAGAACAACAAGCAAGATATTGATGTTTTCTGGAAAAACAGAGAGTGTGAGAGCATCAGAGAGTGTTCGAGGGAGAGAGATTAGAGAGAGAGAGAATTAGATTAAATGAATGTGGAAGTGAAGGTTACTTGCACAAAAGGAGATTCAATGCATTTTTCTCATGCATGCATGAAGAGAAGGGAGGTGGCGACTTGGGGAAGAGACAGGTGTCTCTCTGGCATCATTATGCTGTCCAAAACCATGATTAATCCCACAAGCCAGCCACTAAACACTTAATCTTCCGAGGCTCGGTTTTTGCGGTTTTTTCGGGTTTAATATTTTAGAACGGCTCCGGATGATCTCATAAATTCCAAAACCTCCAAAATATGATTCTTCATGCTTTTAGATGAATTTCGCAATTTGAATCACTCCGTTCGGGCTTACGTAGCTCAAGATATGAATTTCCGAAATTTCTTCGGTTTAGTCGGTTTCCATCCCGATAAGCCGAAAAACTCGTTTCCGCTCCGATTTCTCCAATTCTGGTTTTGTAAACATTCTTTATGTTAAAACATAAGAATATTTGGCCCGTCTCGGTTTCCGTCTCGAACTTTGGTAAAATTACCATTTTACCCCTGGCTTAGGTAAAATGACGGTTTTACCCTCGGTTGACTTTCTGCTGCCCGTTGACCGTATTTTTGATACGGGGTATCACATTCTTCCCCACTTACAGGAATTCGGTCCCCGAATTCTTCGTCACTTTCAGACGTCGAATTGGTTCCGTATCCGGTGGACTGCTTACCAACTCGCCCTGACGCTTCCCCACTTTGCTTCGACTTCCCCGCCTCTTTGATGGCATCCTTCCTTCCTTCTTCTGGAACATTCTTCAAGAATCTGATCATCGGCTTCCTTCTCCATGACTCCAACATCGGCGTTCCTTCTTCTCAAATCTCTTGGCTAACTCCGTGTGCGTCCCGGCTCCTTTCCGTCTCTCGCGATGGCGGCTGCACTCTCACTGATGACACTTCCATTACTTCGCGATCCGGCGCTCTCGACTAGCAACAACTCGACACTTTAACTCGGTTTCGGGTTCGGGTTCGGATTCACATCGCTTTTTCGCTCTATCCCCGATGTCACTTTCCCATAGAAGTATGGTTACTTAATCACGTACCCTACGGTCTCTCGTGATTAAATAACAATACCCTATAAGTCTGTTCTCTCGTGAATCGACGGTTGAACTTAACCGTCCGCAAGTCAGCTCGAAACTTGAAATATAATCAAAATAAACTTATGACTTATCTTTCTATCAGGATCAAGGGAAAACGATCAATCGCTACGCAACTTTCGAACTAATAACAATCTAACGGTCACTCTGACCCAACACAATCAATCTATCAAAACCCCCGCACATTAACGCCACACAGACTACCGCCCCACAATACAATCAATCAATCAAGCAAGAAATAAACAAGCAAGCTACTATAATAAATCACGCAATCTCAAGATCGGCCGAATGCGTCGTCAATCCGGGTTCAGGTCATGATGAACGGTCGTCAGTTCCACCCATCATTTAGTTCACACAGTAAACCATTTGCTTTTCGAACCATCTCAATCATGCAAATAGTTACTATGTTACTATAAACGATTAGCCGAACACTCTGCATCCACCATATACATAAAACGATATATCATACATCATAAAGTTTTTAGTACACGGTTAAGATCAGAGTTCCTACATAAAACCGTCATCATAAACCAAAAACCCATATGACGCCGCTGCACAACAAAAATCAAGACGACACGTAAGTCGCCTATCCTGCCGATCTATCTACAAGTCAAAATAAAGTTAGTGCCCCCAACTTACCTGGCCTAACTACCCATACCCTATCCTAACGCCTCCAGTAAGACCAGAATGCCCCACAACACTGGCAATACGGCTCACTGGAGTATCCACTGGCAGGCGCGCCGGGAGGGTGTGGTGTGTGTGCATCTCGAGAGGGTGCGCCAATGTGCTGGGGCTCGGCTATCGGACAGAGGTAAGCATCGTGACCTGTACGGCCACAAACTGAACAGACTGAAAGAGCTACTGGGTACGGTCCTCGGTAACAAGCGGCTGCCGAATGTCCATTACCTCCACACAACTGGCACGGCGAAGTCGGCGCTGATGGGGGATCCATGAAACAATCTGAGGCAAGATGACCCGGACCTCCACATAACTGGCACCTCCTCACTGGCTCGGGCTGCGGCGACTGAACGATCGGCATCTGGATCATAGTGAACTGTCTGGCGGGCGGCGAACTAGGCTCGGGGTCTCTGCGGCGGGGTCCGGCTCCCCAACCTCCGGGTGCTGCTGCTGGATACGGCTCACCATCTGGCATATACAGTCCTGCTCTGGCGACTGGGCAAGTCATCTCTCCATGGTCCTCCTGACCACATAACGGACAGTGGCCTGGTAAAGGTAGTGACTGATAGGGCTCCCGGAGACGCGGGTCAACGGATCGCGGACACCACCGCAGATGAAAATCTCGTACTCCACATCCACTACAAGCTCGGCTCTCAGGTACAACCGGTGTGGCCTCTACTGCCTCGACTGGTGGCGTCACTGCCTCAAACTCCGACCCAGAAGATCCTGATGACATCTCAAGGTCCAACGGGGTACAGGGAGATCCTGGTCCAACCTGCTGCGCCAAGATATCCTCTAACACCGCTACCTGTTCCCCTACCTGCTGCTTCCACTGCTGATGCTGCTCAGGGTCCACTGGCTCCATATCAAGATCAAAACCGAACGGTAACGGGTCCATCAGATAATCCTCCATACCAAGCAGCGGTGGAAACTCTGGTGCCTCAAGAGGTGGCGCCTGGTACATCGGTGGCGCATCTGTCGCTGCGAGAATCTGCGGCACGTCCGGCTCTGGCCACTGTGGCAGCAACTGCAGCTCCACATCTGCTCCCCCCAGAAATCCCATCATGTCGGCAAAAGGGTCTCGGCTACCTGCATCATCTAACATCGCTGGCGGTAACGGGTCCGGAAGAGGCGACCAATCTACATGTGCTGCTCTCGCACCATGCATCTCTCGTAACGGAACGGGCGGCTGATCCGCTGTACGGGATCCCTGCGTGTGACCTGGCGATGCTGGGTACCCCTGGAACTGAACTACCTGTCCCTGCTCGGACCCGACTGATCCCTGCTGACTCATCTTGCTCGACTGTACTGCTCCGTATACACACACACACCCAACCACTCTGCCCGGGACGCACAAACACAAAATGAGTTAGTACAAATAATACGAACATTTCTACTTTCCCATCCCAACCCCGGGTGTAGCGGACGCGGCTCGGTTTCCTAACGGTTGCTTGTGTGACACATTTGACTCGATAAAACACGGAAAACGCTCAAAAATGAAATGTTTCGAAACCCATGCAGAACCATGCTCTGATACCACCTTTCTGTAACGCCCCTTTCCCATTCTCCGCTGACCGCCGAGCTGACCGGTCAACAATCAAACAAGAACATGACCAATCGAACCCGAGCAAGTCGAACGGGAAAAGTTCGCTACAGGACGAAGCCAAAGATAGTTCGGTTTGAGACAAAAGGCTCGCACCGATCTATTTCCGACTCCGCTATCCTCGTATCCGTAGCGCAAGCAGTACTACTTGCACGACTTCAACGAGTTGTGTCGGTTCGGACCAAACCTCATATCAGGGAAACAATTTCATTTCTAAGGAGTTAAACATCGAATACAACGTTTAACAATTTTACAAACAATCGTCAATAACAGTATATACATATCAAATCCAATCAAATACAATCATAAAGAAAATAGCGCAGCTGCTGAACCGAAAACAAAACATCCAAAAATAACGAAGCAAAATCACGTCACAAGCAACCCAAAGCTACACCGAGGACCTCCCACGTCCGTCGCTGGTAACCTGAAAACACAAAAAGAGTCTAATGAGCAATCTAAGATTACCCAGTGAATCGGCTCCCCACTAATGGCTTCTATTCTATCTAACTCTACAATCCCCGCCCCGAAACCCAAAATAACAATCAACAAGAAATAAATGGTCAATCACGCGCTACCACGGCGTAATAAACCCACACACAAGCAATAGCCAAGATAAGTGAGAGAGTTAAAGAAATCGAAGGCACTGCGGCACATGTCCTCGATTGGACTCGATCTATCTATGCGCAACGAAAGGAAGATAAGAACAACACTGGGCCCTACGATCTCGGTAACTTCCACAGGTTCACATCGTCGCCTATGTGGCAACTAACCCTAGACTCCTATACGTGCTCACGAGGACCCACGCATAGGACACCGTTCTCTGTCCATCGATACGCGGTGACTCTGACTACCCCTAGATAGCCCGAGTTTCCATGCAATCCGGCCCTAGGACATGACCCCGTATTCTCCGGACCGCACACCTACCGGCGTCACCCGATAGGTTAACACCATAACCAGAACCACGCTGGCTCGGTTAGGTCAAACCCGAGGATCCAATCGGGTCGGAAGTACCGGAACGTAAACAAAAACCTAGGCTTGCGGAATCTAACGCACCCTAGAGTCCTAGTGCAGAAATGTAAACACGCAGACTCGCTGGGACTCTAACACAGATCACGCAATCAATAATAACAATAATAATCTCAATCATTCCGCAAGCCACTACACTACCCAACTCACCGCTATGACTAGGTAAGATACCTAGTCAGCACCACTAACTTACCCGGTCCCGAGACCGGAGTAAGTATCTGCAATGACTACTCAGCCCAACACCGAGCAGTCTAATAAACCTGCACAGAAAGCTCACCACAACAACAATACAACACGCAATAACAATCAATCACACAATCACACTAATCACCACACAAGCAGGCCTATTTAGGGTTTCTAAGTCTTTTAATCCAATTCACGCCCGCTACCTTAGGTTAACCGCTTGTTAACCCGTAGACGGTTCACCAATCACCACATTCCGTATTTACCCTATTCTAGATATCTTTTATTAACTCCTCGATCCGTCGGTTTAGAGTTAGTAAACTTACTAACTCCCCGACATCTCATTATTAATTTACTTTATTCATTCATCACCCACAACCCGCTATTAAACCTAAACCCCAACCCGTCATTATCTCTATACATTGGTTTAGGTTTAACTCATATTTTACTATCGTCTTAATTTCCCGTTTATAGTTCATTAGTACTCGTTCTTTATATTTATAAGTATATATATACACTGAATACGCTTTACTAACAATCCTAGCGGCACGGAATCGGTTATCCTTTTTAATTCTAAACCCTAATCGATTTACTTGGTTTTCTCCGATTAATTATTAATTGTTCAGTTAATCTCATATTTACTAATTAATTAATCACGGGTCAACGTCTTAATGACTACGGTCTAGTGGTTCCCGGTTTACTTAAGGTTATGCGTTTTTGAGCCGACTCACCGAATCGATGCGGAATGATGGTTAACACGGAGAAGAGTTTCCGAGGTATCTAATACTAATCCCGAACCTCCGAATCTTCCTGAAACATAAAACCACAGACTCGTCAAATTACGGAACTAACCAAACCGGTCCAATCACCCTTAGAACCGGTTTGACTAAACCGGTTTCGGGTCAAACCGTTGACCGGTTTAACCGCCCTTGACCCGGTTTAATCAAACCACCAAACCAACTCCATTTGTAACACAACTCATACCACAAGACTCCTTGAAGAACCGGCTTTGGTTTGGCGGCGGAAAACTTCACCGGCGGCGGCCCTCCGGCGTTGACTTCGGCGGAGGAGAGTTGACCGGCGGCGGAGGGGGTTTTCCGGCAGCTTCTTCTTCAGATCTACACACCAAACTGATCAGAAACACTAGATCTAGCCATTCCCAGATTCAAAACATCTAAAACCCTAAGGAAAAAGGAGAGATCCACAAACCCTAGAGAACCGACTGCTTCACGGCGGTTTTCCGGCGAACTCCGGCGACTCCAACGGCGGCGACCAGCTGGAAAAGGTAGAGGAGATCAAGATGAAGCCATAGGGCTTTGCAGATCCGGATTTGGGTTTATAGAAAGAAAGTTATGGGATTTCTTGTAAAACAAGGTTTGATGCACAAATCTAGGGTTCTTGAGCTTTTCTTGAAGATTCAAGAATAATGCATGAATTTCTGAGAAATAACTGGCATGATCTTGAGTAACAGAGAGAGGGAGAAGACCATGAGTGAGAGGAGAAGATTTGGTGATGAGAGAAAAGGATTTGAACACTTATTTACTTAACAACCCATGAAGAACATTCAAAGGATCTATGATGAGAGCTCAAGAACACCAAGAACAACAAGCAAGATCTTGATGTTTTCTGGAAAAACAGAGAGTGTGAGAGCATCAGAGAGTTTTCGAGGGAGAGAGATTAGAGAGAGAGAGAATTAGATTAAATGAATGTGGAAGTGAAGGTTACTTGCACAAAAGGAGATTCAATGCATTTTTCTCATGCATGCATGAAGAGAAGGGAGGTGGCGACTTGGGGAAGAGACAGGTGTCTCTCTGGCATCATTATGCTGTCCAAAACCATGATTAATCCCACAAGCCAGCCACTAAACACTTAATCTTCCGAGGCTCGGTTTTTGCGGTTTTTTCGGGTTTAATATTTTAGAACGGCTCCGGATGATCTCATAAATTCCAAACCTCCAAAATATGATTCTTCATGCTTTTAGATGAATTTCGCAATTTGAATAACTCCGTTCGGGCTTACGTAGCTCAAGATATGAATTTCCGAAATTTCTTCGGTTTAGTCGGTTTCCATCCCGATAAGCCGAAAAACTCGTTTCCGCTCCGATTTCTCCAATTCTGGTCTTGTAAACATTCTTTATGTTAAAACATAAGAATATTTGGCCCGTCTCGGTTTCCGTCTCGAACTTTGGTAAAATTACCATTTTACCCCTGGCTTAGGTAAAATGACGGTTTTACCCTCGGTTGACTTTCTGCTGCCCGTTGACCGTATTTTTGATACGGGGTATCACACTTCGCTCCCCGGCGATACTAGGACCGGCGATTATGTGACCGGCGAGATGGATCTCACCGACCAGCTTTCCAACCTACAGTCGTTATCTCCTTCATGGGCTTGAGCCTTAACTTCATCAAATTCACCAGACATAAACCATTATCTTAGCCCAACAATGGAATCATATATAAAGAGAGCTTGAGTGGCCTAGAAACACAATCATTTGCATCTTCTATATTTTCAAGAAACTTTCTCTCTGGTTTTTTTTTTTTGCTATAGAAGTATTCTTCCAGATCATTGAAAATTTAATCAAATGATCTGTTATCATTCATATTATTTTCTTCTTTTTCGATTTAAAATGTATTTTTATGGTTTTTGGTTTTTTTATTCTGTTTTTTTCTTACTCCCATGAAAGAAGAAGCTCGGTTATCTTGAGTTTTGGTGAATGATGTGAGGTAAAATATGGGTAGTTGTGATTTTCTTTAATACTTTTGGTTGAATCCATGAGTCTGAAATGTCCAAATAAAGGTTGTTGCCCCGACGTCCGATTGATCTCATAAGTCCCGATAGTCCGAACCTTTATGTCGATTTTTGTTTTGTTCTTTGGTATATGATGGATACACTGGTTTATGGGTGTTTGATCCATTTTCTTTAGTTAGGATAACTTTTTGTCTCTTTTTTTTTAATTTACGCATAATTATGGGAGTAAATTAGGGAAGCTCGTTTATTTCCTCCATATTATTTATTTGTATACAATATTTGATTTTAAATATATTATTCCTACCATTAATTTATTTTTATTTTTATTTTTTCAATAGACTTACTATTTATATTTATTTTCGTGGCCTATATTTTAGGAAACTTAAATATGTAATCTTGATCAATATATACTTTACAATCTTAGTTTTACAAAAAAAATATTTATTTATTATTACAAACACTATTTTATTTAAAAAATAATATTAGTGTTTTATCCAGAAAATAATATTAATTTGTAACACATTAATTTTTGATATTATTTGATTTATAGTTTGATATATACCAAGGTAATTTTTTAAGTTTATTTTTTAGTTGAAATATAATAAAAATATATTTACTTATGTTAATATGTGTATATTATCACATATTTATTATTATTTATAAAAGTAATATTTTTATATTAAATTATTTAATTATGTATCATTTGTGGATTTCAAAATTTATAAGTCTTAAATATTTTTTATAATGTACTATTTGTTTGTATAAAATATTTGATTTTATATAATTAATTATATCATTCCTACCATTTATTTTTTAATTTATTTTTCAATAGACTTACCATTTATATATATTTTCGTAGCCTATATTTAGGAAACTGAAATATGTAATCTTGATAAATTTATCTTATACAATCTTAATGAATATCATATAATCCCAAATTTATATAAACTAATTCGAATATAATATTAGTTTTACAATATTCACATAATCCAAAATTTATTTTGTATTGTATGTTTGAACTAATGTGGTACTATGTTTTTGAGCTTAGAACTTTTTTAAATCATTGCAAGTACTTTAGTTTTATGGATTAAATCGCTATCCAAGTTTATTATGGATTGTATTAAATTAAAAATATTAACGAGGACAAAGATGTATAGATTAAGAAATTTCCATATCAAAACTAAATTAATTATATGGAACATAAACTAAATATAATCTTTAACAAAAAATATTATGTTTCGTGGTTTACTTTTCTTCATCTAGAATTCGAATATTCATTTAACCAGGTATGTTATATATCAAAATATTAGAAATCATCAGAAACATTAGAAATCATCAATAAGAAACATTAATTTTGATTTTGAAAATTAGTTAATATACGAATTTTTAAAATAATAATTATTCAATATTTTTTCCCCTTAATAAGAAAAATTATAATTATAAAAAGTTAGAATTAGAACCTAATTAAAGAAACAACTACTGAATATATTAATTCGCAAAATAAAGAAACAATGAATCTTATCGATAATTATACCAAATATATCTTCAATAGTCAATAATAAATATCATGTTTCCTTATTTAAAAAATTTATAACTACTGAAGATATATATAGTTAGAATTTGAGGAGAATAAAACTCGATAAAAGTAATGAATATACGAATCAAAGCAATATAAAGAAACAAACACAAATGACATATAATAAAAGAATTAAGTCCAAAATATTAAACCGTAATTTAATACATATCCAAATTACAATAAGTCACAAAAAAGTACGATTGTAGATAAGTTCAAAATATCTTGCATATCAGTTTGAAGAAAATATAAAAATTGCATTAAGAACACGCCATACTTGCATTCACCACCACTAAATCCTGTAAAATTAAATTAGAATTAATATTATTGTTTTGTTTAAATTATAGTTAATTTAAAAATTAAATAAATTTTTATTTACCATGTTTTGATGGAAGCTGTTTCTTCAATTTCATGATCAAAAACCACGTATGATATATCACTGGAATCCTCAAGTATTGGTACCCCTAAACATTACCAAAAAAATCATATTGTGATTTAGATTAGCATTTAGACAATTTTTTATAAACAATAAGGGAACAAGTTTTTTTTTTTTTTAAATTGAGAATACTTACTTGCATCATTATTGACACGCCATAATCTCAAACAAATCACAGATTTGTTATTACCACTTGAGTTCCAAAGATCATTGAACTTCACAGCAACTCTACCCTTTGCAATGCAGTTTATGAATGTGTTGCTTCACAAAATCAAAGAAATAATATTTTCTTAATACATTAATAGATTATTAGATAAATTTAGATGGAGGTTTTTACACATGAATGCTTACTCTTTTTCCTATCTAGAAATGAATTTTGTAATCCTGATATGTGGTGAGAGGTCCAACCAACATAACTGCACCTATTACATCTAGAGAAAAGAAAAACATACATAAAGATGCAACTCCATATTCTTTTAATCATGCAATAACCAGATTATATATTTTAACTTAGAACATACCAATGGTGTAGAGATTTTCAACATGGCCATGCAAGATGTTTTTGAAGATCACAAAATTGTAGAACATTTCATTAGAGATATTGTAGTGGCTTTCAACTTGGCTTTCTTCCACAAGATATATTTTCTTTTCAGCAAAGGTGTTTCTGTAACATCGATTGATATGAATCACTTCGGAGTTTTAAGAGACTTCCAAGTTCCTTCTTCAAACTTGGCTTTGAATTTATCTACAAACATTTGTGGTATGATAGCTTCGATTTGGTAACCCTTTAACAAAAGAAAAAATTAAAGAAAGATTAGAAGACCTTAACAAAATGTTTATTATGAATATTACAAAATGAAAGTAGTATCTACATTTTGTTAGAAGAAGACTTACATATTCATCAATTATGATGATGTGAATCTGAAGACCATCTGGAAAATCATTCGTGAACCATTTGTGGATGATCTTTCCTCTGATTTGCAGTTCTGGTTCAGTACCATCGAGTTGATACAAATCTATGAAATCACCCATTGTTATTTTTGTTTTGTTTGAAGAGTTTGTTCTTTAATAAATGATTTTTTTGTTCTTGATGAAGTAACACAACTCTTGAAGATGAATAAGAGATGGTCTAAATGGTTTCACTCAATTATGATTAGTTGTTTGTTGTAAAATTGAATGAAAACATTTATTAGGTTAATATAACTTGGTAATTGTCGAGAAAATAAGTAAACATAATGATTACATCTATTGGAAACTAAATCAAAATTGAATGTGTAACATATTTAGTAAAATATGAATATTCAGATTTTAGAATAGATGTAATTAAAAGGAATAAATAAATTCATTAAAATCCAAATTGATCATAAATAATAAATAACAATAGATATATAAATATCATTATTTTTGTGATACGTTTAGATATACTTAGTATTATGTTGAATTTAAAAATAAAAGCATATGGAGTTAAATAAAAAGAACAATTTACCATGTTGAAATCTATTTTTTATTTGAAATTTGATAATCTCCATGCAAAATGATAATATTAGTAGGTATATGTCAACTCAATATTTAAATCATGATATTTATTACGTGAACCAATTATAGTATATTTTATTGTTAAAAATTACATATACTCAAAAAATTGAGAAACAAAACAATGTTTTAATTTGCATGCAACCAAATGATGCATGTAGTTATATGTCAACTCAATATTTCATTAATTGTTTTGATCTAATTAATATAAATAAATTTTTTACTATAAGTATACCTACATGAGTAGTCATTTTGAAAACTCATTTTGACTATTGATATATTTTAAATATTGATTTTCTTATGAAATTATATGTATCTATAAGAGCATGACCATCGACGAAACCCACTAGGGGTGTCTTAACAAAAAAAATTAATATATATATATATATATATATATATATTAACAGGTGAAAAAAAAATCAAAAAAATGGACCAATCCTGTAGCGCCACGTCAGCGCTACATGGAAGAAACGGGTTCTTAATTAGGGACTTTTGGGACCCGTATCTTAATATTCACGTGGGTCCCACGAATATTTTATTATTTTTGCCTTAAGAAACTTTGATTAGAACCCTTGATGGGTATGCTCTAAGAAACGTCATATTTGCTTTTGAAAAGTAGTTTTTTATTGTTTAGATTTGGTATAATGATATACAATTTTGAATATTATGCATCATCAATAATTGCTTTGATTTAGATTTCGTATGATATATTAATAGATAATCTGGTTTGAGATATTTTATGTTATTATTTGATTTAGTTGAATTATGGGAATATGTACTATATGAAATCTAAATTGTTGTAATATTATAGGATTTAATTGCATTAGAACATATTAAATGTAAATAGAAATATTAGATAAGCCTTCCTAAGTATTAAGCAAAAACAGTTTCAATTTTGTCAAACTATGACAAATTTAATCTACTTACAAAGGCCCATTATACATCAAATTTGTCCAACATTATATAAGGCCCGCTGTTTAAAACAAATAAAACATAAATATTGTCCAAAACTCATTCATAAAGAAACACAAAAAATCTGTTTACCATCTAAAATTTAAACACACCAAAAATTAGTTAGTTAGCATATATTAATTCTAAAAAACCGATATTAACATAAATAAAACGTTGTTTAAAATTCATTCAAAAACTAAAGAAAAAAATAATTGTTTGATCTACGAATTTTAACATATCAATCATTGGTTAACTACCATAAATCAATACTAAAACTTTAAGGGGGTGTTATTGGATTGGTGATTTGGGAGATTTTATGTTTTTCCTCAAATCTCTTCTTATTGGATCTAAAATTTATAAAAATTCTTGTAAATCTATGGTTATTGAATTAAACATTTATACAAATCCTTTCAAATCTCCCCTTATTGAAAAATAAGGATTTCATCATTAAAATATATAAAGAATTATTGTGGATTATTTGAAAAGTGATTTATAGTTAAACTTCAATAGATATGAAATACCACCTTAAGAGATGGTATTTGAAAAAAATTGAAAGATTATTTTTCTTTTTGAAAACATTCATGTAAAAAAAACTACTCACGACGAAAAAAAGGAAAAGCAGACGGTGAACATATTCTGGGTCTTGGAGGTTTTGGTTGCCAGGTAAACCAATCCAATAACACAAAGTTTTGTTCTGAATCTTGAGAATCCTAATTCCAAGTTGACAATAGTTGCTTAACTTTTGAGGTTTTTGGTCGTGTTTTTTGGGGTTTCTTACTTGGACAGAGATTTTGTTGAGGAATTGAGTAGTAACTGAAATCGATCTATGGCTTAGAAGTCAAATCTCTTTATCTCGTTAATTCGTGGGTAATCATTCTAATTAATGGCAAAAACAGTTCACAGGTCTATCTTACATTGATGGGTTGCTCCTGGTCCTCATGAAATTTCAATCTAGAAAAGTCGTTGCTTCATAAAACTAGTTTCGCTTGTGTCGTTGTAAATTGCAGTGACACCGGAATCATGAATTTATAGTCGCGGCCACAAAGACATAAGAGAGATGGAAAAGAAATGAAAGTGATGTAAAGGCAATTTTTTAGTCGCGGGTTGCTGATGCTGCAACTCTTAAAAGAAATCCGCATATGTTATGCTGATAATAATGGATAACATCACTACCTAAACTTTGATGTGAATAGAGATGTGAGATGATCCAATGAACGATAGAATGATAGAGGATGATCAATAATAACATCACGGCATATATGCTAAATTTTTATTCTTTTTTTTTCTCAAATCCCCTAAAATCTCTTATAATTATCTCTAAAATTTGCCTAAATAATCTCTAATAATTTCAAATTCCTTTAAATTTTCCTAGAATTTGTATTTATTGAAATTCTCCTAAATCACCAGTCCAATAAGACCCCCTAATATTAACATAAGTTTTATAAATCAAACAATTATAAAAAAATAAAAAAAAAATAAAAATGTACGCTCAGTGCGGATCGGATCCTAATTGTTTGTTAAAATAAGCTGATAAAAATAATAATATATGAAAAGAAAAAAGAGAAGAAGAAAAAAGAAAAGCATACGCAAAATGAAAGAAGATGGTTGACCACCACCAACACTCACGTCTCAAGAAACTGCACATTGCGATTATTCCCAATATTCGATTCTTTTTTTCCTTTTAGAAAACATCAAAGCAGTCGAATTATTAACAGATAGTTAGTATAAATATCTAAAAAATATTAATATACAGGGGTTTCGTTTAGTATATTCAGAATATTCGTAGTGAGGTACCATTTTGACTATTCAAATGGACGGATCTCTGAATTTTCCGGATATTTAGAAAATCTGAACTTTTGAATTTTTTTTTCTGATAACTTTTTTTTTTGAACAATTTTTTTTCTGATAACTTTGAATTTCTTGCCCAACAACAATGAATGTGTGTTTCTTTTTTGGATTTGTATAAATATGTTTTATTCAACCAGGGACAACTCTTTCCAGAACTTTAGTATTATCGTGTATGCTTACGCAATTTTTTTTTTTTTTTTTAAGAAGAGAAATTGTACAGAAAGGAAAAAGTAACAGAAATCAATTGGGTGGTTTATGTTCGGTCTAACTGAAAGACACGGAGGATCTATTAACTTCCAAAACTGACTCGTCTCGCACGCGCTTACGACCTTCACACGTGCGTCATCCCCATCTTATAATAACCTACCCAGCCGCTACTTAATTCTTCCACCAAACAAAAAACAAAAGCACAGCATCTCGAGTAATTGATTGATTTCAACCGTCCGATCATCCATCCTGCCATCAACATTCACCAATCGCTACACAGATCAGCGCCTTCTCTCTCTATTTTGCTGTTTCTCGCTCCTCTCTCTCGGATCTCGCCGGAGAGCCGTTCTCTGAGGTGGTGGTGGTGGTGAGTGGTTTTGCTTACGATTTTTTAGAATTTTATCGAATTTCATGATTTGATTTGACGGCTGCGGAATCCACGACGTGCCTACATTACCTTTTTAGATTCTACTTTCTGGTTTCGAATCGTGTTTCCTTTTGAATTTTATTTATGTATCTTCTATGTTATGGATTCGAAAAACTTTGTGTTTCTACCATATTGATGCTACTTTTATACACTTTTGTTCTCGTCTGCTTCCCCGTAATTTTGTCTTGAGACGAGAAGCTGTTGAGATTCCAGTCAATTGTCGTTCCTTGTTGTAACTTTACATTACAAAGTTTATTTGATTATCTGCGTATTCAAATGATCATGTTCTGTTTCCCTGGAGTATATGTAGATTCTAAAAAGATGTTTGTGATTATGGGCAGTCAAGGTCTAGCATCCTCAGAGTTTGCTGTATCAGCCGTTGGATTATCTGTTTTCGCTAAATCGCTGAATAAAGCTCGCGGTTTCCATCTGTAAATGGGCTGCTTCCACTCTAAGGTAGCAAGAGAATTCCGAGGACACGAAGACCCTGTAAAGCTTGCCTCCGAGACAGCCTGTAAGTGCTCCTCTATTTTCATTTCGAGCTGCAGAGATGCATGTTCATTTGTTTTCTGATATGAAAATCATCAGCTAGATTATATTTCTTCCTTGGTCTCTGCTCATTACATTAGGTTTTGTTTTTTAACTCTCTCTTTGAGGTCCGAAAGGGTCTTTCATTTCTAGTCTATCCCATCCACAAAATGTTTCAAAGTTAGTTAATCTTACTCATATTTCGACATGTTTCTTGTTAGATAATGTTATTCATGCTCACAATCGGTTTCAGTTTACCTCAATGCAACAAATTGTCAAGAATAGTGTTTGTCTCCCTGCTTTATCGCAATATGTAAAAAAAAAATTGCAAAGATGATTAATTTCTTTGTTTGTTCTTGGTACTTTTTGTTTGATCTTGCAGTGTCACTTGTTTTTCTCTTTTCCAGTTAGTGTGAGTGAGGTTGAAGCATTGTTTGAGCTATTCAAGAGCATAAGCAGTTCGGTTGTTGATGATGGTTTGATAAACAAGGTACAAAAGAGTTGATAATTATGCTTCTTGGATCTTTTATGACCCCACTCTAGTAATCTATTTTCCTCTTCACGCTACAGTATTTTCCAACTAGTTGACTTTTCACCAATTTATTAGAACAATAATAATTCTTCCATGCTATCTGTCTGTTCCATATTGCACCAATTCAATGTATCATAGCCCTTATGTTTGACTTGAATTTCCTTATTTTATTCATTCCTTCGGTTTTGGAACTTTAGGCTTTCACGGCCCACTTTCTTTATCTTGTTTTTTTTTCTTTCTAATTCCCCTTTCACGTGTATGCAGGAGGAGTTTCAACTTGCATTGTTCAAGAGCCGGAAGAGGGAGAATATATTTGCTAACAGGGTAAATTCTAAGTTCCTCATGCTTTTGTAAATGTATTCTTCTTGAAGAGTGATTTGAACCAAGAACTCTTGTTAATAATATAATGTCCATTAAACTAAACAACCATTCTTCCTTGCAGATATTTGATATGTTTGATGTTAAACGAAAAGGAGTAATTGATTTTGGAGACTTTGTCAGATCACTCAATGTTTTCCATCCCAATGCTTCTCTAGAAGACAAAATCGATTGTAAGTTGACATAACAGATTGTAAGTTCTTCTCGAAGCCTTTGTGTGAAGAGTTTTATTGACCATGGTCTACATTTTTGTTCTCAGTTACGTTTAGGCTTTACGACATGGACTGTACGGGTTTCATTGAACGGCAAGAGGTAATAACTGTGTGGAAATATGTTATTGATTTTGCATATACTTAAACATCTTTGCAGGAAATCATTAATTGTGTGATATTTCTGCAGGTCAAGCAAATGTTGATCGCCCTTCTCTGCGAATCTGAAATGAAATTGGCTGATGAAACCATAGAGATAATACTAGATAAGGTTTGTGGTATATTTTAATAATAATAAAGGTTTTTCTTTCTAGCAATTATTAGAGCTAAAGTTTTAATGTGGAATCTTTCTATCATGAACAGACATTTGAGGATGCAGACGTGAATCAGGATGGAAAGATTGATAAATTAGAGTGGAGCGATTTCGTGAACAAGAACCCATCGCTACTTAAGATCATGACACTTCCATATCTCAGGTATATTTTACAAACTAGCTTTATTGGACCAAAACTCAAAAATATAATAATTGAAGATTAGGAATGAAATGTCAGATAAATCTTCTTTAACACATAATACATAAATCAATGCAGGGATATAACAACAACGTTTCCGAGTTTTGTCTTCAATTCGGAGGTCGATGAGATTGCCACATGAAGAAACAAACTAGTCATACAAAGTTGTACGAACCAAGACCAATTCTGAGTTGATCGGTGTAATCGGCATCTATTTGCAAACACAGTAGATCATATCTTTTTTTGTTTAACTTGTTTCTCTTACCTAGAATTTTCATTTTCTGGGTTCCTATTTTCTTCTCAGAACAGTTTTGAAATCCTTGGTTTTAGCTTAAAAACGAAAAAAAATGAGCAAAACCTTACCAATCCTCTATGTCATGTATACTTAGGAAATGTTAATGATTTTTGTAGTTTGTACATATCACACCATATGTTTGTAAAGAGTTAAGATTTTACGCACACACAAAAAACAAAGATTTGTTATGTTATATAATTGTGGGGATTATCTACAATTGTTTTTAGTTTCAACATTCTCCACATCCTCTTCTCTCTCTTCCACCTAATAATTTAACACCCATTCAAATGTTTTATTCTATAATAGTTTGTTTAATAAAATTCAACATCTTTCCCACTATTTTAATTCATTATTTTATTTTATTTTATATTTTTATATTTGTGATTAAAGATTAAGACTAATAACCAATTGGAATTAAAGATTAGTGTTATCATAAGCGCCAATCCATTTTTCCAATTTTTGGTTAATATAGTTGTAATAATTTCTGCATGAAACTTCACCACGCGGAGGATCAAATAAGCAATTTTTATTACAATAATCATCAATTTTACTCCAAAATGATTCGCTTTTTTGGTTTCTACCAATAACGTTGTCTGTTCCATATTTGTCCACCCACTCGCTCTTTTTTTTGTGTGATCAAATCTAATAAAATAAGTCTCTATTTATAGAATATAAAAATGATGAATTTTGATATAATTTTTTATAAAAAATTAAATTTTATATACAATAATTGTCAATAATGTATTAAAAAAAAATTTTAGAGCCATTATTTTTTTCAAAATGCGTGTCATATCTCATCACACCCATGCTCCATTATCACCGAAATTTGCTTCCTCCAATTAATTACTGCCATCTGTCAATAAGTCCGTTATTTTTGTAGTTTCAACAAGTTGAATCCACCTCAGTTTCCTAAAGTTATTCAACACCTCACTGCATTAATTAAACTGTTGAATAAAAAAATTCAACAAGGCCATTGTATCTAGTTTTGACTCCCAAAATTATAAATGTAAGATTTTGTTGAGCCAATTATGTCGCCCTAATTTAAAACTCTCTCGAGCTCAGGTTTCAAGAAGTGCCGCTCACCTATTTTGGACTGCCGTCGCTCTGCCGGTGGCTTGCGCGTCTCGCCGTCGCCGGTGGAGCCCCCTTTCTTCCCCCTCTTGTCTTTCCTCTCGGCGTTCTCTTCGATTCCGTCCAGATTCGCCGGTAGTTTTTCGTATATTGAGTCATTTCAGTGAGCTGAGGTGGTGGTCCTCCGGCGTGTTGTTCTTTATGGTCGCGCCTCTGGTCGTCTTCTACGGCAGTGGTTGGAGTCAGTCTCTGGTTCTCGTGTTGGGTGGCTCTGTTTCTCTCTTGTGCGAGCCTCCTTTCCGTGCCGGAGCTCTTTGGAGTCCGTCACCTTCCTTCGTGGTTCTGCGTTTGTGGTGTCAGTTGGTTATGGCTCTTTTGCTTGAGCCATGGTCTGGTATGCCAAGCTTTTGGTATGGCTCTGTCATATCCTACGGGATGTGCTCATTTCGGATCTAGACTGGATGTGTAAATTGTGATTGATGGTCATATTATTTGTCTCAAGTTTGCATTAGATCTTAGCAACGGTTTAGTTCTTGGCAGGGCCTAGTTCCTCGGCTTCTCTTTTGCTACTTGTCGTGCTAAATTGGTTTGCCCTTTTTTGTGGCTCGGCTTCGCTTCCGCTTTGGTTTGAAGGTCCCGGGTGGAGCGTTTGTTCAGGTTCTACTGAAGAGTTCGTCTGATGGTTGAGTTATTGTTGTGGGAGCATCTACTCTTTCCACTTTGAAGCTCTTGGGCTTTAAGATGGGTGCTAAGCGTCGCAGTGGTTTCAGTATTCTGCTCTTCTCTTGCGAGGAGGTGACCTTTCTTTAGTCGGTAGATGGCTGGGATTGGTGAGCGAGTGTCCGCATGTAAGAGTTGGAAGTCTTGTTTGGCGTATTTTCTTCTCGATGTTCAAGGTCTTGTGTCTTGTGCATGATCGTCCTTCTTCGTCGGGGTTCCTTGTTCTGCTTGTGGTGGTTGAGTTGTTGTTCCATTTCCTTGTCGCTCTCTTGGTCGTCTCTGTCGGGATCCTAGCTGGTGGAGTTCGGTTTTGCTCTCTCTTAGCATAGTAGCAGAGTGGAGCTCCGGTGCTCTTGTTCTTCAGCCCAAGTCTCGCTTTTACCGGTTCTTTTGGAGTGGTTTGTAGTGTGACTTCAGAATGCGTTGCAACGTGGGTTATTTAGTCTCGGGTCCATCAATCATCAATTTTGATCATGTTTAGTTTTCGTTTAACTTGTTTTCTATTAGTTTCTTTGGTTCCGGCAAGTTATGTCTTGGCCGGCTTTGTCTCCCGGTAAAACTTCGGGCTTTGTCTCCCATAATCCTCTCGGGCTGTGTCTCCCGTAATCCTTTGGGGCTTTAGTTCTAAATGATGTAATCTCATATGTTTTTTTTAACGCTCGTTAATCTCATATGTTTAATATATCAATCCTTTAGACGGAAAAAAAAAAGATTTTGTTGAGCCCTTTACCGCAAAAGTAAAAGTACAAAAATGTCCTTTGACCAAATGAAATTTACCGTCTTGCCTATCTCGTCTTCTTCCAGTGTTCCTCTCTTCTCTCTCGACTCCGAGTTTCCATCAATTTAGGGTTCTTTCAATCGTGAATTCGTTTGTAGTTATCGAGCTTCTTCACATCCCTCGTGTGCTTCCGTCTGCTAAATTCTGATTGGGAATTCGAAATCTAGACTGATGTTTAGGAAACCGAACTTAGTTCTTGAATCGCTGCGTCGATTCGATCGCAGTAAAGTAGAAACCCTAATTCCAGGGGATTTGTGCAGTCGCATAATTGGCACTCCTTCAAAATCAGCCCTGTTCTGCACTAGTGTTCAACCTGCTAGACTAAGCTGGGAAGCTTCTTCTGAAGTGATTCTCAAGAAGAAGCTCGAAATAGCTCTCAAGGATCACCGTGTAGATGATGCATGGGATGTGTTTAAAGATTTCAAACGGCTCTATGGTTTTCCGGATAGAGAGATCATGAACAGGTTTGTCACTGTATTGTCTTACTCCTCTGATTCCGGATGGCTTTGCAAGGCTGATGATCTGACTCGTTTGGCTTTGAAGCAGAACTCAGGTTTGCTTAATGGCGATGCTCTAACTAAGTTGTCACTGTCTCTAGCGAGAGCTCAGATGCCTGAATCTGCCTGTAACATCCTTCGGACAATGCTGGAGAAGGGAAATGTTCTACCTTGTGATGTGTTGAGGCTTGTGGTGATGCACATGGTGAAAACAGAGGTCGGGACTTGCCTTGCTTCGAATTATTTGGCTCAGGTTTGTCATCGTTTTGTGGAATTGAGTGTGTCGAAAAGGAATAGCCCTGTGAATGTCAGTGTCATGAAGCCCGATACGGTCTTGTTTAATCTGGTACTTAGTTCTTGTGTGAGGTTTGGTCTCTCTCTCAAAGGCCAAGAACTTATTGAGCTAATGGCGAAAGTCGATGTCATTGCGGATGCGTACTCAGTTGTGATCATGTCTTGCATTTATGAAATGAATGGCATGCGAGATGAGTTGAAGAAGCTCAAGGAGCATATTGGTCAGGTACCGAGTCAGCTTCTTTGTCACTATCGGCATTTATATGATAATTTGTTAAATCTGGAGTTCAAATTTGATGATATTAGTTCTGCGGGTCGACTTGTCTTAGATATGTGCAAGAGTAAGGATTTGCCTTCAGTTCATAATCTTGGATTTGATTCCGAAAAGCCTCTGGTTTTACCTGTTGGTTCTCACCATATCAAATCCGGTTTAAAGATTCAAATTTCACCCAAGCTTTTGCAGAGAGATTCATCTCTGGGAGTGGATACTGAATCAACCTTTGTCAGTTATGCAAATTCCAAGCTTGGTATCACAAACAAGACTCTTGCCAAGTTAGTATATGGGTACAAGAGACGTGATAGTCTCCCTGAGCTATCAAAGCTTTTGTTTTCGGTGGGTGGATCCAAATTATGTACTGATGTCGTTGATGCTTGTGTTGCTATTGGTTGGTTAGAAGCTGCTCATGATATTCTTGACGACATGGATTCTGCTGGCCATCCCATGGACTTGGCCACATATAGAAAGGTCTTGTCGGGTTATTACAAGAGCAAGATGTTGAGAAATGCCGAAGTTCTTTTGAGGCAAATGACCAAAGCCGGTTTAATTACAGATCCATCAAATGAGACTATGGTTTCACCAGAAACCGAAGAGAAAGACGGTAAAAACACAGAGCTCAGGGCACTATTAATTCAGGAAATCGATGCAGGAGAACAAATGAAAGTTCCAAGTATGCTCTACGAGCTAAACTCGTCTCTCTACTACTTCTGCAAAGCTAAAATGCAAGGAGATGCCGTGATAACCTACCGGAAAATCCAGAAGATGAAAATCCCACCAACTGTCCAAAGTTTTTGGATCTTGATGGACATGTACTCATCTCTTGGCATGTACCGGGAGATTACAGTGGTGTGGGGAGATATCAAAAGGAACATGGCGAGCAGAAACTTAGAGGTAACACAAGATCTGTTAGAGAAGCTTGTTGTGAACTTTCTCAGAGGTGGGTATTTTGAGAGAGTAATGGAGGTTATCAGTCATATGAAGGAGAATGATATGTATAATGATCTAACTATGTATAAGAATGAGTATCTTAAGCTTCATAAGAATCTGTACAGAACATTGAAAGCATCTGATGCTGTGACAGAGGCTCAAGCCCAGAGGGTTGAGCATGTAAAGGCCTTCAGGAAACTTGTTGGTATAGTATGATTATATCCCTGTATTATAACTTAAAAAACAATTTTGTGTCATCAACAATCTGCATCAAGATGCACTTCTTCAAGCCTTTTTTGGATATTCACCGTCTTCGACTTCATTTCCGTCAGATTCAACATCATCTTCATCGGAGCCTGTTACATTACTCCCTCCAATGTCATCCTTGAAGATAGCTTTCCTCCTCAACCTTCCACCATGCGTCTCAGTTCTCCTTCATTTTACTGACTTCATCCGTGTCATCATCTTCTTCAACATCATCGCCAGACTGAGACTCGGTAATAGACCCTTCCGGCAAAGTTTGATACGTATCTTCATCTTCAGGCTCAAGCTTTGTTTCTAAAATGGCAGTACTAGTCTTTCTGCCAAACAAATCAATGAAAGTTTTGTCCAATTTCTCATCAACAAAAAGTGTATGAAGTTCTGCAACGACTTTACCAAATCTTCACCAATGTTTCCTCTGCCTTTTCCATTATCACCAGTTTTAGAGTACTGAACAATGCCATCATTTATATTGATCTAAACAGCATATTTATCATACATAAGATCTCCAATCCCGGACATGGGAGCATAGAAAAGCTTGTCCTTTGTTCTCAACCCTTCTTTTTCTTGTCAGATGATGAAGGTAAAGGACAAGGATCAGATAAGACAGAAACACCAGCCAAACTGTAGTCACCAACTCCACCCATATGAACCTTCATCCATTTTTCAAGTTACAACCACGCAAGTAACCAACCATACAAAGTGATGCTATGATATCCTCAACTCATATAATGGGCCTTCCATAAATAAAAAAGCTAAAGGGACCTGATTCAGTGATTCGTTTCCATATTTACATTGAAAGCCCAAAGCTCAATAGAGTCAGCAAAACTGAGTTAACTCGTGAAACTCGCTGGGTCGTACTTGTAATTCTCGATTCCGAGCCCTTTTTCCGACCGGAAGCTCTGCAACAGGAGTGAGTAGAGAGAACCTAACCCAAAACCAAAACCTTTTTTGTGAGTCATGGATTTACCGCCGATGAAAAATCCTATGGAAGATTTGTTCGGAGAAGATTCCGACAACGACTCTCGATCTTCGCGTTCGAAATCGTCCTCTTCCGGTAATGCTTCTTCTTCCTCTTCCTCCTCGTCTGGTTCAGCTTCGTCTTCCTCTAAAGGCGGAGATGGTGGTGGTGCGGAATCTAGCAGTTCAAGCGATAGCGGAAGCAGCGGCGGGAAGGAGGAGCTTGGTGATGATGGAGTAGATAGCTACAGGAGCAACGAGAATGGAGAAAGTGGAATCTACGCTTACGAAGAAGAAGCAGAAGACGACGAGAAGGATCTTTTTGGGTCTGATAATGAAGAGTACACTAACACACCTGCTATCAGCACTTACTCTATTCCAGGCAAGTTCAAATTTGTTTGAGATTTATACTTTTTATGAAAACAAAATCTGAAAAAATTGGCATGCATTTTAGAAACTTATGTGGCTCGGTCTGCATATATTTTAGCATTTGTTTTCTCTTGTAGTGTGATTGATGAGATTTCATGATCACTTAATCTCAGGGTGGAACCTTTTGTCTCACTATTATCTTTGTGTAAATAGTTCTGAGTCTTAATTGTTTTCTTTGTGCTGATATGAAATACAATAGTTTTGCCTGCGGGATGGAGCAATGACAATCATGGTGGGAGAGGAGGAATGGGACGTGGGCGTTGGCCAAATGGGAGAGGAGGACCTGGGCTTCTTCCTCGGCCTGGTCCTTACCCTGGAGGACGTGGCCGTGGTGGTTTTGGTGGGAGATACCAGAATTATCAGCGTGATGAGCGTTTTGTTTCCGAGCTTAAACTTTCCAAAAGCAAAGAAACCTTGTCTAGGAAGTCTACCGTCTTTCAGGAGGTAACATTTATCCAGGAACATTGTTTTTTCTTCTTAAATTATTATAGGCAAAGTCGTTTTTGACATTTCTTATTTAATCTACTTTTATATTTATCGATATGGTAACATGTTTCAATATGCTTGATGCTTACAGCCATGTGAGCTTACTAGCTACAGTCGTGTAGAAGGCGGAGAAGTGTTCTTTGATGAGCGAGGATTGGTGAGAGCTTTTGGTATTGTTGTTCCTTTAGATTCTCATTTAACTTTTTCCTCGCCCCATTTAACTATCTAGTTGATGGGAGTATATATGTATGCAAGCACATATATATGTAACTGTACAAATCATCCGCAGCTTATTTGTGTCCACTTTGTTCTTATTTTCCAGAGGCTTTTCAAGCGTCACGTTTCTGAAGATATTGGAGCGGATTTAAATCAAGGTTATGATACTTTTACTGAGAAACAAGGTAATGGATTAGTGGTACACTATATTTTGTGGGAACTATTAGATCATGTGCAAGATGTAGAAGTTTGAGGTATTAAGCTGATTTTTTTCTCTGTTTTGAGGCAGATCTGGGCTCTGAGGGCTTTGGTGACCTTCTTGGCAGCATTAGAGCAAAAAACATTTCGTTGGACAACATTCATTTTGTGGTATGATGTCCTTGTGTGTATCAGTCCATTTCACTGTCAATTCATTACTCTCTAAGAGATGATCTCAAGGTTGCCATTTTGTGTATTTTTTTGGACAGACGTTTCGTAATAACCTGAACAAGGTACATAACCTCAGCTTATATTTTGCTTTACTGAGAAGAAATGACAATGCATGGTTCTGTTTAATAAATCACTGGCTTTGCTTTGTGTTATCTCTTTCAGATACTTGGTGCTGCTTACAACCGGCATGAGCCATGGGAAATGGGTGTGCATAAGAGGAACGGAACCATATATCTGGATGTGCATAAACTGCCTGAAAGGCCACAGAGTGACTTAGACCGCCGCAGGTAATCTTCGTTTTTATTGTTTTGTGAAATGGATGATTGGGCTAGAGTTTCTCTACGTAGGAAACAAGGTTTACTAGGAAGCAATGTTTTAGAAGATTAGGGCAGAAGAGTGTATAACATTACATTTTGCTGCTAATGTAATCGATGCTATATTTCCGTCAGATGCTACTGGGGTTATTGTTTCGAAAGCCTTGCCACGGAAGATCCAGGAAGAGCTTATGGGGAAGAAATACATCATGTGAATGCAAATGTTGAATTCTGTTCTGTTGTCAAGACTAAACTGGGAGCTCACCGTGTTCTGATGGGTGCTGAAATGGATTGCTGCGATGAAACTGATGAAGGAAGAAGAATTTATATAGAGTTGAAAACTTCTCGCGAGGTATGCCTCTTCATGCTATTGGTTTGGTTTACGTTCCATTGTTATTTCACTTTCTCTGTTTCATAGCCTGAATCTCTTTACTATTGCTCTGCTCTCCAGTTAGATGATCGTACTGTAGAGAGATATGAGAGAGAGAAACTGCTTAAATTTTGGGTAAGTATGATTGTTTTCGCGAGATAGATATATCTTCTTTTTTTGTGGATTCATTAGAAAGAGCTGTGAGAAAATTTGTTCATTGCTGCAGATACAATCATTCGTAGCAGGAGTGCCATATATTCTCGTTGGATATAGGTAAAACGATCAGACGATTTTGCCGATAAACTGAGAAAATTTAATTCTTTCGAGATTCAAGCAAAGCAATTCAAGTAAACATTTCCATTTTTTCTTTAAACGTGGTGTAGAGATGATGGAGGGAGACTGGTACGCACAGAGAGACTAAGAACAAAAGATATCGCACATAGAGCCAGACTGAAAAACTATTGGCAGGTCAGTTATCACTAAACTCTCATTATATAAACATAGAGCTAAATTAGAATCCAGATCTCGTTAGTCGTTAGATCTAAACACAATTGAGTTTTTGGGAAATAGGGAGGAGTGTGCTTGGCATTTGCTGATGAGGTTCTTTGCTGGCTATACGGCACTGTTAAAGAGAGTAAGCTCCGAGATTATTTTATTTGTATCTCTACATAGAACAATGGAAGACAAATATCTTTGAAATAATATACTTTCGGACAAATGTGTTTTTGCAGACGAAGATTATACACTTCAGTTCGTGCATCCTTTCATGAGGCTAGAGCTTCTTCAAGCTCAGTCTTGTCCTGACGCCATTACTAATCATGTTCACCTTCTTCAACATCCTTCATCACCACCACCACAGTAACTCTTTGTGCTTCTTTAATGCAGTTTTTAGAATATTAGTACTTAGGATTCAAAATCAAAATTTTCTTTTAAATTAATGTTTTGATTTTGAATTTTCTCTTGTAACTTATAAATAACCAACCAACCAAAACAATGAAAAATGCACTTAAGAATTATTTTATTTTGGTTTAAACCTGTTCTTCCACTCGAGAAATGAATCTAACTTGGGCCGGGCCCTGTTTAAGCCGGTCCAAGCCTTTATAGTCGTACCACGTGAGCTTCACGTGTCTCCTCTCTCTCGGTGACGGATAACCGCTCCCCCGGCGAACCTAATTTTATCTCTTCATTTCCCGTTTTGCCCTCCCCTCTTTCTTTTATTCTTTTCTTATCTACAAAAAAAAAAAAACCCGAGCAAGAACAAAAGAAAAATATGTGTATGTACCACCAAGAGACTACTTGTCAGATAGATACACGCGAGACGTGAAGCTCCGGAAACCCTAGAGATTCGGAAGCTCATCCCTCTCCTGGTTATCTTTTTTTCGTTTTTGGATTGACCGGCGTGGATCTCCGGTGACGGTCCCGGAAGTTGTATCATATCCTTTGAGATTCGGAATTTGGGAGAGGTTAGATCATGTATAGGGAGAGGGGATCGAAGTCGGAGGTGGTCGATCGGAAACGGACCAACGAGGTTCACGATAATCGGGCCTCACATTCGATGACTCAGCCCGTCAATGGAAAGGGCAAGGTGGTATCGAACTCCGTCATGATAGGGAAGCAAATGCATGGCCAGAACAATAGGGATTCACGTTCTGCTTCTCTCTCCAAGACTACCATTTCCGACGGTAAGATTCGTTTTTTTTTGCCTCTATCGCTATTGCTGATTGTTCAATTCGAATCGAGTCCGTACCTAGGGTTTGCCCCGTTTCTTAATTTGGAATTCTTCGAATTTTTTCTTACTAACATCTTCCTGAGCCTCTTTGTTTGTCATAATAGTTAAAATTGTGTATATCTCTGTTACTCATATTGACGTATTGTTATTGAAGAGCTCAAACGGTATTCATATTCACGTAATCAAAATTATATGAAAGCTAGAAATTTGAATCTTAAACTTGGCTTTTGTTCCTGATTCGAGCAATTCTTTGTTTGAAAAAGTTTTATAAGAAAGATGCTGATAAAATGTTTTTTTCCCCCGGTTATTTTGGCTGTGGATATATCAGAGACAGACAGCGAAGAATCAGATGTGAGTGGTTCTGAAGGGGAGGACACCTCATGGATATCATGGTTCTGCAACCTACGTGGGAACGAGTTCTTCTGCGAAGTTGATGATGATTACATCCAGGATGACTTTAACTTGTGTGGACTCAGCCATCAAGTTCCTTACTACGACTATGCCCTTGATTTGATTTTGGATGTAGAATCTTCTCATGGTAAGTCTTTACCATGCATAGTTAGTTTATGTTTTCATGGCGTGAAGGATAACTACAATATTTTTGCCTTTTGTTTTTTTTTGTCTTTGTTGTGTTTTCAATGTTTGATTTGGATTGACGGGTAACAGGTGAGACGTTTACAGAGGAACAGAATGAATTGATCGAGTCAGCAGCAGAGATGCTATATGGAATGATTCATGCTCGTTACATATTGACGAGCAAAGGGCTGGCTTCTATGGTAAAGCAACTCTTTTTTTTTCACTCAAGCTTTTTACTTAAAACAATCCTATTAGAACAAACACCAAGTGTTGGTGTCCTTACGAATGATTTTTACAGTTAGACAAATACAAAAACTATGACTTTGGAAGATGCCCAAGAGTTTATTGTTGTGGGCAGCCTTGTTTACCGGTTGGTCAATCTGATATCCCTCGAGCAAGCACCGTAAAGATATATTGCCCCAAATGTGAAGACGTCTATTATCCACGATCAAAATACCAAGGAAGTATCCTTTTTTACTTCACTCTCTCTTCATTTATTAGTTATATATATGCATGCTTTATAAGGAGTCTAGTTTGGTTTTGCTTTGATGAGATAATTTATATATTCTGCTGCAATCTTTGTGTGTGTGTGTGTGTTGTTCTTTAATTTAGAAAAAAAAACAGACATAGATGGAGCTTACTTTGGTACAACGTTTCCACATCTGTTCCTGATGACGTACGGACATCTGAAACCGCAAAAGGCATCGCAAAGCTATGTTCCAAGAGTGTTTGGGTTTAAGTTACACAAGCCGTGACGTGAAGGAAAGAAGAAGAAACAAGAGCATCATGCGTTTTGAGAAAGCAGGAGACTTGTGTAAACAAACCAAAAAATGGAAGGCATATTTGTATCACGAAGGTGGAACTAGTTTTATCTCTTTTTCTTTCTTTGTTGCGTGTCCTTAGGTTTAGACTTCATTAGCAGCATGAATTGGTGAAGTAAAATCCCCACATTAAAATTGTAATTCTTAAATTGAGTTAACACAATTTCAAAAATTGCTTGCATCTTCAAACTATCCGTGTCAGATTTGTGAGCAATTCTTGTTTGTGAATTTGACCAACATTTGTTCCATAAAGCCCATTAGGCCCAAATCTTCGAAACCCAACAATCCAGGGGCCACGTTGAGGCCTTTATGATGCAGCTTTCGCTTTCTCCAAATTTTAATTGCCTGCATATTATAGCATCCAATATCGAGCTTGTTCAATATAGAAATCTTGGCCTATCGTTACCCCTTTGCAACCGGAAACAATTGATCCGTTTATGTCTGAGTCGAGAGCTTTGTCTACCTTGATTTCATGTCGAAACGCAATTAGTCGTTCTCAGAGGAGTTCTATATGGAATCAATTCGTAGATTTGGTTCTCTTTACGGTCCAATGATGATGCTAGTCTAGAAGAGTCTCCTTTCAGAGACGGCATTTTCTGGGTTGCGGAGATGTGGTGGTGAATTATACCAAGAGCGACGTGTCTTGGGGTAATTACATCAAAACTTCTTCGGCTTAATTCTATCATCTCTTGTACAGGGAAGACCTTTTGGTTTGTTTTGGAACCGATCAGTTATGAACTAATTTTCCAGAGCTAAGAACTCAAACCGACTAGTCTAGACACAGGTTATGTGTTCTGTGTGGATTTTTCAGATGATTTTGCTTTGGTTATATGAACTTAAAGAATCCTTGATCCTTTTCGTTTGTTTGCTACATTGAGATTCCTCTTCATCTTCTTATTATTATAGATATTTTCAGGAGCAATTGTTTAGTGTAGTTCAAGCTGTAGACTTGTACCACGGGTTTGTTCCTTGGTGTCAACGCTCCCAGGTTCTTAAACAATATCCAGATGGGTCATTCGATGCAGAGTTGGAGATCGGTTTTAAGTCTTGTTGAGAGTTATATTTCACATGTTGAATTCGAAAGGTCCAAATGGATAAAGGTAAGGACTTGGTTTTTGTTTTCTAGTTTTCTGTTTGTTGGATTTAAATGAGTAAGAACATGATTTGAATTCACACTTTTCAGACAACAGCGAGGGACACTGGCCTGTTTGACCATTTGATAAACCTCTGGCAATTTAAGCCAAGACCCATTCCAGTATCATGTGACCCTTTCTATCCTTGTTGATTTCAAATTCAACTCACCTCTCTATCGCCAGGTAAAAAACTACTTCACAAAACGTGTGCACTTCTTGTAGGTGTGCCAAAATGTTAGTTACAAAAGAAATCGACAAGAAAATCTGTTTTCTTTTGTACTTGCAAATATTTAACGATCGGAGAAATCTACACACACCAAAAAAAAATGGTTCCTTTCGTCCTCCAAAGATTGAAACTTGATATTTGTTATAGTACGAAAAGAATCAAAGATGTCTACAATTAAAGAAACGATGATTTTCTTTGTTACTCACAAGTCAGAAGGTGAATCTTGATTATATTAAAATCGTGAAAGTAGTTTTTTTTTTGTTCACTGAAGGTGGCTTCGATGTTATTAAAGGAGATAGCAACAAGACTGATGGGGGCAGTTAGTGACCGATGCCGACTAGTGTATGGTCCAGGAGTTGGAGTGGATGAAAACGCATATGAGCAAAAAGCTTGAGACATATATATATAAAATGAACTAATAACATATTCATGTTGTTTGCTAGAGAGCGAGCGATTACGCGTAGCTTGTGTCATTTTTTTCAATATATGAATGGTTTTGCATGAGAAGATAACCACATTAGATGTTTGATTAATGTAAAAGCTCAAAATAAATCTCATCCATATCTCTTTCTTTTGGTAGTCGTTTTCTTTCATTCAAACAGCTCTTTTTATGTAGATATTGAAGATGACGTCACAAAAGCTGACGTATGTGTAGGATTAAGCTTTCAAAACCTAAAAAAGAAGAAGAGAGGAATTCGATTAGTTGGAAAAGTCTTAAAGGTTTGGAAATTGAACAATACGAAGTGGGAATAAATCATAAGTTTTAAAAGTCCAGTCAAAATGTAGTCATAAATTTCATAACCATTGAACTCAAATAAAGAAATGTTGTCTTAGTCGTCTGGTTAGTCCTGCCATGACCAATGTTTCCATTCGATATGTGATTTAAATACATCTTAGTTTACAAATTTATAAATCAAATTATATTCTCCATCCAATTCATCATAATATCCCCATTTCCTTCTAGATTTTAGTTTTTTTTTAACACTGGTTTTTATTACTTTGTTACAGAAAATAAGTAAGCTAAAAACACCCTTTCAGAGATGTCGAATCGTCTCACTTATCCACTCATGTTATTCTCCAGAAAACATATCCCGCGATGGCATAGGAGGCTTTGGGAAACTATAGGATAGATCTCAGACAAGATCATGGACAATGTCATGTTTAGCAGTAGATGGAGTAGTTCCAAAAGATGCGCCTCTAAGTACAGTAAAGCTGCGTGGACCAGGTCGCTGAGATTCAGAAACCAATTCTTTGGCAGAAAAAACCGGCAAAAAAGATTTAGAATCTCGTCGCTTTTCATGTTCCTCTCTGTTAAAACAAGTAAAAACCAAGATTAGAAAAGCTCAAAAACAAATTTAATTAATTCTGAACTAGAAATAAACTTACCAATTCTGATAAACGCGAGCTAGAGGTTCATCGATAAAAACAAAGAAAACGGTGAAAATGGGTCTTTGGAAGAATAATGGAGAAAGAAACTGGTAATTCTACTTTCCACACTATCATCATCATAGCAAGTTTCCTAGAAGAAAATGAATAGAAAAAAGACAAACTAATGAGCTCCAATAAGCTACACTGGGGGACAACTAAATCTTGAGAAAATCTTTGGTTGTAAAAGTATAATTGGAATATGAAAGTTGGAAAATTGTTATGGCCAGTCAGCTAAATATGTTCTGCTTTTTTTTTTTTGGTCCATAGACCCCAATTACTCTTTATTTATTATGGAATCAGTTTCAAAATTGAAGTGAGTACGTTGATGCATTTGTCAAAACTTAAATGGATTTCTCCCACTTTTTCATTTTAATTTCTTATCTAAAAATAAATAAAAATAAGTGAAAAACAATCGGTCGGTGTTATTGGGGTTTCTTAAAATAAAATAATAATCCAGTTACAAAATACTAGTATATAAAATTATAAACATTATTATTAATCTACCAAATTCGAAGTTATGAGGTCCAAATTTCAAGATGCTGTTGTAGAGTAAATTGACTTGCAACAACTACGAGTTTCTTATCACTATATACTATGACCCAATCCAACAAATACATTGAGCATTGACTTGACTATTATCACATGCTTCTACATACTTTCATGAACTTCTAAGTATTTAGTATTTATCAAAAGCTATTACTACCATATCTACCTTCGAATTTTCGAATTGGAATTATTATTATTTTTTGCTATAAATGTTAATATGATTACTACCTGATGAAAGTGTTAAGATACAAGAACAAATCTACATCTTATGGATTCCTTGTAGAAAAAAAGCAAAGAAGCATATTGATTATACAAGCGTAAAAGGTACTGATTACCGAAGCCAGACAGACATTAGATTTTGGAATAGTATTGTTTTGCTTTGGTCTCGGTTAAGTCAAATATGAAATAACTCTGGTCCTCTGTTTATTATGTCTTTTACCTTTCTACGTAGCCAACTTCACTTTCTCCATCTTATATAACCCTACAATCTCTCACGAACCCGAATTTAAAGAACTCTTTCATCTTTATAAAGCAAAATCATTCATGTTCTGTCCATCTTCTTGTATTATCATCATATATAGAAAAGTTTATGTCTTATACTCAACTATTTCTTTCTCCTCTCTTGTGTTCACACTCATCTAATCTTCCACTGATTGTGACTCATCTCTTCCAAAACCCATTTTAGGGTTTCTTTATATAGATAGTCTCCTCCACTTTCCCACAAAATAAACCTTTTCCCTTTTGTGGAAACAACAAAAAAAAAAGGTCTCATTCTTTCATTCATAGCATCTGACTTTTCCCGTCTCTATCTCCTTCATCTTCCCTTGAAAATCTTATGTGCTTGATAAGATGATTTAGGTTTACACAATAAAGACAGACCAAACTACTTAATACTAAACAAAGAGAAAGAAAGAAAAAACAGAGGAGAACATGAATTGTCTGTTTATCTTCAAGTCGAAGAAACCTAAATCCCGAATTCATCTCAAGAAAGAAATAAAGTCAGCTCCAGAACTAACAACAAGAAGGAACCAAACGAAGTCTATTTCGTTCAATCTCCCAAGACCAAGATCTCTGTCATCTCCAACAAGTATCAAAGACTTATACACTGAGAGAGATCAAAATCTGAGGGTGTTCTCTTACAACGAACTCAGTGAAGCCACGTGTGGATTTGACAGAAAGCTTAAGATCGGAGAAGGTGGTTTTGGTAGTGTTTATAAAGCCACCATTACCAATCCCGTCGGAGGAGATTCTCATTCTGCTCCACTTACCGTTGCCGTTAAGAAACTCAATCAACAAAGTCAACAGGTACATATATATATATATATATATATATATAACTTCAGTTATGAGAAGTTTCGATTTTCAGACTAGAGGTTGTAGAATTGCAAAAAGATCAGAAATTAAACCATAAATGATTGTAGCAATCAAGCAAGGTTGTGACATATGTGAATATTTCAGAATTTTTTTATCGAACTGCGAGCAAAAAGTATAACGTACAAAGGGGAGATAGAATTTCTAAAAGAGTTAGAACTTTTTTTTAAAAAGAGTTAGAACTTGGAACCATTAATATGATCTCTAGGTCAAGACTTTCATAGTTAAATAAAAAAGTGGAATATATAACTTTAACCAAGAATCAAGTCTTCCACATTTGTTCAAGCAAGATCGTGACAATCATGCATGTGATTTTTCTCACAACTTTTGCGATCAAATTGGTGAAAAAAATTCGAACTTTGTCCAAGAAAAAGGGTTGATCTTTGAATAATATTGATCCTTTGTTTGTGTTGAAAGGGTCACAAGCAATGGCTAGCAGAGGTTCAATTATTGGGCGTAGTGAATCACCCAAACGTAGTGAAGCTCTTAGGCTATTGCTCAGAAGACAGAGAGAGGCTTTTAGTTTACGAGTTTATGTCTAATCTCAGCTTAGAGGATCATCTCTTCACTCCAAGTACCCCGACGTTGCCTTGGGAAAAAAGGCTTGAGATCATGCTTGGTGCAGCTCAAGGATTGGCTTATCTGCATGAAATCCAGGTGATTTTGAATCAACAAAAAATCCGGTTACCGATCAGGGTCCCCTTTTCTCAATTATATAAACCAAACCAAATCAAACCTAATTAGCACTAGTTATATACATGTTATTATTGTTTTTTGGCAGGTAATATACAGAGACTTCAAATCATCAAACGTGCTTTTGGACAAGGATTTTAATCCGAAATTATCGGACTTTGGTCTCGCTAGAGAGGGTCCTGACGGAGACAATACTCATGTTACAACCGCAGTAAGTAACATTTCACACATCGCGCTAAACAGATCGATAAATTATTAGTTGCTTCTTCCACAAGTAACAACTTCTTCTTCAATTTTTTTTCATGGTTTCTAAAAGAGAGTCGGAACAAACGGCTATGCAGCTCCAGAGTACGTAAAAACCGGACATCTCAGGACACATAGCGATGTATATAGCTTTGGAGTTGTTCTGTACGAGATCATCACTGGTCGTCGCACAATCGAGCGAATGAAACCTTCGGCCGAAAAGATTCTTCTAGAATGGGTCAAGCTATATCCTGTTGATAGCAAAAGCTTTAGAATGATCGTTGACTCCAAGCTACGAAGCAAGTATCCAGTTGCAATGGTCAGGAGAGTGGCTAAATTGGCTGACCATTGTCTGAAAAAGAACGATAAAGAGAGACCTACCATGGCCTTTGTCGTTGAAAATCTTAAGAAGATCGTCGAGGAATCAAATTCCGGAGATATAAGTTCTGTTATAAGTTCTGTTGGAGAATCGAGGACAGGAATTATGAGAGCCTAGAGGATTACTTTAGAATATTTTCGGATATTTTTTTTGGATAATTTAGATAGTTTTTACCATTATTTGGTAATTTGGATTTGATACTTTCACATATTTTTAATAGTTTCTGAATTTTTGGGTAATTATGTGTATCTAGTAAAATCTGATCAGAATGAAATTTGGAAGAAACCGAATCAAACTCGATTTTTTTTTTGTCAACAAGATCCACAAAAGAAACCTATCTATCACTAATCCAAGTTGGTGGCTCCAGTCCAATATGAACAATATTTGACGGTCTGAGACGAACATTCCGTGCTAGCCTATCTGCTATTAAATTGCTTGCACGCAGTATGTGAATGAAGTCGAATGTCGTAAAATACTCATTTCTTTGTCCGAACTCCTCTAGGTGGATCGAGAAAGCTGGTCATTCTTCTGGTTTTGACACTATCTTAACCAATTATGAACAGTCTGTTGCATATGTGAGCTTGTTGGTAAAACTTCATGCACTCCATAGCCCATATAAGGACTTCGAATTCTGCATGAAGAGGAGACAAACTTGTCCTAATATTCATTGCTCCCATCATGACATTAACATCTCTCTCATAGCAACTATACCGTCCTTGACCTGAAAACTGACATCCTTGCTTTCATGATCCGTCCACAAAACACCATTGACACTTTTGAACCAAGTTATTTCCGGTATCTCTTGCTCCTCCTGACTATGGCCTAGGTTATTTTACCTCAAGTAAATGTGCATCTCACCATGTCACAAATTATGTTTCTGCCATCCGTAATGTTTCCTGAGGACTCCTATCAATATGATTATAAACCATGTCATTCATGTTTTTCCAAATATATCATAATAACCAAGGATAGATATTGGTGTTATTTTCCGTAGTGTTGGTACTGGATTTCTCTTTAGGAAATCCGACCCATTGACAAACCAAATAAAGGTCCATAATCATGCGCCCATTCTATAATCAAGACAAAAAGCTCGACCGACACCCATTTTGGGCCCATACGGCTGGAATCTGGCCAAGGCCCAAAAGACACCGAAACAAGAGGCAATCGAGCTCGAGCTCGATAGCAGACGATGTAGAGGTAGGACAACCTGGTCTTCGTCGGTTCAACCGATTCCCGCGAATCTCGGAAATCGTTATCACGGCGAGGCCGAAAGATCGGAACAATGAGAACAAAGTCGAAGACTATTTAAAGAAGAAGTGGCGATTCATTCAAGACATTCCAACCCTAATCAAGAACACTTCGACTAGATAGCTCGATTATCATACTTTGTACTCTCTATTCGATTGTGTTTGTTCTATCTCGACGATCAATCTCAATAAAGTCTTTGATTCATAGGAAATCTATTACACCTTTATATCCAAAAGTCCAAATCCATGATTACAAATCCTTGGTGTGAATCTCAGATCTCACACGTAGGTAGTCTCCAAAACAGATAATTCATATTCGTATAGATAGATGCCGAATGGAAGAACTCTGTGTTTGTTGGTATTTGAGACAATGCCCAAGTCTAAATAGTTGGTGGACATTCAAATAAAACATGGTTAATCGATTCCTCTTCTACTCCACATCGAACACACGGTGTATCACATTTTATCCCTCATCTCTTCAAATTTTTTTATTAGCGGTAAACATCCTGAAAGTTTTCCAAATGAAGTGTCTTATTTTGAGGTCATTTTATCTTCCACGAGAAAGCTTGAAGACTGATAACAGAGATTCTACTAATCCCCGAGGTATCAATTCCTCTTACTTATCGTGTAGTAAGAGGTATCGAACCAATTGGGAGTGGATAAGCCAATAAGAATGCACCAATCCTTTAAAGCCAAGCCAATTCAATTCAAGTTGTAACTCTAGATATCCTAATTGCAATCAAATAAGTAAACAAACAAAGAGGAATCAAATTCAATAAGCAAGCAAGAGAACAAAGAAGACAATTCAAAGATATGATTAAAAATCAAGCTCTTGGGCATAGGAAATTGATCTAAGTAACTAAGCATTGAACCAAGATGTCAAACACAACATTTAGAATGCTAATCCTTTAGCTTAGGAACACTAATTCAAGTTAATACACTCTCATGTCATTAACCCTATGCTAAACAAGCATTAATCATCAATTCCCATTGGCTAATCACAAGCAAGCATGCATTAATCACAAGTCCTTTAGCCACTAAACACCTTAAACATCAATCATCATTGGTTAAGAATGTAAAGCTCTCATTAAATCAAAGCTAGCATTTCATCGAACACCTTGTGTGCAATAAAAACCCAAAGTTCTAGATCACGGTTAGCTAAGCCTAATCTAGCAATAAGAACATTTAATGAGAAAGGATCAATCAAATTTAAGCCCTAGACATCAAGATTCAACCCCTAATCACTCAAATCTTCCTAACCCAAAAGCTCAAAAGGAAACTACTCACTAATCATCATGTGATCAACAAAACCCATTAAGATAGTGTTAATCATTGAAGATTAGAGAAAGATTGAAAGATTAGAGAAGAAATCACAAAAGAAATACTTAGATTAAAACAAAGATTCAAACTTGTTCTTCACAACGTGTTTAGAAACAAAAACAAGCTTAAGACATTCCCAAAAATTAGGTTTTTAGGCTTAAATAGTGAATAGGGGCGAACCGGGTCAACCCGGAACAAACCGGGTATTGACCCGGATCCACTGGGTGAAATTGGTCAAAGTCGAGCAGGTCAACGGTTCTGGGGGGGCCTCGCGGTTTGGTCCTCGGCCGCGAGCTAGACCGCGATAAGGCTCGGCCGGTTTCGTGACAACTCTCGCGGTCCAGCTTCGTCCGCAAGCTAAACCGCGATCCATCCCGGCTAGTTCCCCACGTACGCTCGCGGTCGCAACTTCTCCAGCGACCCAGACCGCGGCCAACACGCATGGAGCCGCTCACGTCCTCGCGGTTGGTGCACCGGAGAAGACTCGTCCGCGGGGGGGGGGGGGGGGGGGGGGCTTTGCGTGTTCATCGACGGGGGGGGGGGGGGGGGCAAAGGCTCATGGGACAACGTGATGAGATTGAGCCCACCTTTGTTGACCATCTTTGACTCCATGCTATTATCAATACGATTGTTGTTGCATCATGGTTAATTAAAGTCAACTTTGTCTTCCTCTTTGATCATGAAGCTCATCCCAATTCCTACAAAATCAAGTAAAACACTCCCAAAAATACTAAAATTGCAAAGTCTAATTCTAAATGAAATCTAGCTCCTAAATGCAATAAAAGACTTAAGAAAACATCATGACTAAATCAAATTTGCAACTAAAACATGAATATTTATTAAACTAAAATGCCTAAAATCAATTCCCCCAAACTTAAACCTTGCTTGTCCACAAGCAAGCATAAGATCATTAAGACAAGTTGGGAGAAAGGTTTGAAAATGGGAACTCAAAACCACAAGACTCACAACAAGATACAAGATCTTTCAAAGAAGTTACAAGCTGCTCTAATCATTAACTATCCATGTACTTCCACATTACCATTCCCTCAATCCCTACTCCAACTCCCGAGATCCTATAGAACACAAGCAATCATCAACTCAATTCCTTACATTCATTTAAAAGTTCAGTGCGATCTCACAAAGGGGCAATCAATCAATTCCCAATTGGCAAGGTTCAAGAGAGGCTATTTGAGGTGGCTTAGTAGAGTTTCTTTTGAGGTGGTTAACTCTCGAGAATAGGAGCAATTGGCATTACACAAAATCTATCTAAGAAAGGGAACAATTCATGCATACAAAGTTCTTTCCTCATTGTTCTACCCAATCCCTAGAAGATTCTTTCTAAACATCCCCATAATGAAATACAACACTCACCAAACCCCAACTCATGATCATTATTTTTTACCAAAACACTCACCCTTTTGGTTCTTTTTCTCTCTTTTCTTTGTCACTAGGAAACACTTAATTGATCTTTCTCTTTTTCAAACTTGAGCAAACTCTTTCATAACTAACCCCTCTTAACACTTGATTTTTCTTTCTTTTCTTTTTGCTACAATCTAGGGGCTTTACTTCTTTTTCTTTCTTTTTGCACAAAGCTCTCTTCTTACTAGATTTCCTAGTGACTTCCTTTTTTCTTTAGAACCTTATTCAACTCTTTTCATTGATCCTTTCCATTCCCAAAACAACTCTCATCTCTCCCCCAAACTTGTTTCCCATCCTAGTGCTAGACTCTTATGGCAAATAGAGCTAGCTAAAATGAGAAAAGACCATTTGTCGTTCCCGATACTCTCAAGTTTTTGCACATGCCAAAAGCTATCAAGAACAGGCCTCACTCACAAATCATTTTGGCTTCAAGGAAAGGTTTAGGGTCTTTGGGTAAGGAGAGCCATGATCATAAGATCAATGGTTGCCCGAGCTAATCAAGAGAGTGGTAAAAGGGAAAACATAGCTCGGGCAAGGATCATGGGATTGCATTTCAAGCCCCTAAGCAAGATATTTCAATAATCAAATTAAGTCCAATATCAATGAATTGAGATTAATTCATGCAAGCTTCACAAGGATAGGGAATTTCGGAATCTCAAAGTCAAGCAATGGGTTTTCCTTTGTTTTGAAAATCAATTAAAGCAACGAGCAACTTAATTGGTGAGCCTCTACAAGGCAAAATCATCATTGTCCCCAATGCATGAATCCTAAACTACTAACTAGACTCGATCCTACATGCTTCTTTTTGTGAAAATTTTTGAAAATTTTTCGATTTTTTTTTTTTTTTTTTTTTTTTTTTTTTGGTTTTTCTATGCCATAAATTAAATGAGACTCAAAATAGAGAACGAAAAATAAGATCAAAACAAACGCGATTAGCAACTGGTCTCTCCCCCAAACGTACTTCACACCGTCTCGGTGTGAAAGAAGAAAGGAAGAAAGACCGGGAAAAACAAACAAACTCAAGAAGAGAGAAAAAGCAAAATATTTACAAGGCTGGAGTGTGTTACTTGGAGCTTTAAGTGGAGTGGAATGGGATGAGAGCTCAATTCTTTGTTGATTTCGCCATGACCTAGGCTCATTCCGATTGATCCCCAACTTCACCTACTGACCAAAACCTGATAAAACTTAAAGAAAGAACATCAAAAATAACAAGCAAAAGATCATATGTACAAGGATAAACATGGGAATGTCTCCCAAGTGCGCTTTTGTTTAGAGTCGTTAAGCTCGACTGTTCAAACCGTTTTTTAGGAGATTCTACTAATCCCCAAGGATTAACAGAGATTCTACTAATCCCCGAGGTATCAATTCCTCTTACTTATCGTGTAGTAAGAGGTATCGAACCAATTGGGAGTGGATAAGCCAATAAGAATGCACCAATCCTTTAAAGCCAAGCCAATTCAATTCAAGTTGTAACTCTAGATATCCTAATTGCAATCAAATAAGTAAACAAACAAAGAGGAATCAAATTCAATAAGCAAGCAAGAGAACAAAGAAGACAATTCAAAGATATGATTAAAAATCAAGCTCTTGGGCATAGGAAATTGATCTAAGTAACTAAGCATTGAACCAAGATGTCAAACACAACATATAGAATACTAATCCTTTAGCTTAGGAACACTAATTCAAGTTAATACACTCTCATGTCATTAACCCTATGCTAAACAAGCATTAATCATCAATTCCCATTGGCTAATCACAAGCAAGCATGCATTAATCACAAGTCCTTTAGCCACTAAACACCTTAAACATCAATCATCATTGGTTAAGAATGTAAAGCTCTCATTAAATCAAAGCTAGCATTTCATCGAACACCTTGTGTGCAATAAAAACCCAAAGTTCTAGATCAAGGTTAGCTAAGCCTAATCTAGCAATAAGAACATTTAATGAGAAAGGATCAATCAAATTTAAGCCCTAGACATCAAGATTCAACCCCTAATCACTCAAATCTTCCTAACCCAAAAGCTCAAAAGGAAACTACTCACTAATCATCATGTGATCAACAAAACCCATTAAGATAGTGTTAATCATTGAAGATTAGAGAAAGATTGAAAGATTAGAGAAGAAATCACAAAAGAAATACTTAGATTAAAACAAAGATTCAAACTTGTTCTTCACAACGTGTTTAGAAACAAAAACAAGCTTAAGACATTCCCAAAAATTAGGTTTTTAGGCTTAAATAGTGAATAGGGGCGAACCGGGTCAACCCGGAACAAACCGGGTATTGACCCGGATCCACTGGGTGAAATTGGTCAAAGTCGAGCAGGTCAACGGTTCTGGGGGGGCCTCGCGGTTTGGTCCTCGGCCGCGAGCTAGACCGCGATAAGGCTCGGCCGGTTTCGTGACAACTCTCGCGGTCCAGCTTCGTCCGCAAGCTAAACCGCGATCCATCCCGGCTAGTTCCCCACGTACGCTCGCGGTCGCAACTTCTCCAGCGACCCAGACCGCGGCCAACACGCATGGAGCCGCTCACGTCCTCGCGGTTGGTGCACCGGAGAAGACTCGTCCGCGGGGGGGGGGGGGGGGGGGGGGGCTTTGCGTGTTCATCGACGGGGGGGGGGGGGGGGGGGGGCAATGGCTCATGGGACAACGTGATGAGATTGAGCCCACCTTTGTTGACCATCTTTGACTCCATGCTATTATCAATACGATTGTTGTTGCATCATGGTTAATTAAAGTCAACTTTGTCTTCCTCTTTGATCATGAAGCTCATCCCAATTCCTACAAAATCAAGTAAAACACTCCCAAAAATACTAAAATTGCAAAGTCTAATTCTAAATGAAATCTAGCTCCTAAATGCAATAAAAGACTTAAGAAAACATCATGACTAAATCAAATTTGCAACTAAAACATGAATATTTATTAAACTAAAATGCCTAAAATGTGATAACATCAAAGACTTTTAACACTTGGTCCCAGGAGAGGAATGGTCACGCCATTATTTGGAAAATCTCTCTCCATATGATACCATGATTTTACCTTATATTTACCGGACTTTGTGTAATGCCACCCTAACGAATCATGTCTGTTTAGATGGCTAAACGGAATATTCACAATTAGAGCCACATCCTCAGGATTCATGATTATCTCCAACAATTATTATTCCAAATCTGATTTTGATGATTAATTAGTTGGTCAACCGTAATCAAATTTTGAATTGATTTTTTTTTCTTTTTTTTTTTAGTCTCGGACGATAGATTGGTATCCATGGGTCATTCCAAATTGAAATGGACTCCCATGTTCCTACTCTCTTGATAAACTATTTTTTAACTGGAGACTTAGCTGAAGTGATACTCCTTCATCAATAGAATGATGAATATGACCTTATCGGATCTAGTGGATCCGTATTCCGAAAATAACTTCTTTTAATTTTTTTTTTTTTTAAAATATCCGATTTATCATTTAGTCTCCAAAAACTCGATTCAAAAATTAAAAATATGTTAGTGAGATATACAAAAATTAAAATCCACAAATCCAAAAACCAAATCTTAACTCAAACGGGTACTTTGGATGTCCACCCTATGTGGAAAAAGGGAAATTGAAGTAAGTGGGTATGTTGATGCATTTTGTGGGAAGGTGAAGAGAAGAAGAAAACTAAGGAACGGAAGTGGAAGACAGACGCGGTTTTCTTTCTTTTTCTTAATGATTTTCCCAAATGATCAAAAGCATCATCATCATCTCTTCAAAGTCAATAATTTAATGGCATTCTCCCACTTTTTCATTTTCATTTAATTTCTAAAAATTAAAAAAGCAGTGAAAATTTAATAATACAATAGTAATAGTAAGTACTAACCCAACATTTTTATATGTCCTATACAAATCTAAAAATAATATGCTTTTTCATACATTTTTGTCTAAAATCATATGCTCTTTAAACTTTTTAAATATATATTATAAAAATAGTTTAGAAGTGCTCTTCTAAAATATTTATCTGGTTTAATAATATAATGTCTTTTTTAATCGGATGCCCTAAATCATCATTTACTTCATTTATACTCCAGGCCTGACAGAGTTCAAAATATATAAAAATTCTAAACATTATATTATTAATCTACCAAATTCGCGGTTATAAGGTCCAAATTTCAAGATGTTGTTGTAGTGAGTAAATTGACTTCCAACAACTACGCAATAACTACGAGTTTCTTATCACATACTATGCCCAATCCAATAAATACCATTGAGCATTGACTTGACTATTGCTTCTATATACTTTCATGAACTTTCAAGTCTTTTTTTTTATTTTTTTTTATCAAAGCTATTACCATATCTACGTTCAAATTTTAGAATTGGAATATATATTCCCTGAAAGACCTTCGTACGAGACACAGATAACAAACATAAGCAAAGAAAATTATGGTTTCGGTTTGGTCTCTGTCTCTCTCTCTCTATAGATAATTTGGTTTTGGTCTCGGTTAAGTCAAATTATGAAATAACTCTGGTCTCCTCTGTTTACTATTTGTCTTTTACTTTTCTACGTAGCCGGTTTCATTTTCTTCTTCTTAATCAAAAACTCTTTAACCTTTATAAAGCCAAATATTTCATTTTATGTCCATCTACTTGTGTTATTATAGATAGAAAAGTTTCTGTCTTACACTCAACCCTTTCTTTCTCCTCTCTTGTGTTCATACCCATCTATCTAATCTTCCACTGATTGTGACTCATCTCTTCCAAAACCCGGTTTCTTCATATAGATTATGTCCTCCCCTTTCCCAGAAAATAAATCTTCCCTTTTTCTGGAAACAACAAAAAAATGTCTCACTTTCATTCATAGCATCTGACTTTTCTCGTCTCTCTCCTTCATTTTCCCTTGAAAATCTTATGTGCTTGCTTTATATTTGTATATAAGATGTTTTAGGTTTATGTTGGAGTCGGTTTTAGCACCCCTCCAAATGGCCCATTTATATAATAAGATCGGCCCGAAATAGAAGGCATTTATTATGGATAATTACTATGTCGATGAAGATAAATGGCAATCTTCGAGGATAATCACAAAAGGAAAATATCTATTTTCTTTTGTGGAAGATATCTATTTCTTTTTAAGAAATATGACTTTTATGCCGGCCTAAAACTCTATATAAGAGAAGGAGGGTATTCAGGCTAAAAACATGAAAAATACATCTAAAAAGAATACAGACGACTCTTAAAAGCCGGCTTAAATCTCGACATGAGAGGATGAAGGTATTCAGGCTACAAGAGATCGATCTATAGACGACTCTGTAAGCCGACCTAAACCTCTACATGAGAGAATGAGGGTCTACAGGCTAAAAGAGACTGAAACATGCACAATACAATAAGTCGCTAAGAGACGACTTAACTCCTAAAAGGAACTACGAATGGCTTGATCCCTTTCCGAAGGGTACGTAGGCAGCCTTTTATAAGGTTCAGCTATAAAACCTAATTCCCTTTATTCCGATACACCGGGAACGCCAATTTGGCCCTAAACTCGTCATCTCTGCCGAGCTAGGTTAAAAGACTTTGAAGAATCCCTTAAGAAAAACCCTAAAATTCTTTCTATCTTCGGATATGCAGAATTGAGATCTTACAATTGGCGCCGACTGTGGGGATGCGGGGAAACTGAACAAACCGTGGTGGGGCTTGACGCTATTTATCGCCATCACAATAGCGGTCACTGCGTTTTTCCAATATCACACGTGTTCGATCACGTCTACGGTTAATAAAAATCTTCCACCACTGCGTCCCTCCAAATGGTCGGTGCCGTTCATGCCGTGGCCGGCAGCGGTTTCTGTGTTCCTTAACGTTTTCCTAATGACAACGCTGAAAAAGCTGTCGTTTCAGAGGTTTGCGATTTGGACGTGTCTTGTAACGATGTTCTATGTGTTGTACGGCGTTCATAGGACTTATGAGGCTGAAGAGATGGATAGAGTAGAGGTTGTTGAAATTCAAGTGACTAGCACGAGGGTGCAACCGGAAAAGTTGGACCTTGTTCAAATGGTAATTCCCTAAATGTGTATACTTGGATTATGAATCCAAAATCATCTTTTAAACCTTTTTAAAAAAGGTCCAAAAATATTAGCCTTATGCTACGCGTGAAAATTATATATTTCGAAGCATCCTCGAAATTTTAGTGGAGAACTCGTTAAAAAAGTTATAGGCATAAGTATGGTTTTAGTCGATTATATATTTAAATCATTTTATTGAAAATGGTTGAACACCATACGCAGCAAACATGTGTGGTTTCTGTTGGAGTCGGTTTTAGCACCCCTCCAAATGGCCCATTCATATAATAAGATCGGCCCGAAATAGAAGACATTTATTATGGATAATTACTATGTCGATGAAGATAAATGGCAATCTTCGAGGATAATCACAAAAGGAAAATATCTATTTTCTTTTGTGGAAGATATCTATTTCTTTTTAAGAAATATGACTTTTATGCCGGCCTAAAACTCTATATAAGAGAAGGAGGGTATTCAGGCTAAAAACATGAAAAATACATCTAAAAAGAATACAGACGACTCTTAAAAGCCGGCTTAAATCTCGACATGAGAGGATGAAGGTATTCAGGCTACAAGAGATCGATCTATAGACGACTCTGTAAGCCGACCTAAACCTCTACATGAGAGAATGAGGGTCTACAGGCTAAAAGAGACTGAAACATGCACAATACAATAAGTCGCTAAGAGACGACTTAACTCCTAAAAGGAACTACGAATGGCTTGATCCCTTTCCGAAGGGTACGTAGGCAGCCTTTTATAAGGTTCAGCTATAAAACCTAATTCCCTTTATTCCGATACACCGGGAACGCCAATTTGGCCCTAAACTCGTCATCTCTGCCGAGCTAGGTTAAAAGACTTTGAAGAATCCCTTAAGAAAAACCCTAAAATTCTTGCTATCTTCGGATATGCAGAATTGAGATCTTACAATTGGCGCCGACTGTGGGGATTTCTTCGAAGATCTTTATACACCATGCTCAACGACGAAGCAAACACGTCAGATCAACGTTCAAAAAGAAATAGCCCTAATAGACACATTCGTAGTTTATTATCAACACGGCTTCATCAAAAAAGAATCGTCAAGAGAGGAGAAAGCAACACCGACTCTATTCTCATGATCATCGGCGGTTCCTTGCAACCACTTCCCCAAATTTTTATCATAAGCTAAGTATTCTTTTATAGTTTAATTATAATTATTATAAGAAGCATGATTCGAATCACACTTAGCATTATCGTGCGGTTTTAAACATCTCATGTTTCCATTAATTTATGCAAATTGGTTTTGAATGTTAATACATATTATATACCGCTGGCACATACGAGTTGCACTTTCTCGTTTGACCAAATCGTTTGGAGTATAATATATTATATGTACTCCACTCGTATAAAAAAAAAGTATACATATGCTACATAATTTCTCAAATCTTTTACTGCAGAAAAAATTAATTGAGCAGCAATCAACCAAATTAATACAAATAAAAAGGAGCAACAAGGCATATGAAAGCTCTTGGATGTTTCTCTTCAAACCAAACCGGAGCTGCCGCGGTCAGAAAACCAGCAAGCCTTCGGCTTTAACCAGTTACAAACACAGTTACAACTCGTCCCGGCTACTTGCCGATGCCAAGATCTGATGCAATAAAAAGCACGGCAAAAACGCAGGAAGCTCGATACATCTCTCTACATGAAGATCGGCAAAAGCCATAGCCACAATTCTAAAAACCAAAAGTCAAAAGTCGCCAACAAGGACCTTGGACGACATCCAAGACTACAAAGGACGTCTTCGTCAAAACACAAAAAGGGATGGATCGTACTCCACAAATAAACGAGAAGCAATGCCGATCTCTCCAATTATAAAGAAGATCAACAAGCTCGTCACCAACCTCGTGACTTTACCGATCTCGATCATCCTCTTAAACCATCCACGATTTCAAACATCAATGGTCAGACGAGCTAGAACAGAGCACAGAAACAAAACTACTACATTAGCAGCAAACACAAGAACTTCTGGGAAATTGAGCCACGAGTCAATCATGAGCATCATATACACGAGCTCAGCTCGACGGCATCAGCAAACAACAAGCTCAGAATTCAGAACTTGACATGGACGTCAACTCCAAAATATTGTGCCATGGATGCCAACGCTGTCCATCTCTGATCTTCAGCTCAAGAGATCCAATCACGTCGAAACCACCAGCTCACATTCCAGACCTGCTCATGACCGGGAAAGATCTCAACAATTGATCTCATTAGCTCGCCTCCGAGCCCACTAACCTAATTCCAACAGAGGTACAATATGGACGATTTACTTGCTGGACAAGAAATCTCTGCAAAAAACAGTGTTACTGCAGTAAAAGAATCTGCAATCCAACAACAACTTAAGCGGCAACTAAGTCCCATGACACAATCAAGAACAAAAGATAATCAACACAAATTCTCAAGTTCTGCCGGCGTCATGAGCCTGCAAGAAAGAAAGATCAGCAAATGCACCTTCGCGTCACTGCCAGTAGAGTTCTTCAATACATCAAACTCGCTGATTAAGCTTATACTCCTAAGCTACTCATTACCAAGAAGAAAGCTTACAAACGAGCCCCGCGCTCTCATGACAACGAGCCCCGCGCTCTCATAATAAACGAGCTTTGCGCTATTACGAATACGCTTTTGAATAGAAGCCAGTGCTTGGAAAATTCATAGCCTAGTGAAGGGCTAACAAAGCTCAACGATACGGCTAGCAAACAACCGTACAACCTTTGGAAAAAGATGAGAATCAAGACGCTAGATAGTTCATGCAAACATAAAGGAGAAAACCTCTTTAGAGCATCTTCATCGGCAAAAGCCAAAGATGAATTCACAGTTCCTCTTACCTCAGAAGTTCACTCGCACTTTGAGAAACTTCAAGAACAGTGGAGATTCTTGCTGCTATTAGATTCACGCCGCCTTGTCAAGCAAATCAGCGGAATGATGTCGTAATCCTATTGGATCCTCATCCGGAGTCCGTCCACGGAAGCTCAACATAGAGTTTTACTGCAACAACGTCAGGCTCCTTAGAGAAATTGGGAGGATGATTTTTAAATTTCACAAGCTCATCAACCATAATTTTGATGAGATCATTTCTCACTCAAGATCTCATACTTCTCTTTCAACACTTGGAACTCTCAAATACCATCGCTTGTCACTACTCGCCATGCCGAGATCCTCCATCACGGCCAGACAAAGGAGATCAACGTACAAATTACAGTCTCCAGCCATACCGTTCTATGACCATCTTCGAGTACGAGTTTGAAAATTCTCAAAACTGTGCTCATCACCACTCGCAACTCTCCAGTGGTTCGACATCTTGGCAAACGACATCGAATTCAACATGAGTTTCTACTGCAAAAGACGTGCCGAGATTATAATCAGTCCCAAAAAAAAGAGAATCAGAATCGGCACACACAACTCACACTATCGTCAGCTCATATCAAGCTCGGCAGTTATCAAAGAAAGCCAGTTGAAGCTTAAAATCGATTACGAGCCGATTTCTCTTCCGAAGAACAAAGACCGAGTTCTCCGACATCAATAACAGCTCCCGTTCAACAACTAGCTACGTAACTCATCTCGTCCCATCGATCACATGGTCCTGCAACTATTGATTCCACCGATAAACCATAAAACTCAAAATTCATCAGCCGACCGCCAAGACGATCTCGAGCTCTGCGTCAGTTCGTCATTTCAAAATCTTCAGCCGATCTCGAACAACTCGGCGTGTGGAAGAACCAAACCCAAGCTCAACCAGCGCCGACTTGCTATATCAAGAGATGGGTCAAGCCCAAATCAACTTCTTCGGCCCAAAGCAAAATTTCATTGGGTTAAGTCCAAAAGAAAAGGTTAAAACTAAACCGAAAAAGTATTCTCAACCACGTCGACTCATCATGCCAAGGCCACCATCGATCTCATCATGGCCTTCACGCCAAGTCAAGATAAGTTTTCACCAACTAATTATAGCTTATTATTTTACCTCGTAACGTATCATATATGCTCGTCATAATACGCATAAAACCTCATCATTTCATATGCTCGCATAATTATGTGCAGAAAGAAACTCAAAAGCCCACATGGGCCTGAATAAACTTCACAGTGGCCCGACCACGAATTTCAACTGGCCTTAAAAGAGAAAATCACAAGATGGCACAAACACGAACACGGTTTAGTGCAGCACAACAATACAAAGATAAGTTTTATAAACTATAATTCTTTTTAAATCATCATCCGACCGCCTTATATATAAACTCATCAAGTAAGTATTTCACTTTTATTATTATTTTATTCAATCTAATTAACTTTAAGCCGAGCTCCTTAGTTCGTAAAAGTCGGGTCTAAGTAACTCGCAGAAAGCCGAGCTCCTTAGTTCGCAAAAGTCGGGTCTAAGTAACTCGCAGAAAGCCGAGCTCCTTAGTTCGCAAAAGTCGGGTCTAAGTAACTCGCACAAAGCCGAGCTCCTTAGTTCGCAAAAGTCGGGTCTAAGTAACTCGCAGAAAGCCGAGCTCTTTAGTTCGCAAAAGTCGGGTCTAAGTAACTCGCAGAAAGCCGAGCTCCTTAGCTCGCAAAAGTCGAGTCTAAGTAACTCGCATAAAGACGAGCAAAGACTCGCATTAGCATCATGCTCCCTGGCCAGGAGTGTGGTCTTCCTTGCGCACGAGGTGCACATCGTGGTAAGGAAAAGCCGGGATCCGTCCCGCAAATTCTTCGCGGTGGGTAATAACAAATAAGTCGAGCACAGCATCGCACATTCGCCCACCCTTAGAATAAAGCCGAGATCCGTCTCGCAATTATAGATACGGTGGGGCGTAAGCCTTAAAGTAAAGCAGTTCAACGCCGATCTACGTTTTAATCGTCGTTCGCCAAAGATCCATACAAACGGATCAAAGGACAGAACGACCCGATTAACTTAACTACGGAAAAGATTATTCTTCCAAGACAAACATCCAAAGGAATACCGGAGATTCATGCCGATCTTTTATACTTCACGAACCGAAATGTTTTCTATCACCGATCATCACGCCAAACGCTCGAATCGCCGACTTGGGGGGGGACTTATTGTTGGAGTCGGTTTTAGCACCCCTCCAAATGGCCCATTCATATAATAAGATCGGCCCGAAATAGAAGGCATTTATTATGGATAATTACTATGTCGATGAAGATAAATGGCAATCTTCGAGGATAATCACAAAAGGAAAATATCTATTTTCTTTTGTGGAAGATATCTATTTCTTTTTAAGAAATATGACTTTTATGCCGGCCTAAAACTCTATATAAGAGAAGGAGGGTATTCAGGCTAAAAACATGAAAAATACATCTAAAAAGAATACAGACGACTCTTAAAAGCCGGCTTAAATCTCGACATGAGAGGATGAAGGTATTCAGGCTACAAGAGATCGATCTATAGACGACTCTGTAAGCCGACCTAAACCTCTACATGAGAGAATGAGGGTCTACAGGCTAAAAGAGACTGAAACATGCACAATACAATAAGTCGCTAAGAGACGACTTAACTCCTAAAAGGAACTACGAATGGCTTGATCCCTTTCCGAAGGGTACGTAGGCAGCCTTTTATAAGGTTCAGCTATAAAACCTAATTCCCTTTATTCCGATACACCGGGAACGCCAATTTGGCCCTAAACTCGTCATCTCTGTCGAGCTAGGTTAAAAGACTTTGAAGAATCCCTTAAGAAAAACCCTAAAATTCTTGCTATCTTCGGATATGCAGAATTGAGATCTTACAGTTTACACAAAAAAGATAGACCAAAACTTAATACTAAACAAAGAGAAAGAAGAAAGAAAAACAGAGGAGAACATGAATTGTCTGTTTATGTTCAAGTCCAAGAAACCTAAATCCCGAAGAAATCTCAAGAAAGAGAACAAAGACATAAGAGGACGAGATTTATTACAAAAGTCAACAAGAAGGAGGAACCAAACGACGTCTATTTCGTTCAATCTCCCAAGAACAAGATCTCTGTCATCTCCAACAAGTATTAGAGACTTATACACAGAGAGAGAACAAAACCAAAATCTGAGGGTGTTCTCTTACAACCAACTCAGTGAAGCCACGTGTGGATTTGACAGAAAGCTTAAGATCGGAGAAGGTGGTTTTGGTAGTGTTTATAAAGCCACCGTTAACAATCTCACCGGAGGAGATTCTCATTCTATTCCACTTACCGTTGCCGTCAAGAAACTCAATCCACAAAGTCAACAGGTATATATAACTCCACTTATGAGAAATTTAGGGTTTCAGGCTAGAGATTGTAGAATTGCAAAAAGATCAGGAATTAAACTAGGAATGTTTTTATCAATCAAGCAAGGTTGTGAAAATTGAAAATTATGTAATAATTTCAGATCATTTTAATCGAACTGCGAAAAAATTAAAACTTTACGCTAAAAGTATAATGTAGAAAAGGGAGATAAAATTTCTAAAAGTGTTAGAACATTAATGATCTCGAGGGTCGAGGCCACGAATCAAGTCTTCACATAATTGATCAAGCAAGATCGTGACAATTATGCATGTGAAAATTTTCATGACTTTTGCGATCAAATTGGTGAAAAGATTCGAATTTTGTCCAAGAAAAGGTTGATCTTTGAATATCATTGATCCTTTGTTTGTATTAAAAGGGTCACAAGCAATGGCTAGCAGAGGTTCAGTTATTGGGCGTAGTGAATCACCCAAACGTAGTGAAGCTCTTAGGATATTGCTCAGAAGACACAGAGAGACTTTTGGTTTACGAGTTCATGTCTAATCTCAGCTTAGAGGATCATCTCTTCACTCCAAGTACCCCAACGTTGCCTTGGAACAAAAGGCTTAAGATCATGCTCGGTGCAGCTCAAGGACTGGCTTATTTGCATGAAATCCAGGTGATTTTGAATCAACAAAACAGACCTTTTGATTCTTTTAATGAGAATTAGGAATTATAAACAAACCGAATTAGCACTAATTATATACATTTTGTTTTTTTTGGGCAGGTAATATACAGAGACTTCAAATCATCAAATGTGCTTTTGGACGATGATTTTAATCCGAAATTATCGGACTTTGGTCTCGCTAGAGAGGGTCCCGAAGGAAACAACACGCACGTTACAACCGCAGTAATAAAATTTCTCATATCTCGCTTACAAACTTGATATATTATTAGTTGCTTCCTCCACAAGTAACAACTTATTCTTCTTCATTTTTTCTTGGTTCTCTAAAAAGAGAGTCGGGACAAACGGCTATGCAGCTCCAGAGTACGTAGAAACCGGACATCTCAGGACACATAGCGATGTATATAGTTTTGGAGTTGTTCTGTACGAGATCATCACTGGTCGTCGCACAATCGAACGAATGAAACCTTCGGCTGAAAAGATTCTTCTAGAATGGGTCAAGCTATATCCTGTTGATAGCAAAAGCTTTAGAATGATCGTTGACTCCAAGCTACAAAGCAAGTATCCAGTTGCTATGGTCAGGAGAGTGGCTAAATTGGCTGACCATTGTATGAAAAAGAACGATAAAGAGAGACCTACCATGGCCTTTGTCGTTGAAAGTCTTAAGAAGATCGTCGAGGAATCAAATTCCGCAGATATAAGAAGTTCTGTTGGAGAATCGAGGAGATGAGAGCCTAGAGGATTACTTTTTTAAAAAGAGTAGTAGATAATAGTTATGGTTTTCTCTGCCTTATTTTTCAAAACAAAATGATGTCGTGCATTTATCTTTTATTATAAAGGTTGCAAGGAGATTCTCCATGATTGACACATTTGCCATTTTCTTATTGGTCCAGCTAAACAGTAATTAAAAACCAATATTTGGTTACTTTGTGTCTGTGTATATTTTCTGTTTTTGTGTGTTTTGTTTATTCCGGTTGTTTCCGGAGTCAATAACTTCCGATTAATATCGGATTAGTTTTTCCGGCGTCTCAGTCGGACTCCAGATCTCTCTTCCCTGTGGACTATCTTGCCGTATCTCTCCGATTCTCTTCTCTGCTTGGTCGGGCTCCTTGGATCTCTCAGATTAATATCGCCACCGCTTCACCATTCGTGGAGGACGAGTTTATGGTGGGCAAAGGTTTGGTCAATAGATTGGGCCTCTCCGGCGGCGGCGCCTCATTGGATTCAGCTGATTCCGGTGAAGCTTTGAAGCTGTGCTTTTCTTATGCGGGCGTTGTATACGGTGTTTGTTTGGAAGCGAGATCGACAAACGGTTGCAACAAGGTGCAGGGAGATGGACCGGCGGCTCTTGGGCGGCGCTTTCCTCGGTGCTTTCCGGCGTCTGCATGGCGATGATGTTTTCCTGGGCGACGCGTGGCAACATGACTCACTCTTCTCGGCATAGGCCATGTGGCCTTCTTATCCCGATATGTGTTTATGTGGGTCGTGTTTTAAACGCAATATGCTCTATGTATTTATTAAACTTTGTTGTATTGTTTGTAATTTGGCCTTATGGCCCATCAATGGAATTTCAGAGACGACAAAAAAAAAGATTTATTTCAAAATATCTTAAACATATATTATTATGTAATATAAGATTTAAATGTATATATTATATTTTTGGTAATTTAATATAACTAATGAAGATAAATAAATTTTATTATAAGTGAAAAGACCAAATTATGAGATTACTGTTGGAATGTGATTCAACCTTGAAGACTTTAGCTATAAGAAGTGTGGTAAACACACTGGATGAACATGAAGGTCTCACAAAGGCTTTGATTAAAGGAGCACGTGAGTAAGGAGTGACATGTTTAAGTGTGGTGACTTCTTTATAAACAAAGAACAGTCATCGACGAGGACTTACGAAACAAAGTCACGGTATCGTCTTCTTTCCGTAGCAGAGAGAGAAAGAGAGAGAGATTGAGATAGAGAGAGAGTAGCATTAGACAAAGAGAGAGAGAGAGATAGAGAGCATATAGAGGTTTACAATCTCTTGGTATTGCTTGGGTCTTGAATCAGGTCTTGGGTGCTATTCTTTCTTGGTTCTTCTTCTTCCTTCTTGTAACTCCGATTAGTTGTAATCGTAGATGGTGAGTGACTGCTGTGTAATACCATACCAGAGGTGGTTTCCGGTGTTATAGTGGATCGTGAGGCAGTGCGTCATACTCCCCCATACGTAGTGGCGTTGCCGTGAACTGGGTCAACAGATTGCCGTGTCGTTAGATGTAGTTTGATGGATTGTTCAAGGACAGGAATCACGGGATTGAATCCTCAACAAGTGGTGTCAGAGCCGTGGTTAGGCGACTCAAAGGTTAAATCGATCCATGGTTATTCTACAAGGGGCAGGATTCAATCAATCTTGGAGTTCTTGGCATCACGACCTGAGGCGGAGCTGATTGAAGTTTCACGGGATTCACGATTGCTCAAGGTAAGAAGATAGAAGGATGAATTGAGAGTTCTCGAAGTCAGATATGGAAGCAACATGTTCGCTATCATCGTCTATGGGTTATTTTACGAGCAATAGGAAACTCGTTGGTGAAGGTCATATATGATTCTGTGAAGTCTTATAAGTTAATCTTCTATGTCGCAAGTTGGCGAAGAAGGAAAAATCGGAGGAATCCTTGTTTCACCAAATACCATAATCTTAAAAGAAGAAAGAATCTACAGCTGATCTTGGATTGGTCCTTTATGGAATCAGTGGGATGGTTGTCTATGGTGAAAAAGATTACAAGATAGTGTCTGGTTTTATGGAAGATTGAAGCCACAAAGTCGTTGGTCACAGCCTGGAGTGTTACGACATTGACGTTTAATTATGTATTCATAATGAGAGTACGGCTGATACTGGAGAAACTCAATATTCATGGACTGATTTGGTCATTGTTCAGTAGACACAAAGGCTTGGAGGAGATCGCATATTTCTGCTGCAACTCTAAGGTAAAGGTAAGAAATTGGTAATGATCTGTTAGCTCTTATTTCTGCAATTGTCTTGGAGATTCAGGTAAAGAGAAAGGTCATGGAAACATGTCTCTGTTATGGAGATTTGCTGCTCAATTCTAAACTGGTACAAAGTGATAAAAGTCAGATATATGTACAGTAGTTACATGTGGCTATTAAATAGACTGTTGGAACTTATAGAAATTTTAGGTCTGAGGGACGTCTTGGGAGTAAAATTTCTTGTGTTTATGGCTGACTTAACATGATTTAAGGCTTTAGAAAGTCAGAGAAGAATGGTAGTTAAATATGAATCTAAGATAGGGAATTACTTAGAGCAAGAAATGTTATATAGATCAAATAGTTTCAAGTATGTTGGCTGAAGGTTTTATTAAGTCAGTTGAATGAAATTGTGTCAGTTGTTGATGATCATGTTCTTGGTAGAATTCTTGGATGTTTTCTGTATATATAAAAAGGTTTCAGGTGCTTGACAAGTCTCACATCAAAGATGTATCAAGAGGTTTTGCTCAGGAAGGAGTAATGAGAGTTTTAGCATGAATGAACAAGTTGTTCACTGCAATGATTTTTTGATGTGAGCTTGGGTCAGTATAGCAAGGTGGATAGATGCTTCAAAATTGGCAGGGACATCAAGCAAGCTTGTTGGTACATCAACAACAGCAAGTGTTTTAAGGTAAAGACGCATCAGAATGATCCGTGGACTGCTATATATGTTGTGAAGTTTTCTGAAATTTCCAGGGAACAAGTTATCTGTGTGCGTCAACCAGTTTTGTGCTGGTACAGATGATTCCAGGTGACAAGATCATTTGGGAGATTATTGTGAGGAATGATATATCATGGGTTTCACCCATTTTAGGCCATGATATAGTTGTGTTTTTAGTGTCTTTTGTGTTCTTTTAGATTCTTTTACAGGTATAATTAGGTTTGGAGCCAAATTGGAGATAATGGAGCTTTTTGGAGATTTTTGGAGTGATTGGCCGAGAGATAGAGTTCACTGTCCGAAACAGAGAAAGGTGTCGATCGTTGCACTCTAGCATCGATCGATGCACCAGCGAGATGGGCCAAAACTCGGCGGTTTAGAAGAATCAAGATATTGCACTTTGATCCAGAAGTTCTTGATATTTACAAAGAAGCCCCTGGCCGAGATTAGACCTATATAATAGAGTTTTTAGTGTTTTAATTAGAGACGCTTTACAAAACGCTTTCATAATTAAGAGCAGAGGATTTTTAGAGCTTTTGGGGCTGATCTGAACCTGTTACATCATCTGTATTCGGAGAAGATTTCGAACCCCTTTTACTCTTATTCTTTTATGCAATTTATTCATCATATGATTATGTTTTCATTATCTATGTCTGAGTAGATTCCTTGTTAGGTTTAGGGTTTCTCACATAGGATTTCATGACTTGCTAGACTTGTTCAAATTCAGTTAAGGATTCAAACTATATCTGTTCTTCAATTTAATTGTGCTTAAAGCTAGTTCTAACCTGATCAATTAGAATCTAGATCTTAGGTTGCTAAATACGTCACGGAAGTGGGGTTTAGGAATCTGAACTAATTAAATTGGGCAATTAAACTTTGCGCAAACGGAAGTTTGGTTTAGGATAATTGTGAACATATCAAACCTGGAATTAATGCTAGTTTAATCTGTTAGTTCTCGCAAACGAAAGTTTGGTTTGCTGCACTTAGACTTAGAGAATTATCGCAAAGGAATTTGGTTAATTCTATATCTGTGTTTTGAGTTTTAGAACTGTGCTTAATTAGATCCTTGCTGAATGAACTGTCTGCTTGTCTGATTTCCTGAGAATACCCTAGGCTTGATGCTTTTAGTTTATTGCTTTCACAACCATCTTGCTACTGTTTACTTTCTTGCTTCGCAATTTATTTACTTCACTATCTGCTTATTTCTAGTATTAGTCTCTACTGTTCTGATCTATCGAGACCTAGTGTCCCTGTGGATTCGATAACCCTATATACTGAAAGTGCAGGTGAGGCAGTATATAAAGCAGAAAGTAAGACACACAAAGTTTGTTAACGGGGTTCGGTTTTTCCTACTCCCCGGGACCTCGTCCAGCTTTCGAATTCACTTGAATAGAAAGTAATCCCACTAATTACAGACGAATAGAACAAACCCTATTGATCTATCGTTCTACCCAATACAAGAATTCTTCAGGATCAAACACCTGAGCTAAGCTCCCCCTAGAACCTAGACTTTTCCCCAAAGATACAAAAGCCCTCTTGAGTTTTTATTCTCTCAGCTCTTGCATCTGCATAAGGCCACGCCTCTCCTCTTTATATAGGCTAAACTTTCTCCTCAAGTTTACCTTAATAAAGATATAGCAAATATCCTTTTTGTTTTGATATTTCCTATTTCACCTTTTTGGAACTTTTCCTTTTTTCTTGAAACTTATTCAAAGAATAAGTAAACAACTCCAAGCTGCAATCTTCACTCCAAGATCTTCATCCAGCTCAGCACACAACCAATAAACCGAATCACATCATTAAGATTCGTTCATATCTCATTAATCGAACATATCAATGTCCTGAGTCACGTCTTGTACTACCACTTGTACTACGCCGTGACTGACACATCAAATACCTCTTCAATCTCCCCCTTTTTGACTATGTATGTGATCTCAACAACCCTAGCATCAAAGGCTTCGTCACTAGCAACATCAAACATCATCCAAAACTAGCAACACCAATCCCCCCTTACTTGAGTCACATCATGGTCAAAAACTAACACATGAACCGTCCTCCTCCATATTGAGGATGAAATCCTACTGCACTATCTCCGAAGTGATTAACTTTCTTCCTCCAAATCTTCATGACCCTTGTGCCTCAATGAGTAGCTCTTTGAACATGTCCTTTCCCTTCACAATGACAACATATTGGACCATGAAATCTCTCTCCACGAGCTTGCTCCATTCGTTTCTTCTCCTTCAATAACTTAAAGCATCTTGGCCTAATATGCCCAACAACTACACAATGATGACAAACAGGACGCCAAATTTGTTTAGGTGCACTCCTCACTTCTGGGATTTTCCTTGTTGCAGTCGCTGTAGCAGTTCTTGTACCAGCTCTCGTACTAGTTGACGTACCAGTCGACGTACCAGTTGCAGACTTCACAACAGTTCCAGTCTTTGTAGCAGCTGTTGATGCAACATCCATCTTTCCACCAGACACAAAAAAACTATCAACTTTTGAAGATTCTCCATTGAATCCAAGACCACATCGATCACTTTTGCCAATGGTGAGAAGATGATCCAACTTCTCTGTGCCATTATTCAGCATCCTCACGCCTTTTAGAGTTTCTTAAAGTTGAACTTTGGCTTGTTGTGCTTCTTCTTCTTTCTCTGTTGCATACTTTCGTACCTCAACAACTTGAGCTTCTAACTTGACTTTCTCCTTAGTCAATGTTGAATTCTCCTCAACCAGCTTACACCAATGCTCATACAAAGCTTTATAGTTCTCATCAAAATCATCATCATCACTTCCAAGATCACTTTCATCTTTGTCACTATCAATTGCACACCCTGTTGCAGACTCTGACGCAGGTTCCGTCGCAGACGCTGATGCAGACCCTGTTGTAGATTTCGTAGCTGAACTAGGCTCAAAGGTTGTGAATGCCACAAAACTCTTTATTCCTCCATCATCATCATCTGAATTATCAAATTTAGATGCTAACATATCCAGGTTAGTCCTCTTGACACTTGAGGTACCTTCAAACATGTTCTCCAATGTTTTCCATGTCTTTTGAGCTGACACACATTGAGAAATCAACTCGAAATAACTTGCATCAATTGCATTATAAATCGCAGTCTTAGTCTTAGAATTGAAACTTGATGCCCTCTTCTCTTCAGCACTCCATTGATCTCTTGGCTTAAGAACTTCAACTCCTTTATCATTAATCATCACAGGGGGATTCCAACCAATCTCAATCGAATTCCAACAATCCTCATCAAGACCACTAATGAAAGCTTGCATACGAACCTTCCAATATTCATAATTTGAAGAATGAAGCCGTGGTGGTCTGGTCATAGACGTTCCTTCTTTGTGAGACTCCATCGAACCGAACTCTGTGCTACTTCCTGAGCTACCTTCTGATCCTCACCTTAGATCTGCTCGAAACAAGACTGAATCTCTATCAAGCACCCGCTCTGATACCAATTGAAAGTGCAGGTGAGGCAGTATATAAAGCAGAAAGTAAGACACACAAAGTTTGTTAACGGGGTTCGGTTTTTCCTACTCCCCGGGACCTCGTCCAGCTTTCGAATTCACTTGAATAGAAAGTAATCCCACCAATTACAGACGAATAGAACAGACCCTATTGATCTATCGCTCTACCCAATACAAGAATTCTTCAGGATCAAACACCTGAGCTAAGCTCCCCCTAGAACCTAGACTTTTCCCCAAAGATACAAAAGCCCTCTTGAGTTTTTATTCTCTCAGCTCTTGCATCTCCATAAGGCCACGCCTCTCCTCTTTATATAGGCTAAACTTGCTCCTCAAGTTTACCTTAATAAAGATATAGCAAATATCCTTTTTGTTTTGATATTTCCTATTTCACCTTTTTGGAACTTTTCCTTTTTTCTTGAAACTTATTCAAAGAATAAGTAAACAACTCCAAGCTGCAATCTTCACTCCAAGATCTTCATCCAGCTCAGCACACAACCAATAAACCGAATCACATCATTAAGATTCGTTCATATCTCATTAATCGAACATATCAATGTCCTGAGTCACGTCTTGTACTACCACTTGTACTACGCCGTGACTGACACATCAAATACCTCTTCATATACTACTTTGACATTGCTGTTCACTTGCAGTTTAGAATAGGGTAAAACTTAGAACCTATCAAGTTTTTGGCGCCGTTGTCGGGGACTCTTAGAGTCTTCGATAGCTTAGAGCTTAGGGTTTTACTAGGATTTTTCCTTTTCTTTTCGTTTTTTTTTTTTTTTTTTTTGCTGATTTATTTTTCTGTTTTCTCTGATTTCGCATTGCATCGATCGACGCCCATCTTGCATCGATCGACACACTTCGCTGAATCACCAAGAATACTAAGAGATCGTCAGGACGATGTGTCGGAATGATATATTCAGCTCAGGGATTGACAGTTCACAGATAACTGGGTTGAAGAACCAAGTTGACTCTCTGCATAGTCTTCTACTTGGAAAGTATGCACAAGAAGCTAACCATTGCGTTGAAGGAACTGGATTCTATAGTCACGGATCTGCTTTTCAGAAACCCTTTACAAGGAGTTGTAGTGTTTCTTCTTACCAAGTACCGCCTGCACCTACAGCTCATGAGAGCATAATGGAAATCATGATGGAGCAGTACCTTGAGAGACAACAACAGATTGATATGTCCTTCAACTCAAAGATGGATGCTTTGTATGAAGACTTGAATGAGAAGTTCGAATCTTTGAACACACATATGGAGGAGCTGGATATCAAAATTGAACGAACAGATGTAGCAATAGAGAGGCAGAATGAAGCTAAGAGAGCTGAACGGAAGCTGCACATCAAAGCTGTGACCTTAAGGGATGATATTAAGTTGCTAGGTGAAGAAGAGAGCATAATCTCGGATTTTCTGGATGAATATTGTCTGCCTGATACATGCACCGATCGACACCCTCTCAGTGACGATCGACACGCCATTCTGACGGCAATTTCGAGTTCTTTCGAGAAACAAAATCGCCTTGCATCGATCGACACACATCATGCAACGATCGACACAGAACGCAGACATGTCCAGAAACCTGCAACAGTGCCAGAACGAGCCTACAAGCCCCCAGTGCCATATCCTAAGGTTCCTAAACCTTCCAGACAAGAGCTAGAAGTGGCTAACTGCATGAAAGTGATGGATAAGAAGGTGAATGAAATACCACCAGTTGAAACTTCGCGAGTTCATGAAAAGAAAGTGATCTCCACTGATGGTCATCTGAAAGAAGAAGTTCAGATTGGTGGAACTACAGTATCTGATAGTGGAGAAAAGAAGATGGCGGTTCCTCTTGAACCTGCTCTAATATCTTCAGTACCTGCAACTGCTCATAAGCAGAAAGCTCCAGACATCAGATATACATCAAAGGTAAGGTACAAATCATATAAGCTTAAACCTTCTGACCACATTATTTTGAATGCAGGAAAACGCAGTAGACCGCCAAAGCTTCACTCCTGCCCTGATTCTGATTACTCATTCCTTGGAAGATCTCATGATCTGAATGCTTATACGCCACCTTGGATGAGGAGACATTCACAGAGACACTCAAAGTCTCTGTTGAAACCGCCATGAGTCCGATCTCTTTCTGATAGGTCAAGCTATTGACCTTAAACAAGCGCTGGGTGGGAGGCAACCCACCATTAGGTACTGGTGTTTTTCTACTTAATTTTTGGTGTTTTTGTTAGGATTTTACGTTTGTTTTTGTTTTTGGTGAGTTTATGTTTGCA